>JARQOD010000004.1:188899994-188937591 GCA_033576555.1 Oophaga sylvatica | reverse complement strand
CTCCTTGGGGAGGAAGGATGCGTTTACTTTCGTAAACACATCAGAAAAAAAAAACAAAAAGTCAGGAACCCCCAGCCGGGGGGGAGGAAGAAAAAACAGGAGTGTTGGATAACAATTGGCAGCCCCAATGGTTGACACAGATTTCCAACCCAAAACAGGATTATGGACGTAACCAAAGGGAAAAACCCCAGCCAAAATGTCATGCAGATTATATAAACCAAAAAATTTGCGCACTCCTGGTGATCAGGTTCAACCCTCTTTAAATCACCTGAGTAGAAAACTGGGGTTTATTCCACCCAAAAGGGGGTAGAATCGATCCCCAGGGGGGGGAAATAGACTTCTGTAGGGGTATCAAGGGAAACCCACAACGTTTAGCAAAATCATAATCCATCGGGTTAATAGCTGCTCCAGAATCAACGAAAGCCTGAGCAGAAAATGAGGACAGAGAGCATATCAGAGTGACAGTTAATAAAAACTTAGTCTGAACACTACCCAGACAACTGAGCGTGCAAAATGTCTTCCCCGCTTGGGGCAGAGAAATAGCATGAGAGGCATCACCAAGTAGAAACTAACCCATTGCGCTTTCGAAATCATGACGCTGTGCCCAGACACCACTCCATCACACTGCATGGGTCAGCAGCTGGCTCACAAGGCAAAAACTCACGCATACTTCTCCGTCACGCAAACGTCTGTCAATTTGAATCGCCAATGACATAGAATCATTGAGACCAGAGGGGACAGGGAATCCCACCATAACATCCTTTACATTATCCGACAGACCCTTCCGGAAAAGGGCCGCCAAAGCGTCGTCATTCCATTTGGTCAGGACTGCCCACCTACGGAATCTCTGACAGTATAACTCAGCGTCATCAAGCCCCTGATTTAATGCCAACAAGGCTTTTTCAGCTTGGTCAGTGACATTAGGCTCATCGTACAATAACCCCAAAGCCTGAAAAAATGCATCAACATCACTCAAAACAGGATCCCCAGGTATCAGGGAAAAAGCCCAATCCTGAGGATCGCCGCGCAGGAGAGAGATGATAATTTGAACCTGCTGCGCTGCGTTTCCTGAGGACTTAGATTTTAAGGCAAGAAACAATTTACAATTATTTTTGAAATTCTGAAACTTAGCTCGATCCCCTAAAAACAAATCTGGCATGGGGATCCTAGGTTCCACAACAGGCAACCTAGCAAGATGTGCAGCAATACTCTGAACCTCAGTGGCAAGCTGATCCACACGGCCAGACAACTGTGCAAACTCCATTGGGAGAAAAGATCCTCCCCAGCACCCAGAGATACAGAGGGAAAAAAAAAAAAAAAATGCAACAAACAGAAAAATATCTCTGACAACTTTTCTTCCTTCAAAATATTTTTTCCCTTCTGTGAGTACCATACAATTTTATGGCCGGTGATACTGTTATGTTACGGTAGCTGAGGAGTGCAGGTAAAAAAGGAAATACACCAGAGCAGTTGGAATCTATGGGATTGCAGTACCCTGACTAACCACCACAACTAGAGGCAGCCGTGGAGCGTTCCTACGTTGGTCCTAGACGCCTCGTCACAGCCTGAGAAACTAACTACACCTAAAGATAGAAATAGGAAAGCTATCTGCCCCGTAGCAGAACCCCAAAGATAATAGAAAGCCCCCAAACATGTAATGGCGGTTAGACAAGAGGAAATACTGACACAGAAAGAAAATAGTATGAGCAAACGCTGGGGCCCAAACTATCTAAATAGAAAAGGACAGGAAGGGTACTTACTGCAATCCCAGAAAACCTGAAAAACACCAACTCTACTAATTTCAAAATCACCTGAGATCACACGACCTCTACCACCTAAATTAGCTCTCTGGTGTAACAAAAACAGCAGCCACTGAAAAAACTGGAAAAAGCAAAAGTACAAAACACAGTGGCTGAACTAAACTGAGAGGGCAAAAGCCCCCGGAGGGGACCCAGAAGGCCCCCACAGAAGTGCAGGACCAAATGCAAAAATATAGCAAAAACACAAAATAAGAAATTGTCTTATCTGATAGCAGGAGATGCAGACACGACACAGCAGGCTACAAGGGAAACTGGAAAGAAGGATTCAGACCAGAACAATTGATCACCGGCAACCCTGATGGGAAAATGATTCCCTTAAATAAGACCAATCAGTAACACCTGATTCCCAGTCCTCACAATCCTCACTAGTACCGCTTGTAACCACCAGAGGGAGCCTCTGCTCAGAACTCATCTCAAACCCATTCACAACACATCCCCCTGCTACCATCAAGGGAATCCCTACAGGTCAATTCTTGAGGCTCAAGCGAATCTGCTCAGATTCATCCTCTTTTGAGGAACAGGCATTAGACCTTACTAACCGATTTATTAATCGCGGTTACAGCAAACGCTGTATTAAAAATGGCTATAGAAGAGCTAGGAAGATTCCGAGGGAATGTCTCCTATACCCTCCTTTGAAGAGAACTGTTTCCAATAAACATGGTCCAATAAGATATGTTTCTACCTATAATAATCAGTGGGAGGAGCTGAGGAACCTTTTTAAGAAACATTGGAATATCCTATTTACGGATCCTGTTCTGAAAAAGATTCTCCCCACATCCCCCCAACTGGTAGCCAAAAGAAGTCCAAATTTGAGAGATCTATTAGTACGAAGTCACTATGAACCTATGCTTAATATCATTCCTCACAATACACCTCAAGGCTTTTTTCCGTGCGGCTCTTGCAAAGCCTGTTCTAATATGAAAAAATGTGACTCTTTTGAAAATTCTGACGGTTCTAAATCATTTAAAATATTGAAACATCTCACATGCACTGCCCAAGGTGTAATATATCATGCAACGTGCCCTTGTGGTCTGATTTACATCGGCCTCACAACTCGTGAATTAAGAGTCCGTGTGCGGGAGCATATAAGAGACATTGAAAAATCAAAAACTGTAGAAGATCTTACCCTATTAAAGACATTGCCTAGTCACTTCAAAAGGTTTCATAACTCCAATCCCCGGGGCTTAAATTTTAAAGCAATTGACCAAATCAAACTGGGAATAAGGGGTGGTGACCTAGGCAAATCACTCTCCCGTTTGGAGAGCAAATGGATATATCGTCTCCATACCATCTCCCCTACGGATTGAATGAAAACTTTGGCTTCAACTCCTTTTTGTGACGTCCTCTCCTCCAATTTCATTGATTAGATATATCCCTTTAGTAAACCATTCCTGTTTAGGTTTTTAAGTGGGTGTGATTTCATCATTCCTTTTTATTATTATTTTTGTTTTGCGTATGCTTTTAACTTTTGTTGTTTATCCTTGTATTCATTTATTTTTATATCCTTTCAGGCACTAACCTCAGGTATATGGTTTCACCATGTTATCCGGATACAGTGATGCTTTCCTGGTGATTCATTTTGATGTTGGCCGGTGTGTCTCTTTGCCTCGTCTGCGGCGGGGGTTGGATCCTTCCTTGTGTGGCGGTCCTGTGTGGCGATCCTGGTCTGGGCTCACGGTCTAACTCTGCCATGGTCGCTGCGGTGCGTCTAAGGACTTTTGAGATGCTACTCTAAATGGACATCCCTAGGATTAAGAAATAGCCACACGACGATGAACATTATATCCATGTCTTTGGGATGATAGATAAGTTCATTATCTTCATCTGTTTTAGTGTATTGTGATTATTTAATATATTTCTATTATTCTTGTTAGCTATTCCCTATTCACTCCATTTCAAGTATTACACTTCTATAACACTACATTCATGTTGACGGGGTGATAGATATGCTGACTATCTTTAATGTATTGCGGCAGTTCCAACGCCTCTTTATTCTCCTTGTCATTTATTATTCACCTATTGCACAGCAAGTATCACTCATATTTTTATTTTTTATTATCATTATTATTTTACTGGTGTTTTCACTTGTCCAAGTTTCGTCCCCACTTCACATAATTATTTATTATTTTCCGTTTAGTGGTATGATATTTCATTTACACTATCAATACCTTTGCACCTATATCATCACTTTCTTAAATATCCCCCCTGTGGCTTCTATCTGCATGTGCTAGAGAAGTGCATTTCTTTCCTTTACTCTCCAGCCTTATTCCCATGCCCTTGGACACTCGGCATCCGTGACTCCTAGCGCTGCGCTGGGCATGCCGACCTCTCTGACTTCCGGGGGCGCTCCGATCATGTGACCAAGGGCGTTCCACCTTTGCATCACTAGGAGCGCTCACCCGGAAGTCCTTTTAGACAGAGGCGTGCTGCCTGGTTCCTGCGCTTACAGCGAGTCACCGGATCTTCTTCAACCTATCCCGGAGCTGTGCCTGCTATATAATTCCCCTCCCCACACCTACTACATACTCTTGCCCCGGAAGAAGCCACCTGGCGAAACGGTGCCCGTTGGGCGTTCATGGACTGCCGATAGGACTACTTCACCCCCGGTTGATCCCGTGCTGCGGCTGCATGTAAGTGGGACTACATGACATATATGATTCCCTTTTGGAGCTGTAAAATTATACATTCTCCATATGCATGCAAGCTATTTGCACAAATCACCAGGTGTTGTATTTCCACTCTACCTTTAATACAGCCTACTAGGTCTGGCCAATTTGGTTCCGCACTGTGCAGTCCAAAGTGCAGTTTACAGCATTTTCCAGTGAGGATCTTCACACACTCCTCCCCCTCCTTCCTCACATCTATTGCCTCCTGGCATATTTAGGATTAGGGATTTGGGAGACTGCTATGCTTTATCTGGCTATGCACTTTTTTACTTCAATTGCATGACAAGGTTGTATTTTTTTGGGTCTATCACCCTGTGTAGCCCTATGGGTCCATGACCTTTCTATTTTTTGTTATTCCCTTTTGTCTCCTTTTTCTACGTTGGTTTTAATATTGTTAATAAAAATTCATATTTTAAACTATTATGTTTCTCTATATCACTTCTTCTATGGGACATATTCTTTCACCATAGATTATGTTTAAAATTACATTTTGAAGTGTCTTTGTTGCCTAAATAATTTAGGATTATGGGAATTATTTATGCCTTTATTGTCTCCTCAACCTCCCCAATACATTCTACATTACTCTTTGTTGTTTTCCTTCATGTACAATTAACCTACAAGGCAAGAATGGGTTTTTTTAATTTCGATATTTTGTTCCCATAGACTTACATTGGACTTCTGGTATCGGTATCGGGTATCGCCAATATTTTTTGGGTATCGGCGATACCATTCCGATTCCGATACTTTTGGATATCGGAAAGTATCGCTCAACTCTAGTCCCCAACATTACTATTGATATCTGGGTGTCTTAACAGCCAATAAAATCTTATAAATTAATATTTTACCTTTTTTGAAGGCATTAATACAATGTACTACTTATGAAAATGACATTGAAAAATATTTTATATCCCAAAATGACCATACATTTCTGAATAGAAACAATTTTTTAATTAAGACATTCCTAAGAACAACTGAGAAAATAAATGTAGACATCTTCCTTGTTCTTAGTTTGTCTGAGTATCAGCCCCGTCCTCTGACCATTGATTACAATGCAAGATATTACATTCTGACTTCTGACTTTTCTCTATTCTCAGACTTTTTTTGTAATTGACAGAAGATTATAATATAAATCTAATAGTTTCCACAGACTTGACTGTAATAATGAAACCATTGCACATAGCGATGCAGTACATCACATGCATACTACTTTATGTACCGCATGTACTGTGGGTAAGTAGCTAAATGAAGAAATAAATCTGAACATCTGGTCCTTTTTGTTTGGTTGTGCTCAGTTTGAAGTATAAGACCCAAGGCAATCCATAGATCGTGTTTTAAACTCTTCCCACCGACTGTCTTGTAAATGGAAAGAATTTTCTTTATAAAGTGCTAGATGTTACACTGACCTTGGAGCATTTATTTTCCAAAGACTGGCTTATCAGTTTAGAAAATTCTATAAATGTTGAGTGTTTACAAAATTAATTACTTTAAGCAGGGCAAAAAGTACTGCAACTTTTACCTGATTAAGAAGCCAAAGTACCTGGAAAATCCACTTTAATAGGAAATGGATTGGTATGTTATTTATGTTATATCTTTATTGAGTTGCAGCAGTGTTAATTCTCTTGTATTATTTTGTCTTTCCTATAATGTACATGCAAAGTGATTGCCAAAATATAATATTAATAGCTCATTAACTTTTCTTTAATAAATTGAATCCTCAATTTAAACAAAATCCACTCATAATCATCAACTGAATGGTGGAGGTCTAGCTGGACAATATTATCTTAGGGATCGATATGCATCAAAAAAGTGGGCAACCGGGTCTGACCCTGGAAATCTACATGCTGGTTTTATAAAGTATTCTAATTTACTGAGATAATGAGTTTTGGGTTTTCACTGTCTGTAAGCCATAATCATCAACATTAACAGAAATAAACACTTGAAATAGATCCTCTGGTTGTAATGACTTTATATGATATATGAGTCTCACTTTTTGTATTGAAGAACTGAAATAAATTAACTTTTTGATGATATTCTAATTTAGTGAGTAGCACCTGTATTCCAGCAGAGCAATGTGTAATGCTCTTTAATGCACCAATCCTACTAATATGGCAATAGTTAGTATTAGGATCATTATCTGTCACCCCACTTACCATAAAGCCCATTGACACCACTCAGTACACTAGTGTTCCCTTACCTCAATGCAATCTGGGGTAACATCTGGTGGACATCTGTAGACATCATGTCAACTGCCCTGCTTTCCTCTTGATCCGGAAGTGAGCAGAGCTCTATTACCCTTTTTTAGCTGTGTAGGAACAGGATGACGCCCACTTAAATACGATTTACAGCATTGTGTGAACAGAGGAGAAGCGTTGTCATGCATTTTGCTCAGTTAAAGCCAAAAATAAGGGCCAGTACACCTGTTAGTATAAGTGCAATATGAAGGTGCACATGTACGCTGTGGCCATTAGCAAACATAATAATAATTATTATTTTTATTTCTGTAGCGCCAACATATTTCACAGCACTTTACAATTCAGAGGAACATGAACAAACAATATTAACCTGCAGATATGGGGTTACTGAGTAACACATAATTAAACACATACAAAGAGGAGTGAGGGCCCTGCTTGCAAGCTTATCATTTATGAGGAAATATGGGAGACATGAAAGGTAAAATAAAGTGCTTGTATTGTATGATCCAGCTATCAGTATAATTAATTAATAGGGTAGAATAATATAATACAATATAATATCATATAATAAATACGGAAAATTTAGCAATGGAAAAGAGGAAAGTTAGCTTAATGAGGTGAGGTGAATTGATAGGCCAGTCTAAAGAAATGTGCTTTAGTGCATGCTTAAAACTGTGCATCCTGTAAATTAGGCTGGAGTCACACACAACGTATAAAAATATGATCCGTTTTTCACAGACCAGAATCGCACAAATGTTTCTTGAACAGTAATGTCATCCAATTGTAATGCAAGGAAGCGATTTTCTCGCATCTAAGCATCCGTGTGACATCTGTTTTGCATCTGCATGGCAAGATTTTCTCCCGGATGCGCCTTTTCTGTCACTTTACCTCTCTATTCCCACTGCCTTTAGCAGTGGCTCATGGGTTAATAAGGGGTTAATGTCACCTTACTATTGAAAGGTAACATTAAGCGCGGTTAATAATGCAGAGATGTCAATAAGACACCTATCCATTATTAATCTTATAGTAGTAAAGTATTAAAAAAGACACACACACACATTAAAAATTCTTTTAATGAAATAATTACACAAAGTTTTTGACAAAATTTATTATGCTGCCAATCCAACTGAATCCTTTGTTCTCCTCTAACCAAAAAAAAAATAAAAAAAACAACAATATCCATACCGCTCCACCATTCAGTCAGGTCCCCCGCTGCAATCCATCAAATGGGGTTAACTAGTTTACAACAGGAACTAGTGCTAATGTGACCGGCCCGGCTGTAAACCACTGCAGAATGAATGAAATCATGCCTGCGCAGACTCCCCACTTGACCCGCGGTGAACTGACAGCGTTGGAAAAAGTTCTGAAACTTTCCCACGCTAAGCAGATCATCCCTAGTCAGGCGGGGAGTCTGCGCAGACATGATTTAATTAATTCTGCAGTGGTTTACAGCCGGGCCGGTCGCATTAGCACCAGTCCCTGTTGTAAACTAGTTAACTCCTTGTGATGGATTGCAGCGGGGGACCTGACTGAATGACGGAGAGGTATGGATATTGCTGTTTTTTTAAATTTTTTTGGGTTACAGGAGAACAAGGGATTCAGTTGGATTGGCAGCATAATAAATTTTGTCAAAAACTTTGTGTAATTATTTCATTAAAAGAATTTTTAATTAATGTGTGTGTGTCTTTTTTAACTCTTTACTACTATAGGATTAATAATGGATAGATGTTTTATTGACATCTCTCCATTATTAACCCGGCTTAATGTCACCTTTCAATAGCAAGGTGACATTAACCCCTTATTAACCCATGAGCCACCGCTAAAGGCAGTGGTAAGGTAATAGAGAGGCAAAGTGACAGAAAATGCGCATCTTATAGATGCGCTTTCTCTGGGGTGGCTGGGGACAGATATTTGTTTGCACGGGAGCCCACGCAATTTTTTTCCGTGATTATAGCCTTAAATTTAACCCATAGAGTTCCAAATTTTTCCTAACACAAACTAATAAATTTATTAAACACTGACATATATAGATCGTTTTGATATGTCATGGTTTACTACATGTAAACCATGCGTCATGTCATGTTGGGTTCTGTACTGATTTTATAGAAGCCGGCAATAGATTTAGCGGCTATTATTCTATGTAGAACTCTTTGAACTATAAATATATATATATATGTGTCTCAATGACATGTATATATATATACGTATATATATATATATGTGTTCTATGTGTATATATCTATTCTTTCGATTCTTTATTAAACCTGTCAGTGTGATTTTACAGTAAACCGCATTGAATTGCTGGCTTTTTAAAGGACACCGGTGCATATTTTTCCGCAAGTCACACGTCTGGTCTGTGTGTAATCCGTATTTTTCTCGCACCCATAGACTTGCATTGGCATAATACGGTGACAATCGCAGCATGCTGCGATTTTCTCAGCACGTATAATACGGCCAAGAAAAAAATCGGCTGATGGGAGCTACCCCATAGATTAACATTGTTCCGAGTGCAATGCGATTTTTTTCTCGCATAGCACTCGTCTGTATTTCTTGCTAGTGTGACTCCGGCCTTAATTGAATTATCTGAAGTAATGAATTCCAAAGAACTGGTGAGATGGGAGTGGAGGATGTTAATCTTATGTCATGTTGGAATATGTTAGGTGCAACAACTCCATTCCTGTCTATGAGTGTTTAGTTGCTAGATTTATATGCTGTTTATAAAGTTAGAACAAAAAAAAATGTCCCAGAGGCTCACACAGGGAGAGCATGTGTCTGTGTATGAGAGAAGCAGCCTGCTGTAGATGATGCACAGATAGAGACACAGAAATTATTTATTCCTGATCTATTAAGCTTATAATATATTGTTCCTGTTTGTTCCTGACTAAAGAAGCTCTGTTGTCACACGCTTGGAGAGTATCCTGAATAATCTGCTGCCAACAGGTCATTAGTGGAACAAAGAGCACAGATAGGGTAGTAGAGAGCAATGAGGTTGGAGCTGTATGATGGTACAGAACTGTAGCTCGTTTTCTGAGTGAAAGTGAAAAGTTTATATTGTATTCTGTACCTGATGGGCAACCAGTACAATGAATGGCCCAGGGTAAAGGCATTAGTATAGCGGTTGGAGATGAATATGATCCTGATTGATGCATTCAGGATGGATTGGAGAGGGAAGAGTTTAAAAAGAGAGAGATTGATTAGTAGAGAGTTGCCAAAGTCCAGATGAGAATGAATAATAGCAATAGTTAAAAGTTTTTTCAAAGTCAAATGTAAGAAAAGGTAGAAATCTAAAGATGTTTTTGAGGTGCAGGTGGCATGAGTGAGTGAGTGGTTGGACAATCACTAGTATTTTGTAATAATGCAGGGGTGTCATCAGCATAGAGATTGTACTGAAAACAAAATCTGCTGATGGTTTGTTCAATAGGGGAATAGGGTCGGTGTTCTATGAAAAGAGGAGGGGGCCTAGGATTGAACCTTGAGGAACCTCATCAGTAAGATGAAAAGGAAAGGAAGAGAAGAAATTAAAATATACAATGAAGGAGCAATCTGAAACATAGGAGAACCAAGAGAGAGGAAGAGCTAGTGAGCCAAAGGTCAAATGCAGCAGTTAGATTCAGGAGAATCAGAAGAGAGTAGAGGCCATTAGATTTAGCTGTTAGTAGATAAAATAGAGACATTATGTCACGCGGTCTTATGATATGTGTACGATGTCAGTAAACTATTCTTAAAAGAACAACACTCTATACAACATATAGATTAGCAACATCAGCATGTAAATATAGAATAGATTTACCTGACACGATATCCGTTGAACTCAGGGTTAATCTTGAGGACTTGATACACTGTCACAGGAAAGAGGAGGACCGGGGGTCTAACCTGACCCTAAACTGGGGTCCTAACTAATCCCTCACCTTGGAGGTACTGATAATGGTTCAGAGGTCCAAGTCTCCAGCCTAACCCTGTCTCCTATCAGTCCCTGAACCCTGTAATCAGTCCTAAGAAGGATTCTGATTACCACCAAAGGGATATGGGCTGATCTCTGCTAAATACACAGATTAGACATATAAGACAGACTGGAGAAAACACAGACTTGCATACACACTCAAACACAGAAGGAACATAAATGATCTGGGATATTAAACTCTAAGCAAGGTGAGCTTAAAACAACTAAGGAGCTCTTTAACTTAAGTCTATACAGATACAATCCTATCTGTGGTCTGCATGAAGAATTTCACTGGCAACTCCCAACACAGACAACCAGAGATTTAAAGGAAACCAATCAACAAATAATTAATTGCAGCCGGGAGAAACTGCACCCAGTCCCAGAACTGAGCACAGACAGAATTAACTCCCTAACTGCCAAACACAAAGAAACAGCAACTCAGCTGTGAGAAGTCAGAATGTGCAACCGCGACGATCTTCGTGGCGATGCACACATGACAGTACCCCCCCTTCTACGAGGGGCCTCCGGACCCTCAGGGCCAGGTTTGCCCGGGTGAGTTCTGTGGAAGGTCCGCACCAAACGATCTGCGTTAATGTCAGACGCAGGAACCCACGTCCTCTCCTCTGGACCATACCCCTTCCAATGCACCAAGTACTGAAGGGACCGGCGATTCAGACGTGAGTCAATGATCTTTGACACTTGAAACTCCAAGTTACCATTGACCACCACTGGAGGAGGAGGTAGAGGTGATGGTATGACTGGTGCCACGTACCTCTTAAGTAATGACTTGTGGAACACATTGTGGATTTTAAACGTAGGAGGGAGGTCCAGACGAAATGCCACAGGATTAATTATGGAACTGATCCTGTACGGCCCGATGAATCTGGGGCCCAGCTTCCAGGAGGGAACTTTAAGTTTTATATTCCTGGTAGACAACCATACCAGATCGTTCACATTAAGATCTGGACCAGAAACTCTCCTCCTATCAGCCATACGTTTATAACGGTTCCCCATAGCACTCAGATTATTCAATACACCTCTCCACACTGAAGCAAGTGACGACGAGAAACGCTCCTCCTCAGGAACCCCAGAAGGGCCCCCCCATTGAATGTACAAAACTGGGGATGAAAACCATATGCCCCAAAAAACGGGGACTTACCAGTGGACTCGCTCCGCCTGTTGTTAAGAGTGAACTCTGCCAGAGGCAAGAAAGAAGACCAGTCCTCCTGGTTCTCTGAGACAAAACACCGAAGATAAGTCTCTAGGCTTTGATTCAGACGCTCTGTCTGACCATTGGTCTGCGGATGAAAAGCCGAGGAAAATGACAATTGCATCCCCCGACGTAAACAAAATGCCCTCCAAAACTTGGACACAAACTGAGACCCCCTATCTGACACCACATCAGAAGGCAACCCATGAAGTCTCACAATCTCCCCAATGAACACCTGCGCCAGAGTTTTAGCATTAGGGAGGGCAGGAAGAGCAATGAAATGTGCCATCTTACTGAACCTGTCAACAACCACCAGTATGACAGTCTTCCCTGACGACTGAGGAAGGTCCGTGATGAAGTCCATAGACAAATGAGTCCATGGACGCTCCGGAAGTTTCAAGGGTAAGAGGGTCCCAGACGGACGGGTATGAGGGGTCTTAGAGCGAGCACAAACCCCACAGGACGCGACAAAAGTTAAAACATCTTTATTAACGTTAGGCCACCAAAACCGGCGAGAAAGGAGATCTAAAGTAGCCTTACTCCCTGGATGTCCTGCTAAAGCAGAATTATGATGTGCCTCAATAACCTTTTGTCTCAACTGATTTGGGACAAACAGTCTCCCTGGAGGTCCTGCAGGGGCGTCCCCCTGAGCCTCTAACACCTCCTCCTCAAGCTCAGAACATACAGCCGACACTACCACCCCCTCCTGAAGGATAGGAATCGGGTCATCCATTTTCCCGGCCCCTGGGAAACTGCGAGACAAGGCATCCGCTTGTTCTGGAATTCAGACGCTTAGCAGATTCCAAATACAGCAGGTTCTTGTGATCAGTAATGACGGTGACCGGGTGGACTGCCCCCTCCAAAAAATGACGCCATTCTTCAAAAGCCAACTTAATGGCCAAAAGTTCCCTATTGCCGATATCATAATTCCTTTCGGCGGACGACAATTTTTTAGAAAAGAAAGCGCACGGATGCCATTTACCAGGGGACGGACCCTGGGACAATATTGCACCCACCCCTACGTCAGACGCGTCCACCTCCACAACGAACGGCTGTGATGCATCTGGTTGGATGAGAACGGGTGCCGAAGCAAAACATTTTTTCAAAGAGGAAAAAGCTTGGCAAGCTTTGTCCGACCATTTAGAAAAATCCGTCCCTTTTCTTGTCATGTCAGTGAGAGGTTTGACAACAGATGAGAAATTACAAATAAATTTCCGGTAGTAGTTAGCAAACCCCAGAAACCGCTGCAGAGCCTTAAGATCCTCTGGCTGATCCCATTCAAGCACTGCTCTCACCTTTTCAGGGTCCATACGGAAACCGGAGGCTGACACCAAGAAACCCAAAAACTGAAGTTCCTGTACGGCGAATACACACTTTTCCAGTTTGGCGTATAGTTTATTGCCTCGCAAGATCTGCAACACCTGTCTCACGTGCTCCTGGTGAGACACAAGATCTGGTGAGTAAATTAAAATGTCATCCAAATATACGACCACAAACAGCCCCACCAGATGACGAAAAATGTCATTAACAAAATGTTGGAATACTGCTGGTGCAGTAGTCAGACCAAAAGGCATGACAAGGTTCTCATAATGTCCCTCCGGTGTGTTAAACGCCGTTTTCCAATCATCCCCCTCTTTTATCCTAATCAGATTATACGCCCCCCTGAGATCCAATTTAGAGAACCATTTGGCGCCAACAATTTGATTGAAGAGATCAGGAATCAGAGGGAGTGGATACGGATCTCGAACAGTAATCCGATTAAGTTCGCGGAAATCCAAGCAAGGGCGTAGGCCTCCATCTTTTTTCTTCACAAAGAAGAACCCCGCGGCCACTGGGGAAGATGAAGGTCTAATATGCCCTTTGGCCAGACTTTCCGAAATATAATCTTTCATAGCCTGCCTCTCAGGACCAGAAAGGTTATATAACCTAGCTTTAGGTAACTTAGCATCAGGAAGTAAATTAATAGAGCAGTCATACACGCGATGAGGAGGCAACTCCTGACACCCCTCCTCAGAGAACACATCCCCAAAGTCCTCCAAAAAAGGAGGCAAAGTACTAGGCACGACCGCACTGATGACTGTGTTCATGCAGTTACTTTTGCAAAACTCCCCCCATTGGCTTATATCTCTGGACTGCCAATTAATCACAGGGTTATGTTTAACCAACCAAGGAAGTCCCAACACAATAGGAGTAGGTAGACCCTCCAACACATAACAAGAAAATAGTTCCCTATGTATTGCCCCTACCCGAAGGTCAATGTTATGAACCTCATGAACAAAGCTACCTTGGCCGAGAGGCCTGGCGTCAATGGAGAATATAGGGATCGGTTTGACCAATACACTCAGATGCATACCTTGAGCCTGAGCAAACTGAGCGTCAACCAGATTAGCCCCGGACCCACTATCAAGAAGAACAGAAAATCTCTCCACTCTCGTACCAACCACCACCTCCACTGGTACAAGGAACTGAGAAGAACTAGCGGACGAAATACATACTCCCAGGTTGTCGTCCACCACACAACCTGGGATTAACAGTTTTCCGGCGACTTTTTGCTCAACAAGGCACGGGATGGACATCCCCCAACAAAATGTCCCTCTTTCCCGCAGAAGAAACACCTTCTAGTCCTGCGGCGTACCGCCAATCCCCTCCTACGAAATGATGTCCCTCCCAACTGCATAGGCTCCTCCGAACAGACAAGGGGAACCTCAACATAAGGGACTTTAGTAGTAGGTGGAGTAACAACAGGGGGCGGAGTTACCTCGCACCTCTCCCGGAGCCGTCTATCAGTACGGATAGCTAGGGCCATAGCAGCCTCCAGTGATGGAGGAGAATCATACTGAGCCAAAACGTCCTTTAATTTGTCAGAAAGCCCATGACAAAACTGGCTTCTAAGAGCTGGGTCATTCCACTGAGTATCTGTGGCCCATCTACGGAACTCAGAAGCAAATTCCTCCGCCGGACGATCTCCCTGCTGTATCTTACGTAATTTTGTCTCAGCAAGAGAGACCCGATCTGGGTCATCATATACCAAACCCAGGGCAGTAAAAAATCGATCTACTGACTGTAGAGCCGGGGATCCCGGAGGAAGGGAGAAGGCCCAGGATTGAGGGTCCCCTTGTAGGAGCGAGATAACAATTCCCACTCTCTGCTCTTCACTCCCTGATGATCGAGGCCGAAGCCGAAAATACAATTTACATGCTTCCCTGAAGGTAAAAAATTTGTCTCGCCCACCAGTGAACCTGTCCGGGAGAGCTACTTTAGGTTCAAATCTGGTTTGCTCCGAGGGAGACAAAACTTTGGACTTAATGTCCGTCAGCTCCATGGATAATCCCTGCAACTGCAGAGCCAGCTGGGCTACTGGATCCATGGCAACTGGGAATAATTTTATGGGCCAGTGAAAATGTCACGCGGTCTTATGATATGTGTACGATGTCAGTAAACTATTCTTAAAAGAACAACACTCTATACAACATATAGATTAGCAACATCAGCATGTAAATATAGAATAGATTTACCTGACACGATATCCGTTGAACTCAGGGTTAATCTTGAGGACTTGATACACTGTCACAGGAAAGAGGAGGACCGGGGGTCTAACCTGACCCTAAACTGGGGTCCTAACTAATCCCTCACCTTGGAGGTACTGATAATGGTTCAGAGGTCCAAGTCTCCAGCCTAACCCTGTCTCCTATCAGTCCCTGAACCCTGTAATCAGTCCTAAGAAGGATTCTGATTACCACCAAAGGGATATGGGCTGATCTCTGCTAAATACACAGATTAGACATATAAGACAGACTGGAGAAAACACAGACTTGCATACACACTCAAACACAGAAGGAACATAAATGATCTGGGATATTAAACTCTAAGCAAGGTGAGCTTAAAACAACTAAGGAGCTCTTTAACTTAAGTCTATACAGATACAATCCTATCTGTGGTCTGCATGAAGAATTTCACTGGCAACTCCCAACACAGACAACCAGAGATTTAAAGGAAACCAATCAACAAATAATTAATTGCAGCCGGGAGAAACTGCACCCAGTCCCAGAACTGAGCACAGACAGAATTAACTCCCTAACTGCCAAACACAAAGAAACAGCAACTCAGCTGTGAGAAGTCAGAATGTGCAACCGCGACGATCTTCGTGGCGATGCACACATGACACATTAGTCAGTTTCTGTAGAGTGAAAGGAGTGGAAACCAGATTGTAAAGGGTCAAGAAGGGAGTTATCCAAATGAGAGCAGATTAGGCAAGAGTAGACCAAGATTTCCAGGAGTTTAGAAAATAAGGGGAGATTAAAGACATGTCTGTAGTTACCAATGCAGTTCTGGTCTAGGTATGTATTTTTGTAATTGGGATGTAATGGTTGTATGGTAGCATGTTTCAAATAGGAGGGAAAGATATCACATGAAAGAAAAAGTTTCAATATTTTAGTTAGTTGGGTTGATGACAGCTGGGGAGCAGGACTGGAAGAGGTTAGAGGGAATAGGGTCGGTGGTACAGAGTGGTGCAGGTAGTAGGGCGAGAAGAAACGAGGAACCTGCTGACTTGTTCTTCTGTGACCAGTTCAAAGACAAAAAGTGAGCTTGATGAATTGTGGATGGGAAGATGATCCATGATATGACTAACAGTGTGCTGGCTATTAAAGTAGATGAATATTCACTGCTCAACATACCCATAGTTCCACCTACCTCTTGGTGCTGTCTTCAGTGCATAGAGGTGGGAGGGATTATGGGCATGGGGAGCAGTGAATATTCATTTTCTTTAACAGCAGGCACAGTGTTAGCTGCATTAGCCGGCTCCTGCCTCCTGCCACCCGCTCCTCCGCCACTGCTGCTCAACTGCCATCCACAGCCACAGGGGACATATATAAGGTACATTCAGACTATAAGATGTACCTCCCACTTTCCTTCAAAAGGAAAAAAGTGTGTCTAATGGTCCAAAAAACACAGCCTATGGAGCTCCCATCCTAAAGGCAACTGCATTAAGATCTTTTACTAAAGCTAATTCTGTATGTCACATCTTGGTAATATCTTTTTTCTGGGTTGAAAGAATAGTCTGTTATTTTATTTCGTACAGCAACAAGATGCATTTCTGAAAGTCCACTCAATGGTGATAAGCTGTAATACAAAAAACCATGGAAATAACACTGTTTCTGAGGAAATAAAAGGAGACCCTTTTTCTAATCTCATTGAATTCCCCTCATACTTGCATTATGTAATAATATTACTTGCCATATATTTTTTTAAGCTAATTTATTTAATAACTAGTGGGGACGTATTCCATTACAAGTTTTTTTTACATTATTTAATTTGTTACTTACTACCTACCCTAGAGTGGAAAAACGAATAGGTGATTGATGTTTTTGTCACCTTTGTTAGTTTCTCAGTCATGTTCCTATAGAATTTATTAGGTTTTGTCAGTTCATAAAATGACAGCTGTGTTTACTGAGTAAAATAAGTCATTTTCATGTTAAAGAAGATGGGATCACGCATCCTTCCGTATCAGCTCTTTTATTTTTGGGATGTAATGAAATGTGAAGCTGCGCAAATGATCTTCTTGCACATGGCAAAGTTTTCATTTGGAAATGTGATGTTTTTGTTTGTTTGTGTTTTCTATTGTAACAAAGGAGCACAATGCGACAGCATATAAATAGTTCATTTAAATTATTACATTTCTCCATCTTTCATCAATATCGCTTATTAAAATCTTTGTCTTTGTGTGACAAAGACTACAATCAAATGCAGATGAAAATGAGATGTCTATTGCTACGCAGAGAGAAGACAAATAAACCCAATTAAGGAATTAATTCATTTTTCTGCTTCAGCTTTCAAGGACATATTCTGTGGAGTCCAAGCAATATGCCACATGATATACCAAAATGATTTGTTTAAAATTACAGAATTTTCCCATTTTTAACTTCGATATCTTAAATTTTAATTTTCTACAGCAGTTACAAATGTCTTTATATGGCCGGCGTCACACACAACCACAAAAAATCGGTCCGTTTTAGACGGTCGATTGTCGGATCAAAATGCAAACATCACACATCCTTCTGGCATCCGATTTTCCTTCAAAGATGCGATTTAGTCGCATGTGTGTGTACCTTGTAACATCCGATTTTCATCCGACTTGCGAGATTTTCTCGCAGGCTTGCAAAACTGACATATAATGGATCCAAAAGAATAGTATTTCAATCACAAAAAAACTAATAGATATATACACATAGAACACATATATATATATATACATGTCATTGTGACATGTACTATACATATATTTATAGTTCCTAGACTTCTACATACTGTAATAGCCGCTAATTCAATTGCCGGCTTCTGTGAAATCACAGAAGCCGACATGAATGATACATTGTTTCCACACAGTTAACCATGTCATTTCCTGTATTTTGATATTTGTTTAGAACTTACAATTACATGAGTGTATTTGTGCAAAATTTCAGACATGTAGGGGTTAATTAAAGGTGTAATTTTGTTGAAAAAAAAATGCGTGGGCTCCCGCTGTATTTTCTCCACCAGACAGACAAAGCAAAGCGAGTGGGGGCAGATAATAACAGCCTAGGGAGGGTACATTTTTTGTGCCCCCCCTGGCTACTAACATCTGCCCCCAGACACCCCAGAAAGGGCAAATCTATAATTAGATTCGCCCTTTCTGGCACTTTGCCCGTCTATTCCCATTGCCCTGTAGCGGTGGCGAATGGGTTAATAATCTCACCTTACTGTCACCTTAGTATTGAAAGGTGACCTTAAGGCAGGTTAATAATTGAGACCTGTCAATTAGACAACTATCAATTATTAATCCTATTGAAGTAAATTAAAAAAACACAGACACATTAATAAAAATTAATTTTAATGAAATAAAAACACATTTTTTTGACCATATTTTATTTTACACTTAATCCGTGCGAAGCCATTGATCTCCTAAAATAAAGAAAAAAAATAAAAAAACATTATTCTTACCTATTCCGCTGATCTGTCACGTCCCACGCTGTAATCCTTCACAAAGGGTTAACTAGCTTTGAGCCAAGCAGTGCAAGTAATCCTGCATGCTCAGCTCAAAGCTCCTGAATGAATAAGTTCCTCTCCTGGCGACAGGAGAGGATGTGTTTCATGAATGAAGCTTAATTGATTGTGTCCACTTTCCCTTTAGGTCAGGTCACTAAAGTTAAATTGCCAATAAATCAATTAGATCCATTCATGAATCACTTCCTCTACTTTCTGTGGTAGAGGAACTTATTCATTCAGGGGGTTACAGCTAGGAGACAGAATTATCTCCCTGCTAACTGTAACCTGTTAACCCTTTCTGATGGATTACAGCGTGGGACCTGACTGTACATCGGATTGGTAAGTATAATTTTGCTTTTTTATTTTATTTTTATTACAGGAAATGGTTTTAGCAGGAAAATAAAATATGGTAAAAAATTGTGTGATTATTTAATTAAACTTATTTTTTATTAAACTGTGTGTGTTTGATTTTTCTTTCATACAATAGGATTAATAATTGATAGTTGTCTAATTGACAGCTCTCAATTATTAACCTGCCTTAAGGTCACCTTTCAATACTAAGGTGACAGTAAGGTGAGATTATTAACCCATTCGCCACCGCTACAGGGCAATGGGAATAGACGGGCAAAGTGCCAGAAAGGGCGAATCTAATTATAGATTTGCCCTTTCTGGGGTGTCTGGGGGCAGATGTTAGTAGCCAGGGGGGGCACAAAAAATGTACCCTCCCTAGGCTGTTATTATCTGCCCCCACTCGCTTTGCTTTGTCTGTCTGGTGGAGAAAATACAGCGGGAGCCCACGCATTTTTTTTCAACGAAATAACACCTTTAATTAACCCCTACATGTCTGAAATTTTGCACAAATACACTCATGTAATTGTAAGTTCTAAACAAATATCAAAATACAGGAAATGACATGGTTAACTGTGTGGAAACAATGTATCATTTCATGTCGGCTTCTGTGATTTCACAGAAGCCGGCAATTGAATTTGCGGCTATTACAGTATGTAGAAGTCTAGGAAATATAAATATATATATATATACATGTCACAATTACATATATATATATATATATATATATGTATTCTATGTGTGTATATCTATTCTTTATTAAAGCTGTCAGTGTGATTTTACAGTATAGCCGGGGATGAATTGCCGGCTTTTCTAAAGGACACCGATGCGATTTCATCGCAAGTCACACAGTGTGGTCCGTTTGTAATCCGATTTTTCATCGCTCCCATAGACTTGCATTGGCGATTGTCGACCGACAATCGGTGACAATCGCAGCATGCTGCGATTGTACACGGACGTTTAAAACGGACCACAAAAAATCTGATACTGGGAGCTGCTCCATAGATCAACATAGGTCCGACTGCAATGCGATTTTTCATCGCATTGCAGTCGTCCGATTCTGTCGCCAGTGTGACGCCGGCCTATTCAGTAATTCTGCGTCTGTTTGTGGTGTCAATAAGCTCAGTTTATTAAAGTAAAAGCATTTTAGTAATAAATTAATAGTGTGTTAATAGCTATAACCTATATGTTTGCCATGTACAGAAATACATGACTATACTAAAGAACCAGAGCCATAAGCAATTTTTGTGCCAACATGTAGTGTTCTATGCCATGCTTCTGGTGGACAATAGGGGGAAACCTCAATAAGATCACTTTCAATGTAGAATTGCTTTGTGTGCCATGACATCAAACTGTCAGTATGCGTTGATAAAGTAGTGCCCTATACACTATGTGCAGAATTATTAGGCAAGTGAGTATTTTGATCATATAATTTTTAGGCAGATTTTCCAACTGCAATCTGTATAAACTTGAATGCTGATAGGATGAAGCAGATCAGATTATGTATATGTGTAATGAGTAAGGGCCCCGTCTCACATAGTGACACACCAGCGATCCCGACAACGATCAGGATCGCTGGTGTGTCGCTACATGATTGCTACTGAGCTTCCAAACAGGCAGCGATCAGGCGCTGCGCGGTGCCTGGAAACCCGACGTGTACCTTGGTTACCAGCTCCTCTGCAGCAGCGCGCTGGTATCCAACGTACACGTCGGGTTTCCAGGCACAGCCCCGCGCCTGGAAACCCGATGTTTACCTTGGTTACCAGTAGATCGCTGGTCTCCTGCCTGTCACATGCAGCGATGCGTGCTGGCCAGCGGGAGACCAGCGATAAAAAAAAGTCCTGGCATTTCTGACACGACCAGCGATTCACAGCAGGGGCCTGATCGCTGGTACGTGTCAGACATAGCGAGATCGCTGCTGAGATCGCTGTTTAGCAGCGATCTCGCTATGTAAGAGGGGACCCTAAGGATCTGACCTAAGGATATAAACACCCTTTATCAAGGTGTGCAAAATTTTTAGTCAGCTTGTTTTCTTCAGACAAATGGGCTAAGAAGAGATTTAACTGATTTTGTAAAGCCAAAAATTATTACAAGTCTTACAGAAGAATGCAGCACTTTAGAAATTGCTAAGTTATTGGGGTAGGATCACAGAAACATCAAAAGTTTTGTTGCAAATAGTCGACAGGGTCACAAAAAATATGTTGAGAAATATAAGACGCACATTAACTGTCAAAAATTTAAGAAAAAAAAGTTCAGCGACCAGTAACCCATTATCCTCCAGTGCTGTCATATTTCAGAACTGTAACCTTCCTGGAGTGCCCAGAAATACAAGGTGTTTGCTGTTCTGGTATATAGCCAAGATAAGGAAGGGTGAAACCCGACTACCTCTGAACAAGACTTATAAGTTGAAAGACTGGGCAAAGAAATAGAAGACAGAATTTTCAAAGGCTTTATGGCGTGATGAAATAAGAGTGACTCTTGACAGTCCAGATGGATGGGCCAGTGGCTGGATCAGTAAAGAGCACAGACCTTCGCTTCGACTAAGAGGTGACCAAGATGGAAGTGGGGTACTGCTTTGGACTGGTATTATTAAAGATGAGCTACTTGGAAGGTTTCAGGTTGAAGATGGACTCAAATCAACTTCCAAACTTACAGCCAGGTTTTAGAAGATACATTCTTCAAGCACTGGTGCCTGGAAAAAGTCTGCATCATTCAAGAAAACCAGGATTTTTATTAAGAACAATGCTCCTTTGAATGCATTGAAGTACAGATGGCTAGCAAGTAAAGATCTTACAGATGAAAGAATAATCACCTGGCCCCTTCTTCATCTGACCTAAACCCTATTGATAACATGTGGCTGTCATGCTTCTAGATTCTAATAATTGATTCTGTGTTCTGCGGTTGGCATCGCTTTCCGCTAAGCCACAACTTATACACCTTTTCTTTGGGTGTTTTAGTTCTGTTATATTAGTTTCTGTCAGTTTTGGGCAACAACACAATTGTTTTACATTTACTCTTTTTGTCTGTCCTATTACCTTTTAGTTGCAGCTTTATATACCTTCCCCTGCTGGTGTTTCCTGCTGGTGATAGACTTTGATGGATTCATTCACTATGCTGTAGTTTGTGTTGGTTGCAGTTGATTTGTGTGTGATTCCTTTTCTCCTTAGGGAACTGCTACGCTAGCGATCCTAGTAGCTGCTATGGACATTCAGGGTAAGCCACCATTGAGTGGGAGCACTGTTGCGTTGCCTGAAGGTGCCAATCTCTCTGTTCAAGCATGAACAGACCAGACCTTTTCCTAGACTGAACAACGACCTGTCAGGTTCTTGTATTTGTCTTCCTGGTTTGTACTTACATATATGAATGTGCATTGGCAGTCATATCAGTGTTCCATATTTAAATGGGATATTTACAGTAAATGGAAACATTACATGTTTCTGAACAGTGTCTGGGAGGACGTCTCACGGTGCAATGCTGATCTAACCGAGGTCTCCGTAGTTCAGGGGCCTGGCTTGGAATGCAGCTTAAGTGACTGCAGTAACCTCAATGACATCACCGCCGGTCACTGAGGCTGTGCTCACAGCAGCTCATTCCTCAATGATTCTCAGCCTGTATGGTCGCTTCTTGGCACCTTCCAGGTTGAAAACTGTTTATCCCCAGACATGAATTATGGCATGGGACAGAACTACCGACAGGCAAAAGATATGGTTTTTTTTTTTGCTTCATTACAGGAGACCATAACTTCAATGAAATGGGTAGTGACGTGAGTATGGTTTAATTTAAATCGCCGACCAAAGCACTATACCAAATTAAAACTTAAACTTTTAATGATATATTAAGAAAAAATATAAAACACAACATACAAACAAACATAGACGGCCAACAAGTCTGATGTTCGGCCCTAGATGAAAAAGTCTAGGGTAACCCTAATGTCTAACTGTTGATCCCCTCCCCTTTAAGGCACCTGCACAGAGCATTACTTACGTGTTGGCGTAAACTTGGTGCGAATGCTCAGTGTGGAACGCATGTTGCGTTCCACAGACTAAGAAGTGCATAACTCACTATGGAAGTATGTCACTCACGAACCATCGCGC
Source organism: Oophaga sylvatica (assembly GCA_033576555.1). Taxonomy (NCBI): domain Eukaryota; kingdom Metazoa; phylum Chordata; class Amphibia; order Anura; family Dendrobatidae; genus Oophaga; species Oophaga sylvatica. The sequence continues at coordinate 188,914,298 of JARQOD010000004.1, read as the reverse complement.
CTGACCTGGAGCATCCATTATGCCCTGTGCCTGCGTACTCCAGATGCACCAACGCTACAACACCCTGACCCGGAATTGATACAGCTTCAACACGTGGTACGTCAGGGCTGTTTGTTTGTTTTATAAATCGAGGGTAAACCATGATATACAGACAGAGGCTTGCATGGTTGGATGGACATTGTTCCCCCATTGCATAGATGGGAGCTCCTGATTCTTCATGACCTACAGAGTTGATCCCTATTTTTCCTGGTTCATTTGCTTCAGATAAGTTTTCTATCTCTAATTTGTTATTAAGTATGTCTCCTGAAAGCTTACATGGGAAGCCCTCCAACAAATAGATGTAAAATATAACTTTTAATGTATTTATTTAAACCAACACAGACACCATACCTAAATAGTGCACACTGAGTTCACCCTGTGTATAGGACCCTCAAACTTGACCACTACCTACCAGCTGATGTTGGCACCCTAGCTATGTTGATAGGAGAATGACTCCCCCGCTCTTCGGTGGCTGACCTTCACTACCCTTTTTCACCCTCTGGATAAGTGAAATCAATCACCCACTCATGCATTAATGGGGATGAAGGGTAAAGTTGTTCAAGGACAGCGGACAGCTAAAGCTCAGAATGTAGGAAGGCCAGTGTCAAAGAAATGTGCGAGTGAACCTTGAAAGCATCATTCAGATATTGATTAAATATTGATTAAATACATAATTGATACCTAACATTAGTGATGTGTATAAATAAATTAGCCTCTCCATGCTGTCACCTGTCTGAATAGGCCTGCCTAGCAGTGGAGGATGGCACCCTATGTGACAGCGGATATGGCGCATCAATTCATCCTACCTCTTGATGAGCCATGTGTAGTGAAACGCATAAAGGTTTAAAGCTACTAACATGATGAGTACCTCTTTATGCTGTCTGCCCTATATCAGTTACTCTCCATCAGTAACTGAGAGTGTTCATGTTCGTATTAAATGGTTGCAGTGGCGTAGCGTGGGGGGGGCGGGGGGGCGGTCCGCCCAGGCGGCACCTGTGTGTGGGGGCGGCACCTGTGTGTGGGGGCGGCGCACCCTTCCTTGCCCTCCCAACTTCGCACAGCCAGCATTTACCATTGCTGTGCTGTGCTTTGTAAAGATGCTAGCAAGACCTGTGATGAGGTCACAGGAGGGGAGGAGTTAGGTGTCACATGATCAGGCCCCTGCGTCATGGTGCTGGATGATGGTAAGTTTATATGTGGGATCATAAGGGGTTTAAAGTGTGGATGTAGCTGAGCTGTGTGTGCATGAGGTGTACGGAGCGGAGCCGTGTGTACGAGGTGTACGGAGCGGAGCCGTGTGTACGAGGTGTACGGAGCGAAGCCGTGTGTGTACGAGGTGTACGGAGCGGAGCCGTGTGTACGAGGGTGTACGGAGCGAAGCCGTGTGTGTACGAGGTGTACGGAGCGAAGCCTGTGTGTGTACGAGGTGTACGGAGCGGAGCCGTGTGTACGAGGTGTACGGAGCGGAGCCGTGTGTGTACGAGGTGTACGGAGCAAAGCCGTGTGTGTACGAGGTGTACGGAGCGGAGCCGTGTGTGTACGAGGTGTACGGAGCAAAGCCGTGTGTGTACGAGGTGTACGGAGCAAAGCCGTGTGTGTACGAGGTGTACGGAGCAAAGCCGTGTGTGTACGAGGTGTACGGAGCGAAGCCGTGTGTGTACGAGGTGTACGGAGCGAAGCCGTGTGTGTGCGAGGTGTACGGAGCGAAGCCGTGTGTGTACGAGGTGTACGGAGCGGAGCCGTGTGTATGAGGTGTACGGAGCGGAGCCGTGTGTGTACGAGGTGTACGGAGCAAAGCCGTGTGTGTACGAGGTGTACGGAGCGAAGCCGTGTGTGTACGAGGTGTACGGAGCGGAGCCTTGTGCGTGTGAGGTGTGTGGAGCGGAGCCGTGTGTGTACAGGGCCACAAAGAGCGGAGCCGCGCATGTACAAGGGTCCTGTTACTTGCGGGATCTGTGTGCTTGGGGCTGCAGGGGGGAAGGAGGGGTGCCATTATGTGCATGGGTCTGTGTGGGGACGGAGCAAATTCTGTTATCTGTGTAGGGCTGGGTCCCTGTCCCGCTGTCCTGGCTGGGAGGTTTACTTTCCCGCATTAGAATCGTACATGCGGAAACCCGGGGACCTCCCACACGTTCTGGCAGCCACATGTCACGTTCCACCGGAGGTGACGTGCTGTAAGTCAGCTGAACGCTGGAAATGACCGCTGACCTCATTTCCGGTGGTCAGCTTACAGCAGCAGGTACTGTAACTCGTTCTCGGGAGAGTCTTCAGAACGGCGACGCATCGAGCCGCTGGATCTGTTGGAGTGAGAGCCGGGTATTGTACGGACCGCTGCATACAATACCCGACTCTCACTGAGCGAGACAAGCAGGATGTGGGGATCTCAACATGGGATCTGTTCAACAGATGAAGAGATCCCCAGATCCTGCCTGTCTCGCTCAGTGAGAGCCAGGTATTGAATGGAGCGCCTCATAGCTGGTGAGATCCCCACATCCTGGGGAAATGAGGTCAGCGATGGAACGTGACTTGTGGCTGCCAGAATGTGTGGGAGGTCCCCGGGGTTTCCATATGTACGATTCTAATCCGGAAAGTAAACCGCCTGGCCGGGACAGCGGACAGGGTCCCGAAATCGGGACTGTCCCGCTGAAACCGGGACGGTTGATAGGTATGTGTTTATAATTATTGTTTATGAAACAGTGTCATCAGCAGTGCTAAGTGGGTGTGGTCAGGGCGTGGATATGGGTGTGACCAGTAAAATGGGTGTGGCTAGGGGTGTGGCCTAAAATTTGCCGCCCCGGGCGCCACAAACAGTTGCTACGCCACTGGATGGTTGCTTTGGTCTGTGATGTGATTACATCTTAGTATACCCTGCTGCATTTTTTGATGTGACTATATTTTGAAGTGTACATACAGACCTTTTTGGATTTGTATTATTAGCCTAGAAACTTTTTTGCTGATATTTATACTATTTGCATAAAAAACTCCCTCCTATTATTGAGCCTAATAGGGCATACTAGGGAGAGCCGGCGCTGTGCGGGGGCACCATCTGCGCAGGTCCTAGGGTGCCAATCTCTGCAGCAAGGTAGAGCTATATCAGAAGCAGGGTTCCTTTAGGCAACCCCCTTTGTTCTACACCTAGGCAGTTTTTTGTTTTCTATAGGCTAACATCAATGTCCCTTCTACTGTTGGTTGAATGGTTATTATATTAGTGACCACCATATACAGAAACTTGGTGCCTTGATTCTGTATCCAATAATATTGGTGGCCACTTCTTTCCAAATAACCATCACCACCTTGATCTATGGGACAGTAGGCTCTTTTTTATTAATAAGTGCAACATTTATTTGGAAATAGGTGCAATTCATTTTTTCATCTTACCTATATTGTCTTATCAGTACTAATCATCACTATTGGGAATAGGTGCAATATATATGTTTGCTTGCCTGTACTCACATCTCCTTTCCCTTTTCTTTGTCCCCCCAGTAATAAAATTGATTTGAATGCTCCCCTATGACATCTTTTTTGTATCTGAATCACTGTATCTGCTATCTGACACTTGTCCTTTCCCTCACTTTAGGGCCTACTAGGGCTCAATAGGGAGAGTCTACATTAGGCGAGTGTGCCACAGCGCAGGTCTTAAGGTGCCAACCTCCGCAGCAAGGTAGGGGATTAACCCCTTAAAGACCGCCGATACTCCTTTTAACGGCGGTCATTAAGGGTACTTAAACCACAGGGGTAGCCGAGACCCCAGAGAACATAATTAGGGTCCCCCCCAGTCCCCCTGCTTTTGCGATGGCTGTTATTAACCCTATAACGGTGATCGCAAAAGAAAAAAAAAGACGCGATCCTGCCTGCAATTTCTCTCCCCTCTGATGTGATCGCTCATCAGAGGGGAGAGAAATAGGGTCCCCAGGACCCCCGATCCCCCCGGTACCTGAAGGTGTTCCCCCATGGCCCCTCTGCACTACTGCAGCGCCCCCTGTCCTCAGATCCTCCGTCCTCTTCAGCCTGTAAAAAAAAATGGCGGGTGCATGCGCAGTGCGCCCGCCGCTTCTGCCTGGCGGCAGATTCAAAAAAGGAATGACTCCATTCATTCTCTAAAAGTACATTTTGATCACTGTGATAAACTATCACAGTGATCAAAATAAAAAAAAACAGTACATAAACCCCCCCTTTATCAGCCCCTTTGTTAGGTACATATAATAAAATAAAGAAATTTTATTTATTTTTATTTTTCCATTAGGGTTAGGGTTATAATTAGGGTTAGGGTTACAATTAGGTTTAGGGTTAGGCTGGGTTCATACTGCGTTATGGCAGTCCGTTAGACGAACTGCGTTACACCACGGTGTAACGCAGTCCGTTAACGCTGCCATTCACCCTCATTTGAGGGCGCATCGTGACGCATGCCGTAAAGCGGCATGCATTCGCGACATGCCGTCATTTAGTGACGGAGCCTCGGACGCGGGCTGCAGCGCCTGGGCTCCGTCAACGCTAGCACAGAGGAATCATCTGATTCCTCTGCGCTAGCGGGTATAGCATAACGCGATTGCGTTATGCTATACCGTTACCAGCCCGTCAACGCTATGTGTTGAATGGGCTGGTAAAACGCAATATGATCCTAGCCTTAGTGTTAGGGTGATAATTAGGGTTAGGGTTGGAATTAGGGTTAGGGTTACAATTAGGGTTAGGGTTAAAATTAGGGTTGGGATTAGGGTTAGGGTTGGGATTAGGACTAGGGGTGTGTTGGAGTTAGGGTTGGAGCTAGAATTGAGGGGTTTCCACTATTTAGGCACATCAGGGGGTCTCCAAACATGATGTGGCATTCAAAAAGTCAAATGCCGCTCCCTCCCTTCCGAGCCCTGCCGTGCGCCCAAACAGTGGTTTACCCCAACATATGGGTATCAACGCACTCAGGACAAATTGTTCACCAATTTTGGGGTTCTAATTTCTCCTGTTACCCTTGGGAAAATAAAATAGCTGGCTAAAAAAATAATTTTTGAGGAAAAAAATGATTTTTTATTTTCACTGCTCTGCGTTTATAAATTTCTGCGAAACACTTGGGGATTCAAAGTGCTCACCACACATCTAGATAAGTTCCTTAAGGGGTCTAGTTTCCAAAATGGGGTCACTTGTGGGGGGTTTCCACTGTTTAGACAAATCAAGGGTTCTCCAAACACGACGTGGCGTTCAAAAAGTCAAATGGCGCTCACTCCCTTCCGAGCCCTGCCGTGCGCCAAAACAGTGGTTTACCCCAACATATGGGGTATCAGCGTACTCAGGACAACTTGCACACCAATTTTAGGGTTCTAATTTCTCCTGTTACCCTTGGGAAAATAAAAAATAGCTGGCTAAAAAAATCATTTTTGAGGAAAAAAATGATTTTTTATTTTCATGGCTCTGCATTTATAAATTTCTGTGAAGCACTTGGGGGTTCAAAGTGCTCACCACACATCTAGATAAGCTCATTGGGGGGTCTACTTTCCAAAATGGTGTCACTTGCAGGGGGTTTCTACTGTTTAGGCACATCAAGGGCTCTGCAAACACAACATGACGCCTGTAGAACATTCCATCAAAGTCTGCATTGCAAAATGGCGCTCCTTCCCTTCCAAGCTCTCCCATGCGCCCAAACAGTGGTTTCACCCCACATATGGGGTATCAGCGTACTCAGGAAAAATTGCACAACAACTTTTGGGGTCCAATTTCTCCTGTTACCCTTGGGAAAATAAAAAATAGCAGGCTAAAGAATAATTTTTGAGGAAAAAAATGAATTTTTATTTTCACGGCTCTACGTTATAAACTTCTGTGAAGCACTTGGGGGTTCAAAGTGCTCACCACAAATTTAGATAAGTTCCTTAAGGGGTCTAGGTTCCAAAATGGTGTCATTTGTGGGGGTTTCAACTGTTTAGGCGTATCAGGTTCTCTCCAAATGCGACATGGCGTCCAATTTCAATTCCAGCCAATTTTGGTTTGAAAAAGTCAAACGGCGCTCCTTCCCTTCCAAGCCCTGCCGTGTGCCCAAACAGTGGTCCCCCCCACATATGGGGTATCAACATACTCAGGACAAATTGGACAACAACTTTTGTGGTCTAATTTCTCCTGTTACCCTTGGGAAAATAAAAAATTGGGGACTAAACGATCAGGTTTGTGGAAAAAAATATGATTTTTTATTTTCACGCCCGGGCGTTATAAACTTCTGTGAAGCACTTGGGGGTGCAAAGTGCTCACCACACATCTAGATAAGTTCCTTAGGGGGTCTAGTTTCCAAAATGGGGTCACTTGTGGGTGGTTTCCACTGTTTAGACACATTAGGGCCTCTACAAACGCGACATGGCTTCCAGCCAATTCTGCGTTGAAAAGTCAAACGGCGCTCCTTTCCTTCCAAGCTCTGCCATGCACCCAAACAGTGGTTTACCCCCACATATTGGGTATCAGCATGCTCAGAACAAATTGCACAAAAACTTTTGGGGTCTTGTTATCCTTGGGAAAATAAAAATTGGGATGAAAAGATCATTTTTGTGGAAAAAATATGATTTTTTATTTTCACGGTTCTATGTTATAAACTTCTGTGAAGCACTTGAAGGTTCAAAGTGCTCACCACACATCTAGATAAGTTCCTTAGGGGGTCTAGTTTCCAAAATGGGGTCACTTGTGGGGGGTTTCCACTGTTTAGACACATCAGGGCCTCTACAAGCGCAACATGGCATCCAGCCAATTCTGTGCTGAAAAAGTCAAACAGCGCTCCTTCCCTTGCGACCTCTGCTGTGCGCCCAAAAAGTGTTTTACCCCCACATATGGGGTATCGGCGTATTCAGGAGAAATTGCACAACAAATTTTGTGGTTCATTTTTTCTTTTAACACTTGTGAAAATAAAAAAAATTGGTTCCGAAGTAAAGTTTCTGCAAAAAAAGTTAAATGTTAATTTTTTCCTTCCACATTGCTTCAGTTCCTGTGAAGCACGTAAAGGGTTAATAAACTTCTTGAATGTGGTTTTTAGCACCTTGAGGGGTGCAGTTTTTAGAATGGTGTCACTTTTGGGTATTTTCTGTCATATAGACCCTCAAAGTGACTTCAAATGTGATGTGGTCCCTAAAAAAAAAATGGTGTTGTAGAAATGAGAAATCGCTGGTCAACTTTTAACCCTTATAACTTCGTAACAAAAAAAATTTTGTTCCCAAAATTGTGCTGATGTAAAGTAGACATGTGGGAAATGTTATTTATTAAGAAATTTGTGTGACATATCTCTCTGATTTAAGGGCATAAAAATTTAAAGTTTGAAAATTGCTGAATTTTCAAAATTTTCGCCATATTTCCATTTTTTTCATAAATAAACACAAGTCATATCAAAGAAATTTTACCACTAACGTGAAGTACAATATGTCACGAAAAAACGTTCTCAGAATCAGCGGGATTCGTTAAAGCGTTCCAGAGTTATAACCTCATAAAGTGACAGTGGTCAGAATTGTAAAAATTGGCCGGTCATTAAGCTGCAAAATGGCTCTGTCACTAAGGGGTTAACAGTTGAACATTAGGGTTACCCTACACTTTTTCATCTAGGGTCGAACAGCAAACTTGTTGGACTTCTATGTTTGTTTAAATGTTGTGTTTTATATATTATTCTTTTCTCCTAACATATAATTAAAAGTTAGGTTTTACTTAATTTCTATTTGGTATAGTACTTTGGTCGATGATTTCATTTTTTTGGCACTTAGCATTTTGGTTTTTGTGAACTATTATGGTTTAATTTAAATTCAGTAAAGTAGGTGGGGGTGTGTGTTTATATGTAAAATCATCCTTAAAACCCATCCTGTGTGATATCTGTGAATCTAATGAAGATGTAGAGTCTCTGTGGGTGGAGATTAGGGGAGGGGGGAAAAATAATAAATTATTGATAGGGGTTTGTTATAAGTCTCCTAAAATAATGGAAGCAACAGAGAATATCCTCGTAAAGCAAATAGATGAAGCAGCAACTCAAGGAGAAGTCATTATTATGGGGGACTTCAACTACCCTGAAATACATTGGGGAACAGAAACCTGCAGTTCCAGCAAAGGTAATAAGTTTTTGGCAACTATGAATGAAATTTACCTTTCACAACTAGTTCAGGACCCAACAAGAGGGGGGGCACTGCTAGACCTAATATTATCCAACAGGCCAGACCGCATATCAAATATAAGGGTTGGGGGTCACTTGGGTAATAGTGATCACAAAATAATAAGCTTTCATGTATCCTTTAATAAGATGTGTAGTCGAGGGGTTACAAGGACACTAAACTTCAGGAAGGCAAATTTCCAACGGATGAGAGATGATCTTGGTGCAATAAACTGGGACGATATCCTGAGACATAAAAATACACAAAGAAAATGGGAGACGTTTATTAGTATCCTGAATAGGACCTGTGCACAGTATATACCCTATGGGAATAAACATGCTAGAATTAGGAGGAAACCACTATGGCTAAATAGAGCTGTAAGGGGCGCAATAAGGGACAAAAAGAAAGCGTTTAGGGAATTAAAGCAAGTAGGTAGTGAAGAGGCATTAAATAAATACAGAAGACTGAATAAATTCTGTAAAAAGCAAATCAAGACAGCAAAGATTGAGGCAGAGAGACTCATTTCCAGAGAAAGTAAAAATAATCCCAAAATATTCTTTAACTACATAAATAGCAAGAAACTAAAAAATGATAGTGTTGGTCCCCTTAAAAATAGTCTGGGTGAAATGGTGGATGAGGATGAGGAAAAAGCCAATATGCTAAATGACTTTTTTTCAACTGTATTTACACAAGAAAATCCATGACAGATAACATGATTAGAGATAAAAAAATTTCTCCATTAAATGTCACATGCTTAACCCAGCAGGAAGTACGGCGGCGTCTAAAAATCACTAAAGTTGACAAATCCCCGGGTCCGGATGGGATACACCCCCGAGTACTGCAGGAATTAAGTACAGTTATAGATAGACCATTATTTTTAATCTTTAAAGATTCCATAATAACTGGGTCTGTACCACAGGACTGGCGTATAGCAAATGTGGTGCCAATATTCAAAAAGGGGGCAAAAACTGAACCTGGAAATTATAGGCCAGTGAGCTTAACATCTACTGTGGGTAAAATCCTGGAGGGTTTTTTAAGGGATACTATTTTGGAGTATCTGAAGCTGAATAACCTCATGACACAGTATCAGCATGGGTTTACGAGGGACCGTTCTTGTCAGACTAATCTGATAAGCTTTTATGAAGGGGTAAGTTCAGGACTGGACCAAGGGAATGCAGTGGACGTGGTGTTCATGGACTTCTCAAAAGCTTTTGATACAGTGCCACACAAAAGGTTGATACATAAAATGAGAACAATGGGGATAGGGGAAAATATGTGTAAGTGGGTTAAGAACTGGCTCATGGATAGGAAACAAAGGGTGGTTATTAATGGAGCACACTCGGACTGGGTCACGGTTAGCAGTGGGGTACCACAGGGGTCAGTATTGGGGCCGCTTCTCTTTAACATATTTATTAATGACCTTGTAGGGGGCATACAGAGTAGTATTTCAATATTTGCAGATGACACTAAACTCTGCAGGGTAATAAATACAGAGGAGGATAATTTTATATTACAGGAGGATTTATGTAAACTAGAAGCTTGGGCTGATAAATGGCAAATGAGCTTTAATGGGGATAAATGTAAGGTCATGCACTTGGGTAGAACAAATAAGATGTATAATTATGTGCTTAATTGTAAAACACTGGGCAAAACTGTCACTGAAAAAGACTTGGGTGTATGGGTGGACGACAAACTCAAATTTAGTGGCCAATGTCAGGCAGCTGCTGCCAAGGCAAATAAAATAATGGGATGCATTAGACGAGGCATAGATGCTCATGAGGAGAACATAATTTTACCTTTATACAAGTCACTGGTGCGACCACACTTAGAATACTGTGTGCAGTTCTGGTCTCCGGTGTATAAGAAAGACATAGCTGAACTGGAGCGGGTGCAGAGAAGAGCGACCAAGGTTATTAGAGAACTGGGGGGTCTGCAATACCAAGACAGGTTATTACACTTGGGGTTATTTAGTTTGGAAAAACGAAGGCTTAGGGGTGATCTTATTACAATGTACAAATATATGAGGGGACAGTACAAAGACCTTTCTAATGATCTTTTTACTCTTAGACCTGTGACGGGGACGAGGGGGCATCCTCTACGTCTGGAGGAAAGAAGGTTTAGCCATAATCACAGATGCAGATTCTTTACTGTAAGAGCAGTGAGACTATGGAACTCTCTGCCGTCTAATGTTGTAATGAGTGATTCCTTACTAAAATTTAAGAGGGGACTGGATGCCTTTCTTGAAAAGTATAATATTACAGGCTATATTCACTAGTTTCCTAGATACAGCGTTGATCCAGGGAGCTAGTCTGATTGCCGTATGTGGAGTCGGGAAGGAATTTTTTTCCCCAATGTGAAGCTTACTGTTTGCCACTTGGTTTTTTTTTGCCTTCCTCTGGATTCAACATGTTAGGGCAGGTTAGGATAGGATATGGGTTTGAACTAGATGGACTTAAAGTCTTCCTTCAACCTTAATAACTATGTCTGTCATTATTTCAATTAAAGGACTTTATTCTGGCTGTGTTCTTATTTACCATATAACTATAGGATAGTAATGGATAGGAATCTTATAAACACCTCTTGATGTCACCGGATAATACAATAGTGACATCAATTCCCAAAATATGAACACACTTGCCACCGACACAGGGCAAGTGGGAAGAGCCAGGCTAAGCACCAGAATTGACACACCAAATAGATGTGCCTTTTCTGGGGTGGCTGCGGGCTGCAATTTTTGGGCTGGGGGAACCAATATCCATGGCCCTTTACCAACATGAGAATACAAACCCCCAGATGTCAGCTTTAGCTTGGCTGGTTGTTAAAAATGTATTTAAATAATAAAAAATTTGGCACGCAAATCATTCTAGTCTTGATAACCAGGCTCCCCTGTATTTTTGATAACCAGCCTTGCGGAAGCTGACAGCTGAGGGTTGCAGCCTGTAGCTGTCAGTTTTGCCTGGCTGGTTATCAAAAATACAGGTGAAGCACATGTAATTTTTTTGGGGGTTCCCCTATTTTAATAACTAGGAAAGGCTAAGTATACAGCTGTAGCTGATATTAACAGCCTGGGAACCTTTATGAATATTGTCTCCTTCCCAGAATATTAACATCAGCCCACATCTGTCGGCTTTCAGTCTGCTGGTTATAAAAATTATGGACTCTTTTGTGTTTTTTTTTTAATTATTTGTTTAATTGTCAACAAGAACAGTAAGGTCACCTCAGTTTATAGTAGCTGTTTCTCTTGCTTTGCAAGTGCCAGTGCTGGACTGATGAACGGCACTGGAACTACCGTGAGACCCGGTGGCTTAAACTCAGGTAACATTTCAGGTTACCAGAGTTCAAAGCCTTTCAGGTTACCAGAGTTCAAAGCCACAGGGTCTCTGGCAGCTGTAAGGCCTGGAAACCTAATATGAAACTTTGAAGGACATTTTAAGGTTGCAGAAGTTTCCAGCTGCTAGAACACCTGAAAGCTGTAAACTAAATTTACATTGGGTGTGTATTTTTACTGTATTTGTTAATAAATAAAAAATAAATGAAAAAAGTGGAGTATTTGCTTAGCCTTCCTAATTATTAAAATGGGGGACCCCCACAAAAAAATGATGTAGATACCCCCTATATTTAATAACAAGCAAAGGCTAGGCAGACAGCTGAAAGCTGATATTAATAGCCTAGGAAGGTGCCATGGATATTGGCTCCTCTCAGACTAAATGCATCAGCTCTCAGCCACCCAGAAATGGTGTATCCATTTGATGCACCACTTCTGGCACTTAGCCTCCCTCTTCCCACTTGCCCTGGTGTGGTGACAAGTGGGTGATAGTTGGAGGGATGATGTCACCTTTGTATTATCAGGTGACATCAAGCTCAGATGTACAGTGCCTTGCGAAAGTATTCGGCTCCCTGGAACTTTTCAACCTTTTCCCACATTTCATGCTTCAATCATAAAGATACCAAATGTTAATTTTTGGTACACAATTGTGAAGTTGAATGAAATTATTGGTTATTTAAAATTTTTGTGGAAATACAAAAACTGAAAAGTGGGGCATGCAATATTATTCGGCCTCTTTACATTCGGTGCAGCAAACTTACTCCAGAAGTTCATTGTGGATCTCTGAATGATCCAATGTTGTCCTAAATGACTAATGATGATAAATATAATCCACCTGTGTGTAATCAAGTATCCGTATAAATGCACCTGCTCTGGGATAGTCTCAGGGTTCTGTTTGAATCACAGAGAGCATCATGAAGACCAAGGAACACAACAGACAGGTCCGTGATACTGTTGTGGAGAAGTTTAAAGCCGGATTTGGATACAAAATGATTTCCAACACTTTAAACATCCCAAGTAGCACTGTGCAAGTGATCATATTGAAATGGAAGGAGTATCATACTGTTAAGGTCTGCGGAACGCACCTAATAGATATAATAGATAAGTGCGTTCGCAGCCCGGGGTCCACCGTGCAGGCGAAGCCGCTGCTAATAAGATGGCGAAAAGTAGCGAACTCTGTTATCCCTAAGAGTCGCAAAAATAACGCCGTAGCGCGTTGTGGCAGTAAGTGCGAACTCTGTTAATCCAGAGCCGCTAACGGGATGCCACAGCGCTATATGGCGATAGGTGCGAACTCACTTAACTTCAGTGAGCCGCAAAGTAAAACGCTAGGGCGCTGTCTAGCGTCTAAAGCGAACCCTGTTACGTCACAGAGTCGCTGAGAAAAAAATACCGTGTCCTGTCAGGCTCTCAGGTACACGGTTAATTGCTAAGCGAGCATATTACGTGGTCATGCGCTAATGTCCTCGCGGGAGTCACCCGCAATCTATGGCGTCTGAACGCCAGACCCTGAATACGGCAATCAAACTCCTCACCGGTTATGCCGGTAATCTAGGGCATCTAGGGACACCGACCCTGACCAGCTAGCACACCAAACTCCTCACCGATTAAGTCGGTATTCTAGTGGCTTATTTCAGCCGGGTCCCTAACCACACACACGCATGACCACACTGGCGCATAGCATACAATGGTTGATATTAGCGCATGGCGGCCCAGCCATGCTACCCTTTTATAGTAACAGCAACAGGACCTTCCAGGAACAAGGACCAATGAGAAAACTGTTCCAGAAGACTAGTAGTTAACAGGGCCTTCCTGGCGGGCCAATAGGAGCTGCTGCAGTACCTGAGCATGTGACCCCTGATCTCCAATGAGAGATCTCACTCTGGGCATGCTCAGAAGGGAAAATGCAGTACTTTGTCCCAAAGACGTCTGCTCCAGCATTGGCTATAATAGCAGATCCAGGAAAGCAGCAACAAGTCACTGCCCAGTAGTGGAGTGGGCAAGACGCCTGGAACGACGCCTCTGCTGAGCAGGCTCCACTGCGGCCGGAGATGAATGGGAGACCGCAGCGGGACGGGTTCGAGACTCCCCTTGTGCAGCAGCGGGAAATCGAACCCTAACATTACCCCCCCTCCTAGGGCCCCTGTAAGGTTCTGTGTACATGTTCCTGAAACTCAGTTTGTTCGTCAGCCATTTTTTCTTTCTGTCTTGCTGCAGCTATCTTGCCCTCAGTCAAATGGAGTTTCCAGCTTGCATGTTCCCGCCCTGATTCTCTCCTTTTGCTTCTTAAGCAGCCACAGCTGAGCAGTCAGTGCTTCAGAATCTAGCCTGCAGTGAACCTGTGACCTGACTCCTAAAGCCTTGGACCTTGTACTCTAGCTATTCCTACTGAGGAACTCTGAAGCACTTGTGGACTCTGAACCCTGCTCTTTGAAAGACCCACGTTTGCATGGACTTACGGTAACAGAGAAGAAGATCCTGAACCTGTTGTGGAGAGTGATTGCTGAGCTTAGATTACTCTGACCTGCTGTGTCTCCTGCTTCTGTGTCTGCAAACTGTGTGACTATTTTTGCCAACTGTATGAAGTAATACAAGACTTTCTATATCAAACCTGTGTCTCATATTTTCATCGCACCCAAGCACAAGACGCTATATGAACTGTACTACTACATTACAAGATTCTGAAGCCAAAACGTTAGTGTCTGCTGGGTCTGGAAAGGCTGTGTCTGCTGTAACTGTGGATATCGGATGTCCGGTTGTACTTTCTGTGATGACAGTGGTTGTGACTTCTCACAACCATTCCAGGTGAGCAATTCCCTTAAGTGTTTTTTTTTTCTGCAGTGTTACCACAGG
>JARQOD010000004.1:188825176-188899894 GCA_033576555.1 Oophaga sylvatica | reverse complement strand
CCTTCATAATAGAGGTGGATGCTTCAGACTGTGCCGTTGGAGCTATACTCTCTCAGAGAACAGGTGAGAAGAATGTCTTGCATCCCTGTGCCTTCTTTTCCCAGCAGTTGTCTTCGGCTGAGAGGAACTATGATGTAGGCAATAGAGAGTTGTTGGCCATTATTGCCGCCTTCAAAGAATGGAGACACCTTCTTCAGGGAGCTGCACAGCAAATAGTCGTCCTGACAGACCATCGTAACCTTGAGTTTATCAGGTCGGCTAAGTGCCTGACTCCTCGCCAGGCTCACTGGAATCTTTTCTTAAACCAATTTAATTTTATCATTTCTTATAGACCAGGATCGCGCAATGGAAAGGCTGATGCACTCTCTAGGATTTACTCAGCAGAGACACGTCCAATTACTCCTCCTAAGACTATTCTTCCTGACTCTAGATTCCTAGGAGTAATTCATAATCAAGACCTACTTAAGGACATCAAGGAAGCATACCATGCGGATTCCTTTTTGGCACAACCCCCAAGGGACGTAAGTCTTGTCTTTAAGAATGGTGTGTGGATTCAGGGACAACGCCTGTATATTCCTGAAACAGTCAGATTGAGAGTATTGCAACTCATTCACGATTCCAAGATAGCTGGGTATAGAGGAATTCTAAAGACACAGGAATTTCTCTCTCGTTTCTTTTGGTGGCCCACTTGCAGGAAGGATGTTTTAAACTATGTCACTTCATGTGAAGTCTGTGCAAGATGCAAAACACCTCGCTCCTCACCAACTGGTCTGTTACAGCCTCTTCCCACCCCGTCCCGCCCGTGGGGATCCATTTCTATGGACTTCATTGTGGAGTTACCAACCTCTCAAGGGAAGAACACCATTCTAGTGGTGGTTGACCGTCTAACAAAGGCAGCTCATTTTATCCCTTGTGTCGGCTTACCCACTGCAAAACAGACATCAGATTTGATGATTAAAGATGTGTTTCGCTTACATGGAGTACCGGATGAGGTTATTTCGGATCGAGGGGTGCAATTCACTTCTAGGTTTTGGCAAAATTTCTGTGCAGCATTGGACATTAAAGTAAACCTTTCTTCTGCTTTTCATCCCCAGACTAATGGACAGACCGAACGAACCAATCAAACCCTGGAGCAGTATCTCCGCTGCTTTATCTGCCACTTACAGGATGATTGGGTGGATCTACTTCCATTAGCTGAGTTCTCGTATAACAACTCTCAGAGTGCCTCCACTAAGCAGTCTCCTTTTTACTCTAATCTAGGTTATCATCCTAACATTCTACCACGATTTCCCATAGAAACGCCTTTACCAGCAGTGGCTGAAAGAATCACGTCTTTACAGAAGAATATGGATCTTCTAAAGGAGAATCTGGAATCGGCTCAGGAAAGGTACAAGAAAGCAGCAGATAAATTTCGTAAACCTGCACCAGCTTTCAAGGTAGGAGACTTGGTCTGGCTGTCAACCAGAAATCTTAAGTTAAGGATTCCATCGTCTAAGTTGGGACATAAGTACATTGGTCCCTATAAAATCAGTAAAATTATAAGTGCCGTTGCTTGTCGTCTTCAACTGCCCAGAACTATGAGAATTCACCCTGTCTTTCATGTATCCCTACTAAAGGCTGCGACACCCAATACGTTTCCTGGACGTTCTTCTCCTTGCCCTGACCCAGTGCTAGTCGATGGTCAGGAAGAATATGTGGTGGAAAGGATTTTAGATTCCAGGTTGTATAGAAATCAGTTACAATATCTGATTAAATGGCAGGGCTACCCAGTGGAGGACAACTCATGGGAACCAGTCAATAACGTTAATGCTCCTCGCTTGCTCCGTCAGTTTCATCAGAGGTACCCACACAAGCCTGGCCTGAGGTCATCCGGAGGTTGTCCCTAAGGGGGGAGTAATGTAAGGTTCTGTGTACATGTTCCTGAAACTCAGTTTGTTCGTCAGCCATTTTACTTTCTGTCTTGCTGCAGCTATCTTGCCCTCAGTCAAAATGGAGTTTCCAGCTTGCATGTTCCCGCCCTGATTCTCTCCTTTTGCTTCTTAAGCAGCCACAGCTGAGCAGTCAGTGCTTCAGAATCTAGCCTGCAGTGAACCTGTGACCTGACTCCTAAAGCCTTGGACCTTGTACTCCAGCTA
This sequence comes from Oophaga sylvatica, assembly GCA_033576555.1. Taxonomy (NCBI): domain Eukaryota; kingdom Metazoa; phylum Chordata; class Amphibia; order Anura; family Dendrobatidae; genus Oophaga; species Oophaga sylvatica. The sequence goes on along the minus strand of JARQOD010000004.1, from coordinate 188,897,759 downwards.
TTCCTACTGAGGAACTCTGAAGCACTTGTGGACTCTGAACCCTGCTCTTTGAAAGACCCACGTTTGCATGGACTTACGGTAACAGAGAAGAAGATCCTGAACCTGTTGTGGAGAGTGATTGCTGAGCTTAGATTACTCTGGCCTGCTGTGTCTCCTGCTTCTGTGTCTGCAAACTGTGTGACTATTTTTGCCAACTTGTATGAAGTAATACAAGACTTTCTATATCAAACCTGTGTCTCATGTATTTTAATCGCACCCAAGCACAAGACGCTATATGAACTGTACTACATACATTACAGCCCCCCTTCTCTGGGCCTCGCTGCGCTCAAAGGCAGCGACGAGCCGCGGAGCGTGAACGTGCTCGGCAGGCTCCCAGGATCTATCCTCAGGCCCATAACCCCTCCAATCCACCAAATAAAATTTTTTGCCTCGTACCACCTTGCACCCAACAATGGCGTTCACCTCATGATCGTCGGTAGATGAACCCGATGTCCCAGCAGATGACTCGGAAAACCGGGAAATGGCCACGGGTTTCAAGAGGGATACGTGAAAGGTGTCAGTGATACCAAGGCGAGGCGGACGGGCTAGGCGGTAAACTACCGGGTTCACCTGCTCAAGAACTTTAAAGGGGCCCAAAAAGCGAAGTGCCAACTTGGTGGACTCTACCCGTAGCCTGATGTTTCGGGCAGAAAGCCACACTAGGTCACCCGGAGCAAACGTAGGAGCGGGGCGCCGATGGGCATCGGCCGAAGACCTTATCCTCTCTTTGGAGGCCTGAATGGCATCCTGAGTGCGGTCCCAAATGTCCCATGCCTCCACAGCCCAGTCTGCCACCCTGGAATCGGCAGAAGACACGGGCATAGGCACTGGTACCGCGCGATGCTGACCGTAGTTCAGGAGGAATGGGGTCTGTCTGGTGGAGTCAGCCACAGCATTATTTAGAGCAAACTCAGCCCACGGTAGCAAGGAGGCCCAGTCATCCTGCCTGGCAGAGACAAAATGTCGCAAGTATTGACCAAGGTTTGGTTGGCCCTCTCTACCAACCCATTCGTCTCGGGATGGTATGCAGAGGAGAGATTCAACTCAATGCTGAGTAAACGACACAGCTCTCTCCAGAACCGAGACGCAAACTGGGGACCTCGATCACTGACAATTTTGTCTGGCATACCGTGTAGGCGGAAAATATGCCTAATGAATAATGCTGCCAAGGCCCGTGCAGACGGTAACCGTGGTAACGGCACCAAGTGCACCATTTTGGAGAAGTGGTCGGTTATCACCCAGATGATGGTGCAGCCACGAGACTTGGGTAAGCCAACCACAAAATCCATCCCGACCATCTCCCAGGGCCTGTCTGCCACCGGTAAAGGAAAGAGTAACCCAGCTGGCCGTTGTCGAGGAGACTTATTCTTGGCGCAGGAGACGCATGCCTGAACGTATTCCCTGACGTCACGGACCATATGTGGCCACCAGTATGTCCTCGCTAGCAACTCAGATGTCCTCTTTGCCCCAAAATGTCCACCCACCCTGGACGAGTGTGCCCAAGAGAGATCCTCCGGTCTCAAATTGATGGGCACAAAAGTCTTGCCCGGAGGCACAGACTCAAGCGAAACCGGGGCCACAGTTCTTAGGCTCTCTGTGGGGACAATCAGCCGAGGCTCCTCCTCCACCTCCTCAGAGGACACCACGGAGTGAGACAGAGCATCAGCACGAATGTTCTTCTCCCCTGAGAGAAAATGGAGGTGAAAATGGAATCGGGAGAAGAACAGGGACCATCTGGCCTGACGGGAATTTAGCCGCTGGGCGGTCTGTAAATAGACCAAATTTTTGTGGTCAGTGAACACTTGGAAGGGAAAGCGAGCCCCCTCCAGGAGATGTCTCCACTCAGAAAAGGCCAACTTCATGGCTAGCAACTCCCTATCCCCAATGGAATAATTCCTATCCGCAGGTGTGAAGGTCTTGGAGAAGAAGAAGCAAGGATGTTTACGACCTTGAGCATCCTTTTGAAAAAGGACTGCTCCAGCACCAACGGACGAGGCATCTACCTCCAATATAAAAGGCTTATCAACCTCGGGACGATGTAGGATAGGAGCGCTAGCAAAATGGGACTTGATTGAAGTAAAGGCCTTGGAGACCTCCTCTGACCACAATTTGGGATTGGCTCCTTTCTTGGTGAGGGCTACCAAGGGAGCAACCAAAGTAGAGAAGTGGGGAATGAATTGGCGATAGTAATTAATGAACCCCATAAAGCGCTGCACCGCTTTAAGAGAGTGGGGTTCTTGCCAATCCATTACAGCCTGTAGTTTGGCAGGATCCATAGCCAATCCCTGAGTGGAGATGATATAGCCCAGGAATGGCAAAGACTCCTGCTCAAACACACACTTCTCCAACTTCACATATAAGGAATTTGCCCGCAAGAGGTCGAAGACCCTGCAAACATCTCTCCGGTGGGTGTCCATATCTGGAGAAAAGATGAGAATGTCATCCAGATAGACTACCACAGAGGTGGCAAGCATGTCCCGGAAGATGTCATTTACGAAATCTTGGAAGACGGCTGGAGCATTACAGAGCCCGAAGGGCATCACAAGATATTCGTAATGTCCATCTCTGGTATTGAACGCCGTCTTCCATTCGTCCCCCTCATGGATGCGGATCAGGTTATAGGCACCACGAAGATCCAGTTTAGTAAATACCCTTGCTCCCCGGAGCCTATCAAAGAGCTCAGATATTAGGGGCAAAGGATATTTGTTCTTAACGGTAATGGCGTTAAGACCCCTATAGTCTATACACGGTCGTAATTCTCCATTCTTCTTCTGCACAAAGAAAAATCCTGCCCCTGATGGTGACACTGACTTCCTAATAAACCCTCTGGCCAGATTTTCCTGGATGTATTGTGACATGGCCTCCGTCTCAGGAAGAGAGAGAGGATATACTCTTCCCCGAGGGGGCTCCGTTCCAGGCAAGAGGTCTATAGGACAGTCATAAGGGCGATGAGGTGGCAGAGTCTCTGCTGCCTTTTTGGAGAATACGTCTGCGTATGACCGATAAACCTTGGGAAGGGAATCAAGATCTATGGGTATCTCCGTTGTGGAAACCTGAACGTCCTCTCTGAGACATTTGTCTCTGCAATGATCACCCCAACCCAGTATTCTCCCAGAGGACCACTCAATATGGGGAGAGTGGTGGCGAAGCCAGGGTAATCCCAACAAAACCTCATCTATTCCCTCAGGAAGAACAAAAAGGGATATATTCTCCTGATGTGAAGGAGACATAGACAGAGGTAGAGTGACAGTCTGGTGGGTGATTTGTGAGGGCAGGATTGCTCCATTCAACACTCTCACCGATATTGGCTCGGCGAGCGTCACCAGCGGTATGGAATGGCGAGAGGCAAAGGAGGAGGACATAAAATTCCCCTCTGCCCCAGAGTCCACACAAAGCTTGGCGGGAAGGGTGGATGAACCTAGAGAGATTAACCCTTTAAGGAGCATCTTCGGAGCAAAATCCCTCGCGTCTAATGACCCTGCACCCATGGTCACGGAACATGACCGTTTACTTATTCGCTGGGGACATCGGTTGGCATAATGTCCTGGCTGCTGACACACTCTACAGACCACGGATACTCGAGTGGTCCGAGACTTAGATCCCACTCGAGTATTCTCCACGGTCTCTGGGGAGTCAGACGCCCGAACGGGAAATTCCAAAGGTTTGGCAAAGGTGGGTGCCAGCCGAAACCTCTGCCTACACTGGGTCCGCTCTAACCTCCGCTCGTGAAAACGGAGGTCGATGCGGGTAGATATAGAAATGAGTTTCTCCAGTGTGGCAGGAATCTCCCTGGTAGCCAAAGTGTCCTTTACATGGTCTGCCAGTCCTCTCCAGAACACTGGAATAAGAACTTTATCTGGCCACTCTAATTCAGAGGCCAAAGTCCGAAATTGGACTGAGAACTGGCTGACCATGGACAAGCCCTGTGACATCGTCAGCAGTTGGAGTGCCGTATCGTGCATGACCTGAGGTCCTAAAAAGACCTTTTTCAGAGCCTTCAAAAACCGAGGAGCACTCCGCACCACACGATCGTCACGCTCCCACAGCGGTGTTGCCCACTCCAACGCTCTGCCCGAGAGTAGAGACAGTACAAAACCCACTTGTGCCCGATCCGTGGGGAAACGTGCAGCCAGAAGCTCGAGCTGTATAGAGCACTGACTCACGAATCCCCGACATTGCTTGCTGTCACCAGCAAACTTGTCAGGAAGCGGGAGGTGGGATAATGTAGGGACAGAGGTAGCAGAGGACAAACTGGCTGCAGCCACGCTAGCAGCCTGAACAGCGACTGCGGTAATATCCACAGCTGAGGTTGTGCGCTCAAGAGCCGCCAACCTACCCTCCAGCTGCTTGATGTACTGCCTTAGATGCTGGTCATCCGCCATTTTACTAGCCAGACCCTGGCGCTAATATTATGTTAAGGTCTGCGGAACGCACCTAATAGATATAATAGAGAGGTGCGTTCGCAGCCCGGGGTCCACCGTGCAGGCGAAGCCCGCTGCTAATAAGATGGCGAAAGTAGCGAACTCTGTTATCCCGCAGAGTCGCAAAAATAAACGCCGTAGCGCGTTGTGGCAGTAAGTGCGAACTCTGTTAATCCCAGAGCCGCTAACGGGATGCCACAGCGCTATATGGCGATAGGTGCGAACTCACTTAACTTCAGTGAGCCGCAAAGTAAAACGCTAGGGTGCTGTCTAGCGTCTAAAGCGAACCCTGTTACGTCACAGAGTCGCTGAGAAAAAGTACCGTGTCCTGTCAGGCTCTCAGGTACACGGTTAATTGCTAAGCGAGCATAATACGTGGTCATGCGCTAATGTCCTCGCGGGAGTCACCCGCAATCTATGGCGTCTGAACGCCAGACCCTGAATACGGCAATCAAACTCCTCACCGGTTATGCCGGTAATCTAGGGCATCTAGGACACCGACCCTGACCAGCTAGCACACCAAACTCCTCACCGATTAAGTCGGTATTCTAGTGGCTTATTTCAGCCGGGTCCCTAACCACACACACGCATGACCACACTGGCGCATAGCATACAATGGTTGATATTAGCGCATGGCGGCCCAGCCATGCTACCCTTTTATAGTAACAGCAACAGGACCTTCCAGGAACAAGGACCAATGAGAAACCTGTTCCAGAAGACTAGTAGTAACAGGGCCTTCCTGGCGGGCCAATAGGAGCTGCTGCAGTACCTGAGCATGTGACCCCTGATCTCCAATGAGAGATCTCACTCTGGGCATGCTCAGAAGGGAAAATGCAGTACTTTGTCCCAAAGACGTCTGCTCCAGCATTGGCTATAATAGCAGATCCAGGAAAGGCAGCAACAAGTCACTGCCCAGTAGTGGAGTGGGCAAGACGCCTGGACCGACGCCTCTGCTGAGCAGGCTCCACTGCGGCCGGAGATGAATGGGAGACCGCAGCGGGACGGGTTCGAGACTCCCCTTGTGCAGCAGCGGGAAATCGAACCCTAACACATACCACTGCAAATCTACCAAGACCCAGCTGTCCCTCTAAACTTTCATCTCAAACAAGGAGAAGACTGATCAGAGATGCAGCCAAGAGGCCCATGATCACTCTGGATGAACTGCAGAGCTCTACAGCTGAGGTGGGACAGTCTGTCCATAGAACAACAATCAGTCATACACTGCACAAATCTGGCCTTTATGGAAGAGTGGCAAGAAGAAAGCCATTTCTCAAAGATATCCATAAAAAGTGTTGTTTAAAGTTTGCAACAAGCCACCTGGGAGACCCACCAAACATGTGGAAGAAGGTGTTCTGGTCAGATGAAACCAAAATTGAACTTTTTGGCAACAATGCCAAACGATATGGTTGGTGTAAAGGCAACACAGCTCATCACCCTGAACACGCCATCCCTACTGTCAAACAGGGTAGTGGCAGCATCATGGTTTGGGCCTGCTTTTCTTCAGCAGGGACAGGGAAGATGGTTAAAATTGATGGGAAGATGAATGGAGCCAAATACAGGACCATTCTTGAAGAAAACCTGTTGGAGTCTGCAAAAGACCTGAGACTGGGACAGAGATTTGTCTTCCAACAAGACAATGATCCCAAACATAAAGCAAAATCTACAATGGAATGGTTCACAAATAAATGTATCCAGGTGTTAGAATGGCTAAGTCAAAGTCCAGACTTGAATCCAATCGAGAATCTGTGGAAAGAGCTGAAAACTACTGTTCATAAATGATCTCCATCCAACCTCACTCAGCTGTTTGCCAAGGAAGAATGGGCAAGAATTTCAGTTTCTCGATGTAAAAAACTGATAGAGACATAACCCAAGCGACTTGCAGCTGTAATCGCAGCAAAAGGTGGTGCAGCAAAGTATTAAGTTAAAGGGGCCGAATAATATTGCAAGCCCCACTTTTCAGTTTTTGTATTTCCACAAAAATTTAAAATAACCAATAAATTTCATTCAACTTCACAATTGTGTCCCACTTGTTGTTGATTCTTCACCTTAAATGAACATTTAGTATCTTTATGTTTGAAGCATGATATGTTGAAAAGGTTGAAAAGTTCCAGGGAGCCGAATACTTTCACAAGGCACTGTAAGTAGTGTTGAGCGATACGATAATGCAAATATCGGCTATCGGCCAATATTAGCTCTATCGGCCTTTCGATAATTCGTTTCGATATTTTCGTCTTATCGAATACCGGAATCGGATTTGTCACTGTCACTGTGAGTGTCCGTCGGTCGGGTCTGTCAGGAGTCAGCGGCACTTACCTGGCAGAAGATCTCCGGCGGTCACGTCCTGGACTGCTTGATGGCTGCCATTATCTTCTCCCTGGCGGTCACATGCAGTTTTTCGCGATAACTGCAGTGACTGCAGGGTAATCCCGGCCTTAAACCAGTCCGATGACGTCACCGCCGGGGAAGCAGGTAATCAGCTGTGCTGCGCCGGGATTCTGATGTAGCAGAGCTGGATCGTCGTGGGACACTCGTTACTATGGACTGCGTCGGTCAGGTGGTATACTTTTTTTTTTTTTCATTTTTTTTACAGGAGATCGATGGCGTCGCAGGATGAGACTGTAATAAAAGTAATGAAAACTGTGTTTTTTTTTTTTTTATTAAATTAAAAAACTTTTTATAAACATTCACCCGTCCGGGTACATAAACAATTTAACTATTTATCAACAATTTAACTATTTACATACAGGGACCCTGTCCGGGTTATTTATACTTCTTTGGCAGGGGTGTTCCAGGTACCACCTGGTACTCTTCTGATGCTTGCCAAACATCCGAGGCACCAAGGACCACCAGGACCTGATGACGTCGTGTGGCCTGTACAGTCAAGTCGTGACCCGCTATCTGGGTCTGTGTGGCCACCTCTTTCATCTCCCTCCGGGTCTGGAACCCTATGTCCCGGACTGAACGAACCCCAGGGGGCCTAACAGGCGCCGGGTACGGGCCAGCTATACTTATCATGTCCATAGCTGGGGCTGCTGAGGAGACCACTGAGGGAGGCTTGGGAGATTTACGGCGTGGGGTGGGCACTTTTGCAGAGGCCTGGATGTGGGAGGCTGAAGGCTCCGAGGGTCTCACAGGTTCCTGACACACTGGGGAGTAGGGTTCGCACCTGGTAACATTTAGGGCGTACCATCCATTGTAACCCCAGTGTCGGGTGTAAGTCACCAAGTCTCCTGGCAACAGGTCCCTCCCCGGGTGTCCTTCTGGGAGGTGAGCCTCCACGTCCCGCCGGTTCACAAAGACTTCTAAATAAAGTCCAGGCTCCTTGATGAAGCCCCAACCACCTTTCAATTTAAAGCTCCGTACTGCACCCTTACGCCGCGGCTCACACAGGGTTCCTTTATCCTTTCTCATCCGGTCCTTATCTGCCCGGTCCTTCTCCAGGTTACGTTGCCGAAGTTTTTGGGATTCTAGCTGCTCCCTTTGTCGCTCTGCTTCCCGCTCCCAACGTCTCCACTCTTCCTCCTGACGCCGGTTGAAATTCTCCTCCACCAGCTGCTCCATGTCTCCACCACTCCACTGCAGCTTACAGTGTCCGGTTTGCGGCAGCTCTCCTGTCGCCCCCCAGTCCTGGCGGCGCTCCCCTGCGGAGGAAGCAGACGGCTCTAAATCAGATGACAGTCGGGGCTCCGGTACAGGCAGGTAGTGCTCTGGTGCCTGCGCGGCCTCCTCCATGAGGACGGGTGTTGCTTCTTCTGTCTCAGCGACTGGGGCAGACAGCGGGATCTGGGGTGCTGACGGTGCTGCGGTTTTTGCAGGAACGGGTGCCTCCACTGCGACAACGTCAACCGGATCACATTGCAAGGACTCCTCTACTAGAACGGGTGCCTCACCTTCCGGTACAGACACTTCAGGTAAGAGGGATTGGCGCCGCTCCAAGTTTAGTTTTAGGGCACGCCAGCTCGCTTCCATCCTGGCGACCTCCTCCCGGTGCCGGGCCAGGCCTCTTAGGGTATCCGCCGCTTCTTGCAGCGTAGGAGGGTTTCCAGGCCGGGTGCCCAACGGTGGTTCCGTGGCGATCGGGTCGCTTCCGTGGGGGGAGAGCTCTGACTGCTCCATCCCTTCACACTTCTGCTCGTGTCCATTAGCCATCTCTGCCAAGTCACATGTGTCATCATTAGCATCTGGAGAGGGCCCCTCTTTTGTAGGGAGGGGGGACCTTCGTGTTAGTTTCCACACACTGAGGAGGATGAGGAGGCGGAACTGAAGAGCTGTGGGGCACGATCTTACATTGCAGTACCATTTAGAGCCATCGTTTTCGCGTCACTGAGTGTACAGTACACCCATGAAGAGCACGGCCTTCTTCTTCACCAGTGCCTCGTCGTGACGCAGATATGGCAGAAAAATGGCAAATACATTCTCTGATGATTTTAGCAATTCTCAAGCACAAAACCAGTTCAATTCAGGCACACAGGACTCGCTTATAGCGAGCTACAGAATCCTGTTCGTGACGCCCAAGTTGAGTCGCACAGAGCCAGAGGTTTTGGGGGTACTCGGCACCGAGCCCGTCGACTTCTATGGGGTATGTCACGGCTTTACCCGGCAATTGAATCAGAGTCTATTTTACTTTGTAGAAGTGTATAAACTGTAAATATATGTATATATATGTCACAATGACATGTATATATATATATATATATATATATATATATGTATTCTATGTGTGTATATTTTGTGTTTACAACGTAAGAAAGGGTTTTTTGTTGTTGCGATATTTTGTTCCCATAGACTTACATGGGACTTCCGCTATCGAAATCGGATATCGACGATATTTAGTGCTATCGGCATACAATTTCGATACGATATTTTTAGATATCGAGCAATATCGCTCAACACTAACTGTAAGTAATGAGAGGAGTCTATGAGATGCCCTCATTACTATCTCCCAAAGTTATATTCTATAAAAAAAATACACACTCAAAATAAAGTCCTCTAATTAAATGAATGATGCAGAATCCTTTAATGAATCTAAATTAAACCATACTCACGTCATCGCCCAGTCCACAGAAGCCAATGTCTCCTGTATCAGAATTAAAATGATAAACAACAATATTCCTCACCTGTCTGCAGAGAAGATAATAATCCATTTGTCCCGTGATGGGTATAGCTCTGCTGCATCTAGATGGCAGGCTGCATTGTTGCATGATGCTACTACACAGCCTGCCATCCAGCAGAAACACTGAGCAATGTGTGCAAGTACTGCTCAGTGTCTCGAGATGATCTCCTAATGACATACAGTAACTGATGTCACCATGAGTGTGAGAAAGTTCTCACACTCGTGGTGCCGTCAGAAAGGTCCTGGGAGTTCACAGCATATTAACTCAGTTCAACTCACTGACGTCAGCACGAGCGAAGTTACAACTTTTCCCAGGAGACTTTTCATTACTAAGTTGTGGGCTTGATGTCACCAAATAATACAAACCAAACAAACATGAACCCACTTGCCACCTTAAGCAGCGGATTTAGTGCACCTAGTAGATGCGCCTTTTCTGGGGCAGCTGCGGGCTGTGATTTTTAGGCTGGGAGGCCAAATTCCATGTCCCCTTACCAACCTGAGAATACCAGTCCCCAGCTGTCTGCTATAGCTTGGCTGGTTGTCAAAAATGGGGGACCTCATATTTTTAAATTATTTCTTTAAATAATTAAAAAATACATCATGGGGACCCCTCTATTTTTGATTCACAGCCTTGCTAACGCTGACAGCTAAGAGTTGCATCCCACAGCTGTCAGTTTTGCCTGCCTGGTTATCAAAAATACAGGGAAACTCCATGTAATTTTTTTTATATTTATTTATAGCACAGGCAGCAGCTGATGAATACTCCCATTAGCCGCCACCTGCTCTGTTAACAGTTGAATACAACTCTCGTCATTGTCCCCTGCTAGCACCGATCGCAATGCAGGCAGGGGACAGTGATGCGAGCTGTCTTTTTCAGCACCCGGCGTCGGGGAACATTGCGAACAGTAATGCTGATTCCCAGGCGCCGGTATGTGTCACACTGATGACACAGGGATGTCATCCTGAGCAACATCACTAACACAGGTATTGGCAACAGTTTCACTCATCTTTATATTTATGTTTTCGGATATTTGCTGTAATTCCACTTATTTATTTGAATGCTCCCACTTCCTATGCATTTTCAGTTTAGCTCACTGCATCTTCATTTGTTGTGGATTATCCCTTGCTGACCCTCTATATGTATTTTATTTATTACCACTTACCCCCTGTTTTGTGGTAGCCTTCTATATGCACGGGATCATATGCAATATCCTTAAATACCAATATTTGTCACACTAGTGCATTGCCAGGAATAGCTAGGAGTTGGTACACAGGAGCAGCAGTATAGTTGAGAGGATAGCAGGTTGAGTAGTGGATAATACCCAGACGTCGGGACAGGAGCAGCAGTATAGTTAAAGGATCAGCAGGTTGTGTAGTCAGGATTAGTCAGAGGTCGGTACATGATAGCAGCAGAGATGAGCGACTTTGCCACGGGAGGGTCGAGTCGGGTTTCGGACCTCCCGACTTTCACAAAAGTCGAGTCGAACGAAATCGGCTGACTAACAAGCGGCAAGAGTCGGAGTTTCGACAAAAAATGAAACCCGACCCCAATGCAAGTCAATGGGGAAGAAAAGTCGGCAGGGAGTGGAGGACAGTAAACACACATACAATGCCCATTTCAATGCCAACAACATCAATTCTTATTACTTAAGCTTGTCAACCTTAATTTACTTTATAATAATAGTAAGTTGAAAATTGGGGGTTATTTGGCTAAAGTTGTGGGGGGACAGGGCTTGCTCCAGGTTTTCGTGGGCCCCGGGCGAAAGAGTCTCAGTGGGCCCCTTTAACACATACCACAATTCACGGTGCTCCGATACGGCAGAGAAATATAGGTATAGTACAATGCCAAATACTTCACTTCTTACATTACATGAGTGATATCTATTGTAAATTCTACAATAGCTCAAAAACCAGACAGTATAGTCCTCCATACAGTATTATGGGCACCACATAGTGCACCATACAGAATAATGAGCCCCATATATTGCTCTATACAGAATAATGAGCCCCATATATTGCTCTATACAGAATGGGCTCCATATAATGCTCCATACAGAATAGGCCCCATATGTGCTCCATATGATGCTCCATATATAAAAGGCCCTATATGATGCCCCAGAAATAATGAACCCCATATGATGCTCTAGTATATGATGGGCCCCATATATGATGCTCCAGTGTATGATGAGCCCCATATAATGCTCCAAATATAATGGTCCTCATATATAATGCTTCATATATAATGGGCTCCATGTGATGCTTCAGTATATAATGGGCCCCATATATGATGTTCCAGTGTTTAATGGGCCCCATATATGATGCTCCAGTGTATAATGGGCCCCGTATATTGTGCTCCAGTGTATGATGGGTCCCATTTATAGTGCTCCATATATAATGGGCCCCATATATAATGCTCCAGTGTATAATGGGCCCTATCTATGATGCTCAAGTGTATGATGGGCCCCATATATAATTCTCCAGTGTATAATGCTCCCCTTATAGTGCGCCAAACATTAAAAAAAATGAAATACCTCTCCTCGCTGGGCACTGCTCTACTCCTCAGCGTCGCCATCTTCCAGCTCTCTGTACTGTGACTGTTTAGTCAGAGGGCGCACAGACGTGACGTCATCGCGCTATCTGACCTGAGTGTCACTGTCAGGAAACGCGGAAGACGTCACAGCGGTGGAGCAGGGAGAGGTAAGTATTGCAAGTGCTGGGGCCCTGAGCAAGCAGGGGGGGCACACATAGTACGCCGATGTCTCCCCCCACCAGCTTAGGGCACCGGCACTTGCCCGGGTGCGCCAGGTGCTGATGCCGGCCCTGGGAATGGTACAGCTCAGTTAGGGAGGTGGAAAAACTGGCATATGTTGAGGTGTAGGCTGAACGTTCAGCAGCTGCAAATGGAGGAATTGGAGAAGTCGGAGGAAGAGGAGGACAAAGCGAGCCATTTTGCTGGCAACCTATGTGTCATCAGGGGAAGGTGGTACAAAATCCTTAGAAACCCAGGCATGGTTCATTTTAATGAAGGTGAGATCACCAACATTTTGGGTCGACAGCCGGGTCCTTCTTTCTGTCAGGATTGATCCAGCAGCACTGAAGACTCTTTCTGATAGCACACTACCAGCTGGCAAGCGAGCTCCTGTAAGGCATATTGTGCCAATTCAGGCCAGGTGTCCAGTTTACAGGCCCAGTAGTCAAAGGGGAATGAACTGTGAGGGAGAACATCGATAGGGGAGGAGAGGTAATTTTGAACCAGTTGACAACTGCTGTCTCCTGTCAGTTGCAATTGATTCAGTATTAACAGTCGTGTGAGCGTTACTCAACACACATGGTCATGAAACCCCTGTCTCCAACGCCACTTCGGCTGTGTGCACCACGAACACCTCTTCCATTTGGCCCAGTACGGCTCGTGGTAGAACCTGCACCACCGCTACTGTGTGCTGGGAATGCTCTAACAAACGGTTTACCAGAGTTGCTTGTTTGTTCGCCAATATTAGCTCTAGGTTCTCCTGTGGCATGATCTTCTGTAATTTGCCTTTATAGCATGGATCGAGGATGCTGGCCAACCAGTAGTCGTCATCCTTCATAATTTTGGCAATGCGGGGGTCCCTTTGTAGGATCCACAAGACATAATCACACATGTGGGCCAATGTTCCAGGTGTCAATGATGCACTGCCAGTGGTGGGTGGAGGAGCACTTTCTGCCAAGTCCACATACCTCCAGTCACGCACAAACCCTGTACCTGACCTTGGCAAGCCAATATTTTCTCTTGCCCCTTGAGAAGCATCCTCCTCCCCAAAATAATCATCTCCCTGTCATGTGTGCATTGCCACGAAGATCGTCGCGGTTGCACATTTTGACTTCTCACAGCTGAGCTGCTGTTTCTTTGTGTTTGGCAGCTAGGGAGTTAATTCTGTCTGTGCTCGGTGCTGGGACTGGGTGCAGTTTCTCCCGGCTGCAATTGATTATTTGTTGATTGGTTTCCTTTAAATTCCTGGTTGTCTGCTTGGGGAGTTGCCAGTGAAACCTTCATGCAGACCACAGATAGGAATGAATCTGTATAGACTTTAGTTGTGAGCTCCTTAGTTGTTCTAAGCTCAACTTGGTTAGAGTTTATTTCCCAGACCATTTATGTTCCTTTGGTGTTTGAGTATGTATGCAAGCGAGTGTTATCCTGTCTGTCTTATATGTCTAATCTGTGTATTTAGCTAAGATCAGCCCATATCCCTTTGGTGGTAGTCAGGATCCTTCTTAGGACTGATTACAGGGTTCAGGGTCTGATAGGAGACAGGTTAGGTTGGTGACTTGGACCTCTGAACCATTATCAGTACCTCCAAGGTGAGGGATTAGTTAGGACCCCAGTTTAGGGTCAGGTTAGATCCCGGTCCACCTCTTTCCTGTTTCAGCTCATCAAGTCCTCAAGATTAACCCTGAGTTCAGCAGATATCGTGTCAGGTAAATCTATTCTATACTTACATGCTGATGTTGCTATACTAGTTGTTGTATAGAGTGTTGTTCCTGTATTAATAGTTTACTGACATTGTATACATATCATTAGACAGCGTGACATTTTCACTGGCCATAAAAATTATCTCCAGTTACCATGGATCCAGTAGCCCAGCTGGCTCTGCAGTTGCAGGGATTATCCATGGAGCTGACGGACATTAAGTCCAAAGTTTTGTCTCCCCTGGAGCAAACCAGAGTTGAACCTAAGGTTGCTCTCCCGGACAGGTTCACTGGTGGGCGAGACAAATTTTTCACCTTCCGGGAGGCATGTAAATTGTATTTTCAGCTTCGGCCTCGATCATCAGGGAGTGAGGAGCAGAGAGTGGGAATTGTTATCTCACTTCTGCAAGGGGACCCTCAATCCTGGGCATTTTCCCTTCCTCCGGGATCCCCGGCTCTACTGTCTGTTGATCAATTTTTTACTCCCCTGGGATTGGTATATGATGACCCAGATCAGGTCTCTCTTGCTGAGACAAAATTACGTAAGATACAGCAGGGAGATCGTCCGGCAGAGGAATTTGCTTCTGAGTTTCGTAGATGGGCCACAGATACTCAGTGGAATGACCCAGCTCTTAGGAGCCAGTTTTGTCATGGGCTTTCTGATAAATTAAAAGACGTTTTGGCTCAGTATGAGTCTCCTCCTTCTCTGGAGGCTGCTATGGCCTTAGCTATCCGTACTGATAGACGGCTTCGGGAGAGGGGTGAGGTAACCCCACTCCCTGTTGTTTCTCCACCTACCACTAAAGTCCCTTTTGTTGAGGTTCCCCTTGTCTGTTCGGATGAGCCTATGCAGTTGGGAGGTACATCATTTCGTAGGAGGGGATTGGCGGTACGCCGCAGGACTAGAAGATGTTTTTTCTGTGGGAAAGAGGGACATTTTGTTGGAGAATGTCCATCCCGTGCCTTGTTGAGCCAAAAGTCGCCGGAAAACTGTTAATCCCAGGTTGTGTGGTGGACGACAACCTGGGAGTATGTATTTCATCCGCCAGTTCTTCTCAGTTCCTTGTACAGTGGAGGTGGTAGTTGGTACGAGAGTGGAGAGATTGTCTGTTCTTCTTGATAGTGGTTCCGGGGCTAATCTGGTTGACGCTCAGTTTGCTCAGGCTCAAGGTATGCATCTGAGTGTATTGGTCAAACCGATCCCTATATTCTCCATTGACGCCAGGCCTCTCGGCCAAGGTAGCTTTGTTCATGAGGTTCATAACATTGACCTTCGGGTAGGGGCAATACATAGGGAACAATTATCTTGTTTTGTGTTGGAGGGTCTACCTACTCCCATTGTGTTGGGACTTCCTTGGTTGGTTAAACATAACCCTGTGATTAATTGGCAGTCCAGAGAAATAAGCCAATGGGGTGAGTTTTGCAAAAGCAACTGCATGAACACAGTCATCAGTGCGGTCGTGCCTAGTACATTGCCTCCTTTTTTGGAGGATTTTGGGGATGTTTTCTCTGAGGAGGGGTGTCAGGAGTTGCCTCCTCATCGCGTGTATGACTGCTCTATTAATCTCCTTCCTGATGCTAAGTTGCCTAAAGCTAGGTTGTATAATCTTTCTGGTCCTGAGAGGCAGGCTATGAAAGATTATATTTCTGAAAGTCTGGCCAAAGGGCATATTAGACCTTCATCTTCCCCAGTAGCCGCGGGGTTCTTCTTTGTGAAGAAGAAAGATGGAGGCCTACGCCCTTGCTTGGATTTCCGCGAACTTAATCGGATTACTGTTCGAGATCCGTATCCACTCCCTCTTATTCCTGATCTCTTCAATCAAATTGTTGGCGCCAAATGGTTTTCTAAATTGGATCTCAGGGGGGCGTATAATCTGATTAGGATAAAAGAGGGGGATGAGTGGAAACCGGCGTTTAACACGCCGGAGGGACATTATGAGAACCTAGTCATGCCTTTTGGTCTGACTACTGCACCAGCAGTATTCCAACATTTTGTTAATGACATTTTTCGTCACCTTGTGGGGCTGTTTGTGGTTGTATATTTGGACGACATTTTAATTTACTCGCCAGATCTTGTGTCTCATCAGGAGCATGTGAGACAGGTGTTGCAGATCTTGCGAGACAATAAATTATACGCCAAACTGGAGAAGTGTGTATTTGCCGTACAGGAACTTCAGTTTTTGGGTTTTTTGGTGTCAGCCTCCGGTTTCCGTATGGACCCTGAAAAGGTGAGAGCAGTGCTTGAATGGGATCAGCCAGGGGATCTTAAGGCTCTGCAGCGTTTTTTGGGGTTTGCTAACTACTACCGGAAATTTATTTGTAATTTCTCATCTGTGGTCAAACCTCTCACTGACATGACAAGAAAAGGGACGGATTTTTCTAAATGGTCGGACAAAGCTTGCCAAGCCTTTTCCTCTTTGAAGAAATGTTTTGCTTCGGCACCCGTTCTCATCCAACCAGATGCATCTCAGCCATTCATTGTGGAGGTGGATGCGTCTGATGTAGGGGTGGGTGCTATATTGTCCCAGGGTCCGTCCCCTGGTAAATGGCATCCGTGCGCTTTCTTTTCTAAGAAATTGTCATCCGCCGAAAGGAATTATGATATCGGCAATAGGGAACTTTTGGCCATTAAGTTAGCTTTTGAAGAATGGCGTCACTTTTTGGAGGGGGCAGTCCACCCGGTTACCGTTATTACTGATCACAAGAACCTGTTGTATTTGGAATCCGCTAAGCGTCTGAATTCCAGACAAGCTCGATGGTCGTTGTTTTTTACCAGGTTTAATTTTGTCGTCACTTATCGCCCGGGGTCTAAGAATGTAAAGGCTGATGCCTTGTCTCGCAGTTTCCCAGGGGCCGGGAAAACGGATTACCCGAGTCCTATCCTTCAGGAGGGGGTGGTAGTGTCGGCTGTATTTTCTGAGCTTGAGGAGGAGGTGTTAGAGGCTCAGGGGGACGCCCCTGCAGGACCTCCAGGGAGACTGTTTGTCCCAAATCTGTTGAGACAAAAGGTTATTGAGGCACATCATAATTCTGCTCTAGCAGGACATCCAGGGAGTAAGGCTACTTTAGATCTCCTTTCTCGCCGGTTTTGGTGGCCTAATGCTAATAAAGATGTTATAACTTTTGTCGCGTCATGTGGGGTGTGTGCTCGCTCTAAAACCCCTCATACCCGTCCGTCTGGGACCCTTTTACCCTTGAAACTTCCGGAGCGTCCATGGACTCATTTATCTATGGACTTCATTACGGACCTTCCTCCGTCGTCAGGGAATACTGTCATACTGGTGGTTGTTGACAGGTTCAGTAAGATGGCACATTTCGTTGCTCTTCCTGCACTCCCTAATGCTAAAACTCTGGCGCAGGTGTTCATTAGGGAGATCGTTAGACTTCATGGGTTGCCTTCTGATGTGGTGTCAGATAGGGGGTCTCAGTTTGTGTCCAAATTTTGGAGGGCATTTTGTTTACGTCGGGGGATGCAATTGTCATTTTCCTCGGCTTTTCATCCGCAGACCAATGGTCAGACAGAGCGTCTGAATCAGAGCTTAGAGACATATCTCCGGTGTTTTGTCTCAGAGAACCAAGAGGACTGGTCTTCTTTCTTGCCTCTGGCAGAGTTCGCTCTTAACAACAGGCGGAGCGAGTCCACTGGTAAGTCCCCGTTTTTTGGGGCATATGGTTTTCATCCCCAGTTTTGTACTTTCAATGGGGGGGGCCCTTCTGGGGTTCCTGAGGAGGAGCGTTTCTCGTCGTCACTTGCTTCTGTGTGGAGAGGTGTATTGAATAATCTGAGTGCGATGGGGAACCGTTACAAACGTATGGCTGATAGGAGGAGAGTTTCTGGTCCAGATCTGAATGTGAACGATCTGGTATGGTTGTCTACCAGGAATATAAAACTTAAAGTGCCCTCCTGGAAACTGGGTCCCAGATTCATCGGGCCGTACAGGATCAGTTCCATAATTAATCCTGTGGCATTTCGTCTGGACCTCCCTCCTACGTTTAAAATTCATAATGTGTTCCACAAGTCATTACTTAAAAGGTATGTGGCACCAGTCATACCGTCACCTCTACCTCCTCCTCCTGTGTTGGTCAATGGTAACTTGGAATTTCAAGTATCAAAGATCATTGACTCACGTCTGAATCGCCGGTCCCTTCAGTACTTGGTGCATTGGAAGGGGTATGGTCCAGAGGAGAGGACGTGGGTCCCTGCGTCTGATGTTAACGCAGATCGTTTGGTTCGGACCTTCCACAGAACTCACCCGGGCAGGCCTGGCCCTGAGGGTCCGGAGGCCCCTCGTAGAAGGGGGGGTACTGTCATGTGTGCATTGCCACGAAGATTGTCGCGGTTGCACATTTTGACTTCTCACAGCTGAGCTGCTGTTTCTTTGTGTTTGGCAGCTAGGGAGTTAATTCTGTCTGTGCTCGGTGCTGGGACTGGGTGCAGTTTCTCCCGGCTGCAATTGATTATTTGTTGATTGGTTTCCTTTAAATTCCTGGTTGTCTGCTTGGGGAGTTGCCAGTGAAACCTTCATGCAGACCACAGATAGGAATGAATCTGTATAGACTTTAGTTGTGAGCTCCTTAGTTGTTCTAAGCTCAACTTGGTTAGAGTTTATTTCCCAGACCATTTATGTTCCTTTGGTGTTTGAGTATGTATGCAAGCGAGTGTTATCCTGTCTGTCTTATATGTCTAATCTGTGTATTTAGCTAAGATCAGCCCATATCCCTTTGGTGGTAGTCAGGATCCTTCTTAGGACTGATTACAGGGTTCAGGGTCTGATAGGAGACAGGGTTAGGTTGGTGACTTGGACCTCTGAACCATTATCAGTACCTCCAAGGTGAGGGATTAGTTAGGACCCCAGTTTAGGGTCAGGTTAGATCCCGGTCCACCTCTTTCCTGTTTCAGCTCATCAAGTCCTCAAGATTAACCCTGAGTTCAGCAGATATCGTGTCAGGTAAATCTATTCTATACTTACATGCTGATGTTGCTATACTAGTTGTTGTATAGAGTGTTGTTCCTGTATTAATAGTTTACTGACATTGTATACATATCATTAGACAGCGTGACACTCCCTCATCCTCCTCCTCCTCTTCCTCTTCTTCCTCCACCTCGTCCAGGACAGTTCCCTGAGCAGACAATGGCTGACAGTCATCAAGGCTTCCCTCCTCCTGTTCCTCCTCCGCTGGAGACGCCTGATCCTTAATGTGCGTCAAAGTTGCATGAGCAGACGCATAAGTGGGATGCTCATGATTATGATGGCGTCGTCTGCGCTTACCAGCCGTGTGCATCCCTCAAAACACTGAAGGACTTTACAGAGGTCTTTCAGCTTTGACCACTGCACACCCGACAACTCGATGTCTGCCCTCAAACTGCCTGCCCATGTATCCTCCCACAAATGCATTACAGCCTGCCTCTGTTCGCACAGCCTCTCAACCATGTGCATGGTGGAGTTCCACCTTGTAGCAACGTCTATGATTAGGCGGTGCTTGGGGAGATGGAGCGATCGCTGCAGCCTCTGCATACGACTGGAGTCTACGGGCGAGCGACGGATGTGCGAGCACAGTTTTCGCACCTTATGGAGCAGGGCTGGTAACTCCGGAAAATTATTTATGAAGCACTGCACCACCAGGTTCAAGGTGTTAGCCAGGCAAGGTATGTGTCTGAGTTTTGCCAGGGCTATGGCCGCCACAAAATTACGGCCGTTATCACTGACTACCTTGCCTGGCTCAAGATGTAGACTGCCCAGCCATGACTCAGTTTCTCGCTGCAAGTAGTTGGCCAGTACCTCCGCGGTGTGTCTGTTGTCGCCCAAAGACATCATCTTTAAAACAGCCTGCTGACTCTTACCACTAGCTGTTCGATAGTGGGACACCTCGTGTGCAACACTGGCAGCTGCAGATGGATTGCTTGTGCGACTGCGCTCTGTCGACGAGCTTTCGCTTATGGAGGACGAGGGTCGAATGCTTACAGCCAACTGTTGCCTATACCGTGGGCTAGGCGGCACTGTCCCACCGCCGCTGTCCCCTGTGGTCCCTGCATCCACCACATTAACCCAGTGCGCAGTGATGGACACGTAACGGCCCTGGCCATGCCTACTGGCCCATGCATCTGTTGTGAGGTGCACCTTTCCACTCACTGATTGTTTGAGTGCATGGACAATGCGGTCTTTCACATGCAGGTGGAGGGCAGGGATGGCTTTTCTAGAAAAGAAGTGCCGACTGGGTAGGTCATAGTGTGGGACAGCGTAGGCCATGAGCTCTCAGAATGCTGCGCTTTCAACCAAACGGAAGGGCATCATCTCTAATGAGATCAGTTTGGCAATGTAGGCGTTCAAAGCCAGTGAGGTTTTGTAGTCCGCCCACGCTTGCAAGTGCATGGTGTTTACATGTCTAAGCATGCAACTGGTATTCACATTTCGGAGATTTCTCCCTCGGCTCAAGGTCCTTCCGCACTCCTTACAGATAACCTTTGCCTCATCAATAGGATTTTGGTCAAAAAAGTGCCACACTGCATTCGTGCCACACTGCATTCTTCCTACTATGGGAAAACTTTTCAGGGCTTGCACGCTGTGCTAATTTGACCGTCTGGCCAAGCTGTCCTGCAACCCTTTTTGTTTTTTTAACACGTTTTTGGACTGCTACGGGCCTGCCAGATATCCCCAGCTGCGATGTCGGTGCCTGCTGCTGAGTCTCCTCCTCTTCTGATCTATTGCCAGCGACACCCTCTTACCCCAATGGATGCCAATCCTGGTCAACAACTGGGTCATCCATCACCTCCTCTTCAATTTCATCTGCACCTTCCTCTGTGTCACCGTGTAAGGTGGTATAGAATGCGGGAAGGGGCATTAGGGAGTTTCATCAGGGTCAGAATCTGGCTCAGTAGACTGCGAGGGCAATGCAGTGCTCTGGGTGAATGTACCAGCAGAATCATATAGCACTGGCTGTGCATCAGTGCACTCCATGTCATATTCATCTTGGACTGGGGAATTCAGGATTTCACTTGATAACCCAGGCATGGTATGTGAAAAGAGCTCCAGGGAGTAATCAGAAGTGTGGCCTGCCGAATCCTTCACTTTTGTTGGGGGTGAAGGACACAAGGAAAGGTGTAGTTCCTGACCAGGAGCCTGCACTGACGACTCAGTGCTTGCAGTTTTTGAAACTTCAGAAGAGGAGGAGATAGAGCTGGAGGCTGTTTCAGCAATGTAAGCCAAAACCTGTTCCTGATGCTCCGGCTTTAAAAGCAGTTTACCTACTCCCAGGCCTTCTGGAGCTAGACGATGATGCAGGCTCAACACCTCCTGCCTTAGGTGCTATTGAGCTTTTGGCACTACCAGCAGATTCACCACCACCACCATCAGTACCAGCTGGCCCCCCGCCCCTCATGTTTGGGAAAATGTACCAAAAATACCAGCAGATATATGGTACTCTATCAGAAGCGTACAGCTGTATACGGTGAAGGGGAATATTTCAATCTCCGTAATATTTCCGGAGTCACACACAGACGCTCATTCAGTATGGATTAGACCAGAATATAAAAAGCAGAAAAAGGGTACTGTATCAGAAGATACCAGGTATATATAATATAGAGAAAAACTGTAAATCTCCGTATATATTTCCGGAGTCACAGACAGATGCTCTCAGGCTCAGTATGGATTAGACCAGAATATAAAAAGCAGAAAAAGAGTACTGTATCACAATATGCCAGGTGTATATAGTATAGGGGAAAATTGTAAATCTCCGTATATATTTCCGGAGTCACAGACAGACGCTCTCAGACTCAGTATGGATTACACCAGAATATAAAAAGCAGAAAAACGGTACTGTATCAGAAGATACCAGGTGTATATAGCATAGGGGAAAATTGTAAATCTGCGTATATATTTCCAGATTCACAGACAGACGCTCTCAGGCTCAGTATGGATTACACCAGAATATAAAAAGCAGAAAAAGGGTACTGTATCAGAAGATACCAGGTGTATATAGTATAGGGGAAAATTTCCATCTCCGTATATATTTCCGGAGTCACACACAGACGCGCTCTCAGTATGGATTTGACCGTAATACAAAAGGCAGAAAAAAGGTACTGTATCAGAAGATACCAGGTGTATATAGTGTAGGGGAAAATTTCAATCTCCGTATATATTTCCGGAGTCACACACAGACGCTCTCTCAGTATGGATTTGACCATAATACAAAAGGCAGAAAAAAGGTACTGTGTCAGAAGATACCAGGTGTACATAGGGTAGGGGAAAATTTCAATCTCCGTATATGTTTCCCGAGTCACACACATATAGTCAGCATGTATTTGTCCGTGATACCAGCCGGTACACGGTGGTGTGTGAGGAGTGTACAGCTGTATACGATGTGGGAAAAAATGAATGCTCGGTAACTGTGCAGAAAAAAAGAATAAAAGTGTTAGTGCTGTGTAAAAAGCAGTCTGCACAGCAGTGTACACACAGCAATACAGCTAGCAGGCAGCCTAATAACCAGCGCTGCTGCACACAAGAAAATCCTCCCCTGTCACTGCACACTAACTGTACAGCACAATTGCTATCTGCACAAGCACAGAAGAACTTCTCTTTCCTGCTCTAACTCTCTCCCTACTGTTAAACAGCATCAGCAACCTCTCCCTACTGTTAAGATCGGCAGAAGTAAAATGGCGGTCGGCGTTCAGGGCTTTTATAGACACTATGACGCCCCCCCAAAGCAAGCCAATCACTGCAATACCCTTCTCTAAGATGGTGGTGGACGCTGCCTATGTCATCTCGTTGCCTACAGTGTACGTCCTTGCTCATTGGCTGAAAAAAGGCGCCTGCAAGCATTCTGGGAAAACCAACTTTGGCGCTCGGGTCGAAGACCGCATGGACGACTTCACGCTATGGTCGGGTTTCCCTCGGCGAAACCCGACTTTGGCAAAGTTCGGCGACTTATGAATCTGACCGACCTGTTTCGCTCAACTCTAGCAGCAGTATAAGCTTGATGACAAGCAGGAGGTGGAAAAAAAACTTATCTAAATGCTGGGAGCGCAAACATCTCGCAAGGAAGGAAGTGCAATGTAGGTTTAAGTAGGGTGTTCAATCAGGAGATCACAGGGTTGAGCCAATCAGGAACTCAGGGGGAAACAATCAAGATCAACACATGTACTAGTGTCTGGGTTAGCAAGTAACTGTCCAGTAAGCCTAATAGCTCAGATGGAAGAGCTTCCACCTGGTGCACAAGAGTTGCTGGGTTGGAGTCCTGACACATACAATGTGATTTTCCAGTATTTATTTTTAGATTCTGTCTCTCACAGTTGAAGTGTACCTACGATAACAATCACAGACCTTTTCATTCTTTGTAGGTGGGAAAACTTGCAAACTCGGCAGTGCATCAAATACTTATTTTCCCCACTGTAAATACTTCTGCACAGATCTAGGTTGATCTTTGTATGTTAAGATCCTCGCAGAGAGAATGCACTATTCACATAGGGATTTTGTAAATCTACTGCAACTAATTCTTTATTATATTATGAAAGTTATCATCCCCAACATGTTAAAAACACATTTCTGTATAGTCAATTGCTTAGACTATGCAGGATTAATCGCAGCAGTGTTGCTTTCCTGCAGCAGCCAAAGGCTATGAATAAGCAGTTATCTTTCTACTGTAGCTTGATGGTGCTAAAATACATGATTATGATGCCCTGTTGGGTTGAAAGAAAAAGAACAATGAAAAATTGTGCAATTCAAATATGTTGGAATCTAATTTCACAGTCTAACAGTCTTTTACGTCTGAAACCAAATTTTTGGTATATGCCATTGTCTGTAAGTGAGAATTTTATTATATAGGAAAACATGTTAGATCACTCATCACTGGTAAGGGGTCACTAAAATTGGTCAAACATATGCAAAAGATTCATCAAGGTAATGCAAAAGGTATGAAGTTTGCTGGTTTATTACAAGTAAGGATGCCACCCAGTCGTGGTGGTAAGCATTATATATTTCTTCGAAAGGTGGCATAATTGACCTTGCAGATGGATGCATTAATGCCAGGAAAATCTGCTCAATCAGGTGAATTTGAATTTTACCTGATCCTGATCTATCAAGAAAGAATGGCTGTAACAATTCCACCCCTCAGTGCTGAGCTGTTTGTGCAGTGATTGACAGCTCAGTTGTCCAGTTTGGTGTAGGAGCGTTCCAAGCTGTTTGCACAGTGCTTGACATCATAGTTGTACAGTCTGGTGAAGGGGCAGGCTGAGATGTCTGTGTTTTGATTCAGTAAAGATGTATATCTTTGTACCGTGTTAGCCAGTAGATAGAAAAATATTTAGAATTGAGAGTCCTCAGTGGTTGATACCTTTTAATGGCTAAATGAAAAGATGGTAACAAAAAAAAAAGCTTGCAATTTGTTACCATCTTTTCAGTTAGCCATTAAAAGGTATCAACCACTAAGGACTCTCAATTCTAAATATTTTTGTGTTTTGATTGACACCTTGGCCATCCAATCTGAGACTGGGAAGTGCTGAGCTCTCGTCAGCAGCTCTCAGTTCTCATAATTGCTCATTTATTTAACGGAGCTGGCAGTTCCAGATAGTCTTAGCTTCAGCAAAATGTAGTTGGTTTACTCTGTGCTTTGCATTTTGCTCATTGATATAGCGGCAGGGCACCCTGGACGTACCCTAAGGGAGGATGGTCTCATCCCTGGCTGGCTAGGAAAGAGTGCATGGGTGGTGGGTGGAGAAAGAAAGAAGGAAGGGAAGTGAAGCTTAGAGAACGGGAAGGAGAGAGACTGAGATGTGAGGAGAGAGTGAAAGTAACAGACATGTGGTGAAGCAGCTCCCTGTCAGGAGGAGCTGCAGAAGGAAAGAGACTGTAGAGACAGTTTGTGAGGGGACCTGGAGCTGGTAGCAGCTCGTCCCCAGAAGGAGAAAGTTAGATAAGGAGGAACAGAGAGAGAGAAGCTTCTGGAAGGATAGAAGGAGTCTGTTGTGAATGTGTTAGAAATGAATTCTGAGCAGAAGCTCCCTCTGGTGGTTACAAACAGTACTGAACCATTCAATGAGGATTGGCAATCAGGAGTTACAGACTGGTCTTATATAAGGGAGGTTCCCTCCCATCATGGTTGCCGGTGATCAATTGTTCTTGTCTCAACTGTGGTTCCTGGTTCACTTGGAAGCTTGCTGAGTCTTGCCTATTCTCCTGCTCTCAGATAAGATATTTTCTGTTTTTTGTTTTTGTGCTTACCATTTTCATATTTCTCTGCATTTCTGTGAGGTTAGCCAGGTCTCCCCCCCCCCGGGGGGCTTGGGCTCCTCTCAGTTCTTCTGGATCCTCTGTTATTTGTTCATTTGCCTTTTCCAGTTTTTTCAGTGGCTGCGGCTTAGTTTTGTTACACCAGAGAACTAATTTAGGTGGTAGAGGTCGTGTGATCTCAGGTGTTTTTGCAATTAGTAGAGTTGGTATTTTTTAGGGTTTTTTGGATTGCAGTAAGTGTCCTTCCTATCCTTTTCTGTCTAGGAAGATTGGGCCCCAACGTTTGCTCATTCTATTTTCTGTCTGTGTCTGTATTTCCTCTTGTCTAACCGTCATTACATGTTTGGGGGCTTCCTATGTTCTTTGGGGATCTGCTCCGGGGCAGATAGCTTTCCTCTTTCTATCTTTAGGTGTAGTTAACCTCTCAGGCTGTGACGAGGCGTCTAGGACCAACGTAGGAACGCTCCACGGCTGCCTTTAGTTGTGGTGGTTAGCAGTGGCGTAGCAACTGTTTGTGGCGCCCGGGGCGGCAAATTTTAGGCCACACCCCTAGCCACACCCATTTTACTGGTCACACCCATATCCACGCCCTGACCACACCCACTTAGCACTGCTGATCACACTGTTTCATAAACAATAATTATAAACATATACCTCTCAACCGTCCCGGTTTCAGCGGGACAGTCCCGATTTCGGGACCCTGTCCGCTGTCCCGGCCAGGCAGTTTACTTTCCGCATTAGAATCGTACATACGGAAACCCCGGGGACCTCCCACACATTCTGGCAGCCACAAGTCACGTTCCATCGCTGACCTCATTTCCCAGGATGTGGGGATCTCACCAGCTATGAGGCGCTCCATTCAATACCCGGCTCCCACTTAGCGAGACAGGCAGGATCTGGGGATCTCTTCATCTGTTGAACAGATCCCATGTTGAGATCCCCACATCCTGCTTGTCTCGCTCAGTGAGAGTCGGTATTGTATGCAGCGGTCCGTACAATACCCGGCTCTCACTCCAACAGATCCAGCAGCTCGATGCGTCGCCGTTCTGAAGACTCTCCCGAGAACGAGTTACAGTACCTGCTGCTGTAAGCTGACCACCGGAAATGAGGTCAGCGGTCATTTCCAGCGTTCAGCTGACTTACAGCACGTCACCTCCGGTGGAACGTGACGTGTGGCTGCCAGAACGTGTGGGAGGTCCCCGGGTTTCCGCATGTACGATTCTAATGCGGGAAAGTAAACCTCCCGGCCAGGACAGCGGGACAGGGACCCAGCCCTACACAGATAACAGCATTCGCTCCGTCCCCACGCAGACCCATGCACATAATGGCACCCCTCCTTCCCCCCTGCAGCCCCCAAGCACACAGATCCCGCAAGTAACAGGACCCTTGTACATGCGCGGCTCCGCTCTTTGTGGCCCTGTACACACATGGCTCCGCTCCACACACCTCACACGCACAAGGCTCCGCTCCGTACACATTGTACACACACGGCTTTGCTCCGTACACCTCTTACACACACGGCTCCGCTCCGTACACCTCGTACACACGGCTCCGCTCCGTACACCTCGTACACACACTGCTTCGCTCCGTACACCTCGTACACACACGGCTTCGCTCCGTACACCTCGTACACACACGGCTTTGCTCCGTACACCTCTTACACACACCGGACTCCGCTCCGTACACCTCGTACACACGGCTCCGCTCCGTACACCTCGTACACACACTGCTTCGCTCCGTACACCTCGTACACACACGACTCCGCTCCGTACACCCCGTACACACACGGCTCCGCTCCGTACACCCCGCTCCGTACACCTCATACACACACGGCTTTGCTCCGTACACCTCGTACACCACGCTCCGCTCCGTACACCTCGCTCCGTACACCTCGTACACACACGGCTTTGCTTCGTACACCTCGTACACACACGGCTCCGCTCCGTACACCTCCGCTCCGTACACCTCGTACACACACGGCTTTGCTCCGTACACCTCGTACACACACGGCTCCGCTCCGTACACCTCATGTACACACAGCTCAGCTACATCCACACTGTAAACCCCTTATGATCCCACATATAAACTTACCATCATCCAGCACCATGACGACCAGTACAGCAGCAGCTTCCTGCACACAGGGGCCTGATCATGTGACACCTAACTCCTCCCCTCCTGTGACCTCATCACAGGTCCTGCTAGTAACTTTACAAAGCACAGCACAGCAATGGTAAATGCTGACTGTGCGAAGTTGGGAGGCCAAGGAAGGGTGCGCCGCCCCCACACACAGGTGCCGCCCGAACACACAGGTGCCGCCTGGGGCGGACCGCCCACCCCCGCTCCCCCACGCTACGCCACTGGTGGTTAGTCAGGGTACTGCAATCCAGTAGATTCCAACCTCTCTGGTGTATTGCCATTTTGCCTGCTCTCCTCAGCTACCAAATCATAACAGGAGTCCTAGGGGCACGGATAGTGAATGATCCATCCTTGGGTCCCGATCCAATTATGGAGGGACCAGGTTGCAGAAGGGACACTGGCCCCTAGCCTAGTGGAGAACTTTAAGACTCAGCTAGCAAGTCAGAGGCAGTGGCATCTCTAGGTGCTTCAGCTACAGCAATTATCTTCTACGAAAAGGTAGCCATAAGGGAGCAAGGAAACGCAGAAATTACGTTATCCGCCAAGGTCCGCGGCTACAGGCTTGGGACACTGATTGCGAGGTGTTGGACAGGAAGGAAAGGTGGAAAGTCAGCACAGTGAGATGACTGAGAAAGGAACATATTGAAAGGAGTCCTGGAAAGGTGTATCCTGATCTATCTGGTAGTTTGCTGAGCCCCTCACCAGGAGGACACGTGTTATGAATGTTTTAGAAATGAATTCTGAGCAGAAGCTCCCTCTGGTGGTTACAAACAGTACTGAACCATTCAATGAGGATTGGCAATTAGGAATCACGGACTGGCTGGATATAAGGGAGGTTTCCCCCCATCATGGTTGCCGGTGATCAATTGTTCTTGTCTCAACTTCGTGTCCTGGTTCACTTGGAAGCTTGCTGAGTCTTGCCTCTTCTCCTGCTCTCAGATAAGATATTTTCTGTTTTTTGTTTTTGTGCTTGCCTTTTGCATATTTCTCTGCTTTTCTGTGAGGTTGGCCAGGTTCCCCTCCCTGGGGGCTTTGTCTCCTCTCGGTTCCTCTGGAGCCACTGTTGTTTGTTCATTTGCCTTTTCCATTTTTTTTCAGTGGCTGCGGCTTAGTTTTGTTACACCAGAGAACTAATTTAGGTGGTAGAGGTCATGTGATCTCAGGTGTTTTTGCAATTAGTAGAGTTGGCTTTTTTTTAGGGTTTTGTTTTGGATTGCAGTAAGAATCCTTCCTATCCTTTTCTTTCTAGGCAGATTGGGCCCCAGCGTTTGCTCATACTATTTTCTGTCTGTGTCTGTATTTCCTCTTGTCTAACCGCCATTACATGTTTGGGGGCTTCCTATGTTCTTTGGGGATCTGCTCTGGGGCAGATAGCTTTCCTCTTTCTATCTTTAGGTGTAGTTAGCCTCTCAGGCTGTGACAAGGCGTCTAGGACCAACGTAGGAACGCTCCACAGCTGCCTTTAGTTGTGGTGGTTAGTCAGGGTACTGCAATCCAGTAGATTCCAACCTCTCTGGTGTATTGCCGTTTTTGCCTGCTCTCCTCAGCTACCAAAACGTAACAGACACGGCACCAAGCGGCATCTGTGTACACCAGAACTGTGAGTAAAGCTTTGGAAACTGCATCTGACTGTGTCTTCTCAAGTTCTTCCTGCAACACTCACTCAGCACTGCTACATCTACCAGCACAAAATCCTCTGCAACATACATCTGCCCTGAGACAGCAAACTCTACCTGTGGAGAGCTATTCCAACTCTGCCCCTGGGTGCCTCAGCTACTGAACCGCAATTATGTTCTCCGAAAAGGTAGCCATAAGGGAGCAAAGAAACGCAGAAATGACGTTATCCACCAAGGTCCGCTGCTACTGGCTTGGGACACTGATTGCGAGGTGTTGGACAGGAAGGAAAGGTTGAAAGTCAGCACAGTGAGACGACTGAGAAAGGAACATACTGAAAGGAGTCCTGGAAAGATGTATCCTGATCTGCCTGGGAGTTTGTTGAGCACCTCACCAGGAGGATATGGCACCAAGCGGGCATCTGTGTACACCAGAACTGTGAGTAAAGCTTTGGAAACTGCATCTAACTGTGTCTTCTCAAGTTCTTCCTGCAACACTCACTCAGCACTTCTACATCTACCAGCACATTAGTATCTACAACATACATCTGCCCTGGGACAGCAAGCTCTGCCTGTGGAGAGCTATTCCAACTCTGCTGCATCACACCACCAGTCCCAGAGGTTCTGCACTGCAGCGCTGGTCACCTCTGACCAGAAATCACAGGTGGTGTCACAAACACTTCAATTCAAACTCTTTATGACCCCCTGTAAATATTCCCCTTTTATTGGACGCCCAGGGCCACTGACCGGGTCACTGCTGCCGTGACACATCCCTTTAAGACACTGGCCCGGTACAGAGTACCCTACTGCCCTGGCGGGCGATCCAGACCTCTTTCTGACATCTGTCTGTTTAAACTGTTTGCTCTCATCCGCTATCCTCCTGGTATTTTGTCCTCGGACTGTTACATGACTATGCCTTTGTCTCTTCCCACTCTTTATTATGACGTACCCGCTGGGCTATTGACCTCGGACTCCTTGAACATTCCGACTCACTGCTTGTCCGTGAGAAGTGTCACAATCGCGTTATGTGTTACAGTCTAAAGGAAATGTCAGGAAACATAAAACAGATGTAGCCATTAAACTCTGCTTCTCATGAACACGTTTGCAGCAATAAAGCAATGCTTGTAATACTACTACATCGGCAGTGAGTACCACATTTCTATTTGGTTCCCTTTTTTTTAAGATTATGGATGTACTTATGTGCGAAACACTTTTTAAGTTTAAAACTACTAAAGCAGCCAATCATCTCCTGCTCCTTTAAGTGTAGAGTGTTGTGGGAAGTTAGCAGTGATATCTATCCTTCCCATTATAACATGGAAAATTTTAACTGCACATCATTTTTTTTAATGTCACAACAAAGTTATATTGTAGATTAGCTCTATCTGCTCATGGAAAACTGTCTTGGTTTCAAAACATAGAAAAATGATAAACATGGTTTAAAAATATGTTCAATATATTCTTTATTTTCTATGGAATTCTGTCTTCAGAAAAATTTTTAAATGCACAAAGAATTACTGAACAGTTTGTGCTCATGTAAACTATTCTTTCTTCTATGAGAAAGTAATAACTATTAATTTTATTTCAAACTTTATGTATGAATTCAAGGCTGTCACATTAACCACACATAAGTATTAGATTTAATAAAATACTGAACACAGAAATGATGTTTTGCTGAAGGCAGTCATCAGGCCATAGAAAATGTATCTACTTTGCCATTCTAATGTTGCTGTTTCAATTCAGATTCTTCAAGGCAAAACAAAATGAGCATATGCGCTTTGCTTTCTCTTGGCTTCTAACTGCTTTTATGCTTTTAAAAAATTTAATTTTCAACTTCCAATTTAAAAACATTGTTTCAAAAACTTTACAAACCATCTTAATAATTGCATAGTTAACATATTTACTTATCTTGCTGTATGGTGCTTTGGACACTGCTGCCAGATGGCAGGGTAAAAAGAATGTTAACATCTAAAATATTGTTTCCGTAGCCAGTGTGGATACTTGACAGGAACTGTATCTTTAATCAGTTGTAGCCCAGGTCGTTACTGACCAGGCACAATTTCATATTTTTTTCATTCATGCGGCTTTTAGTACTTTCGGTTTAATGAGCTATACACATTTTTTCCATTGGACACTCAGATCATTATTGCATCCCCTTTTTTTCCTGACACGTGGGACATAATTTTTTGGCATTTTTATAATTTTTTTTATTTGTTTGCCAACATTAGGCAATATTATAGAAAATATGTGTCTGTTTTCACATTTTTAATTTTTTATGACCACAACGGACCACTAAAATATATTTAAAAATGTGTTCTTTTTGTAACAATGATTTTTATATATCAGACACAATTTTTTTTTGTTTGGGACAAATGGTCACAGCGACTTGAATTGTCAGTGGCTTTTTATTTATTTACCTGCTTTTTATTTATTTATTTTTCATTTATTTCACATATTGTGCCCCCCGTAAGGTCATAAAAGCTTTTTTTTGGGCATTTCAACCTTCATATTCTTTTCTTTAAAAAAATCTGATTTCTGCCTGTATGCTAGCCCACGTTATAGTAGAAATACAGCAGAGCTGTCTGGGTATCTTAAGACATAACAGCTCCTGCTACCTCGCCATATCTGTGATCACATGATTGATGGGTCCGGAGGAGGAAGCGGGATCAGTGTTTCCTATTACTGTGCAAACAATGTCCAGCAAAGAAAGTAATAAACCATTTGTGTTTTCTATACTGGGAGTACGGCTGTGTCCCACAGTCGACTCTCTGTTCAATGACTCATGTATATGAATACCCCCCGCAGAAGCCAAGTATTTATTGCCAATAACAGTAATGGACCCAATACTAGGAGATCAAGGAGACATTTCCCAAAGCCAAGCATGTACTTGACACTCTTTGGCACAAAGTCATAACGCCGTAATGTGCATGAGTCCTTACTGTGATTGTTCAGGCTTGGAACACAAGTTTCTAGTTAATCTATGGGACTGCAGACTGACAAATTATAACAGTGTGCAGTACAAACACTGTCACGATTTCCTGATTTTGCGGTGCAAGTAGGCAATTAGATGACTGCATGTATTTGATTTGCAGACTAATGTTCACACCCCAAGTAATCTCATCTGGCTTTTCTCAATTGACTTTTATTGAGAGAACCACAATGAGTCTAGATGACATGTTACCTCAAATTGCATACATGCAGTCACAGGAGCACCCACTTGCACCAGCAAAATCGGGAAACTGTGACAATGTGCGCACTCCAAATTATCTAAGTGTAAACCTACACTCACTTTCAGCTGGTTTATTGAAATAAGTGGCTGGGGACAAATCAGAATAGACAATGTTATAGTTTGTAGTAGTCAACTAACAAAGCTCATTATTATGTACAATGTCAATATATACTGTACATTCTAAAAATACTGTACTTTTTCAATTGCTGCAGCGATCTGCTGCAAGTAAAGGAAAGTAGCTGCTTCCATAAAAAGCTGTATACACATTTTTCATAGACCACACTATATTATAGTATATTTAATTTAGTAATGTGAGAACCAGAGGAACTCCTAGGGTGGACCCGCTAAACCGCGGCAACAAACCTCCCAAGGGCGAGCTGACCAGATGAACCACCCCCTATACATGGAGCATTAGGGGCAGGCCCAGGGGAGACTATCGCCACGGCAGCTGATACCCAGAGACGAAACAGTGCAATCACAGCGGGAGACAGGGGGACCACAAACAGAGGGTATACGGACGGGAAGCGATAGGAATAGAACAGGTATACAGGAGCACTGAGACGGAGGACACAGCTGGTGTACAGGAGAACTGGGACGGAGAACACAGCAGGTATACAGGGGCACAGACGCACACTAGACGCCCAGCCGAGGGAGCGTGCAGGGTCTGCAGGAGCGGGGAAGAGACGGGAACGCATCGGAATGCCGAAGGACGCCGAGGACCAGGAGCGCGCCGGGAAGGCAAGTAAGTAAGATCGGGTGGCATGACAGCACCCCCCCTTTACATTCCCTCCTCCTAAGGCTGGAAAGAAATCTAGCCAAGATTCGGGGAGCCTTGATGTTCTCCTGGGGTTCCCAAGACATCTCCTCCGGACCAAAACCCTTCCAATCAATCAAAAAAAGGTCCTTCCTTGTACCTTTTTCATGGCGATGATGTCCCTAACTTCAAAGACATCCTCGTCAGAAACAGGTGAAGGAGAATGCCCAGTAGAGGAATGAAACTGATTGAGGGTAACAGGTTTCAGGAGAGAAGCGTGAAAAGAATTGGGGATGCGAAGTGAGGCGGGTAACTTCAATTTGTAAGCCACATCATTAATGCGAGCCAAAACCTCAAAAGGTCCAATATAACGGGGCCCCAATTTATATGAGGGAATCTTAAGGCGAATAAATTTGGAGGCTAACCAGACCTTGTCACCAGGGTGGAATACTGGAGGATCCAAACGTCTTCTGTCGGCATGTTTTTTCATATTGAGACGAGCACGCTCTAGCTCGGTCTTGGTCTCCTGCCAGATCCTGGAGAATTCCCCTGACAAAAGATCCGCCGCCGGCACACCAGATACAGGAGAAACTGGCAAAGGTACACCAGTATGTTGTCCATAGACGATGAAAAAAGGCGACTTGGAGGAAGACTTGCTGGTATGATTGCTATAAGCAAATTCTGCCCAAGAAAGCAAGTCGGACCAGTTGTTTTGATGCACATTCGAGAAGTGGCAGAGATACATCACCAAGACCTGATTAATACGCTCTACCTGGCCATTGGTCTGGGGGTGGTAGGCCGAAGAGAAATCCAGCGTGATCTTCATGAGTTTACAAAGGGCTCTCCAGAATCAGGAGGTGAACTGGACTCCTCTGTCCGAAACAATATGTTGAGGGAAGCCATGAAGCCGAAAGATATGTTTGATGAAGACCTCTGCCAATTCAGGTGCCGATGGCAGGCCAGGCAGAGGGATGAAATGGGCCATTTTGGAGAATCGATCTACCAACACAAAGATCACGGTAGAGCCTGAGGACTGGGGCAAATCGGTTATAAACTCCATAGCAATGTGCTGCCAATGAGCTGAGGGAACTGGAAGCGTAAGCAGAAGGCCGGACGGTAACTGCCTAGGAACCTTGTTCTTGGCACACGAAGGACAGGAGGCTATGAAACTTTGGACATCTTGACGTAGGGGAGGCCACCAGTAATAGCTGGACATGAGAAGGAGGGTCTTCTTCCCACCGACATGGCCGCCTAATTTAGAGGCAGGGCCCCAGCGTAAGACTCGCTTCCTGTGGTTTGCTGGAACAAACGTCTTACCCGGCGGTAGCGGGGCTAGACTGACGGGGGCTACCGTGATGACCTTGGAAGGGTCTAAGATGTATGCGGGCTCCTCTTCAGTGTTTACGGGCAAAAAGGACCTGGACAACGCATCAATCTTGAGATTTTAATTACCTGGACGAAAATGAAGCTCGAAATCAAAACGGGCAAAAAATAGAGACCATCTGGCTTGTCTCGGATTAAGTCTTTGGGCCTTTTGGATGCATGCCAGATTCTTGTGGTCCGTGTAAATCCTAAAAGGATGTACCGCTCCCTTCAATAAATATCGCCATTCCTCAAGTGCCAACTTGATAGCTAACAGCTCCTTGTCACCAATGGAATAATTCCGTTCAGAGGGGGAGAAAGTCTTGGAAAAGAAGCCGCAGGTCACCAGCCGTCCAGAAGGAGATGCGTCTACCTCCAGAATGAATGGTTTATTAACCTCAGGACGATGGAGCACAGGAGCTGATGCAAAGGCTTGCTTCAAGGACAAGAAGGCCTCTTCTGCCTCGGATGACCAATTATGAGGGTTGGCTCCCTTGCGGATCAGATAGGAGATCGGGCGGATCAAGGCGGAAAAGCGTGGGATAAACTGCTGGTAATAATTTGCAAAACCCAGGAAACGCTGAATCGCCTTCACTCCAGTAGTGCGTGACCAGTCGAGCACAGCGGACACCTTTCCCGGATCCATACGTAGGCCAGAGTCGGAAATGATGTAACCGAGAAATGGAAGAGATGACTGGTCAAAGGCGCACTTCTCAAGTTTAGCAAAAAGATGATTTTCCCTTAGGCGCAGTAAAACTTGGCGGACGTCTCTCCTATGGGTACCCAGATCCAGAATGTCGTCCAAGTATACCACCACGCAGGAATACAGTAGGTCCCAGAAAACATCGTTGACAAACTCCTGGAATACTGCAGCCGAAGGGCATTACAAGATATTCATAATGTCCATCGCGGGTGTTGAACGCTGTCTTCCACTCATCTCCTGGCCGGATCCGAATTAGACTATAGGCCCCACGAAGATCCAACTTTGTGAAAATCCGTGCCCCCCGCAGCCGGTCAAAAAGTTCCGGAATAAGTGGAAGAGGGTACTTATTTTTTACGGTGATATCATTGAGGCCCCGGTAGTCAATGCAGGGACGGAGGGACCCATCCTTTTTCTTGACGAAGAAGAAACCCGCGCCTGCGGGTGATGAAGACTTCCGGTTGAAACCTCGAGCCAAATTTTCGTGAACGTACTTGGACATGGCCTGTGTCTCGGCAGGAGACAGTGGGTAGATCCGAACCCCTGGGTGGTGTAGATCCTGGCACGAGGTCGATAGGGCAATCATACAGACCGTGTGGGGGCAGACTCTCCGCCTTTCTCTTGCTGAACACAAGAATGACCAGTAGGCTGAAGGCAATTCCGCAGGACCGGAGTCAGGCTGAAGAGGGACTGCAGGCTGTACAGGTAGTAAACATCTTTTCTGGCAAGACAGTCCCCATCGCAGAATGTCTCCAGAGCTCCAATCTAGAATAGGTTAGTGCGTTCTCAACCATGGAAGTCCCAGCAGGATCGTATGTGACAGCGAGGGCTGAACATAGAAGACTATCCTCTCTCGATGCAAAGCTCCGATTTTCAACTCCACCTCTTCGGTGACCAGAGTAACGGTCTCCTGCAATGGTCTGCCGTCAACCGAAGCTATCTGCCGGGAACCTCCGGGGACCTGACAGGAATCTGAAATTTTCTAACCTCCTCAAGCTGAATGAAACTACCCGCTGCGCCTGAGTCAATTTCAGCCACCTCAGAGAAATGACTAGAACCCAAGATCAAAAAAACCAAGAGAGTCAAAGGCAGAGAGGAATCGTATGCACCTAGGAAGACCTCTCTTACCTGTCATAGGCGGAGGCGTTTCCCGGCTTCACGGGACAGGAACGGAGTAGATGTGATGCACTGCCACAGTAAAAGCAGAGACCCTGAGCGAGCCTCTCCTTACGGCGCTGTCTAATAGGCTTGAGACGATCCACCTGCATAGGCTCGGTTGCCGGAGCTGCCGAAGCGGACATGGACAAAGAAGATTGAGAGCTGGTTGTCGTCGAGGGTTGACGGGAAGGTCTTCTCTCTTGGGCTGACTCGCAAGAGCGTTCCTGGAAGCGAAGATCTATGCGAGTCGCCAAGGAGCTTTACTCCTTCAAGGAAGTAGGTGTATCCCTTCCTGCCAATTCATCCTTAATTCGAGCCAAGAGACCTCGCCAAAAAGCCCCCACCAAGGCCTCATTGTTCAATCCCAACTCGAAGGACAAAGTACGAAACCGGTTGGCATACTGTCCAACCGAAAGGGTACCCTGGTGGAGGTTGAAAAGTGATTCAGTGGTTGATGCTAAATGGCCAGGCTCGTCGAATACCCTGCGAAAAATATCCAAAAAGGTTTGGAAACTGGAAACAACAGGGTCATCCCGCTCCCACAAAGGGTTAACCCACGCTAAGGCCTCTCCCTCCAGATGGGACATAATAAATGCCACCTTGGCACGATCCATGGGGTACTGTTGAGGCAAGAGCTCAAAATCAAGCCTGCATTAATTTAAAAACCCTCTGCACAATTTGGAATCCCCACTAAACCTGGGAGGCTTCCCCAAACGTGCCAGGGGGTGAGAAACAGGGTCACGAGGCTGGACGGCAGCAGCGGCGGACGACTGAAGGGAAAGTAATCGATCGTCCACAGACGCCATGTAGCTAAGGATGTGTGCCTGGGTGTATCGCTGCTGGGTGAGCTCCTGTTGGAGGTCGGTTAACAGCGAGGCGTTTCCAGGATCTTAAGTCTGCAGAGCGGACAGCCGGGAGTCCATGGACTTCATGAATGACATAATGCGGGTCTGGTTCTCCCGCAAAAAGAGCAACTCTTTTTGAGCAGTGGCCGAGGTCCATGGCCTGATCGTACTGTGAGAACCAGAGGAACTCTTTGGGTGGACCCGATAGACCGCGGCAACGAACCTCCCAAGTGCGAGCTGACCAGATGAACCACCCCTTATACAGGGAGCGTTAGGGGCAGGCCCAGGGGAGACTATCGCCATGGCAGCTGATACCCAGAGGCGAAACAGTGGAATCACAGCGGGAGACAGGGGGACCACAAACAGATGGTCTGGCTGGTATACAGGGGTACATGGACGGGAAGCGATATGAATAGAACAGGTATACAGGAGCACTGAGACGAAGGACACAGCAGGTATAAAGGGGCACTGACGGAGGATACAGCCGGTATACAGGAGCACTGACGGAGGATACAGCCAGTATACAGGAGCACTGGGACGGAGAACACAGCAGATATACAGGAGCACTGATGGGGAATACAGCAGGTATACAGAAGCACTGACAGAGGATACAGCCGGTATACAGGAGCACTGACGGAGGATACAGCAGGTATACAGGAGCACTGGGACGGAGAACACAGCAGGTATACAGGAGCACTGATGGGGAATACAGCAGGTATACATAAGCACTGATGGAGGATACAGTCGGTATACAGGAGCTCTGGGACAGAGAACACAGCAGGTATACAGGAGTACTGAAGGAGGAACTGGAGGAATAAAGGAGAGGGGATGAGCACAAGGGATAGCCAGAGGGACAAAGGAGCAGAAACACAATAGTGCAAGGGGCCAGAGTCAATACAAGAAACAATTGACGATCAGTTGCCGTTTAGGAAGTACAGCAGCCTGATATAGGACGTGCCCCCAGCACTTCCGGTGCAAAGAGCACCAAAGCCGCAAGGAACAAGTGGCTGGGCTCTGGACACTGTGCGCGTGCGCCGCTGGTCCCAGAGCGCACGCGCACTAGACGCCCGGCCGAGGGAGCGCGCCGGGTCTGCAGGAGAGGGGAAGAGACGGGAACGTGCCAGGAAGCCAGAGGACGCCGAGGACCAGGAGCGCACCGGGAAGTCAGGTAAGTAAGACCGGGCGACGTGACAAGTAGAAATCCCTTGGGTAACATTTAAATGTCTGCCTGACATTTTGTAGTACTTAACTTCTTTTGACAAGTTTGTGTTATTTTGTAATTGCTTTAAACTGCTAAAAGCCTTGAATGCACTATAGTGCAGATCTTGCAAAATTGTGCAAGATGTTTCAGGTTACCTGTAATATTATTCATATCTTCAAGTAAGAATCTCTTCTGTCTTCATGACTCAATCCTGCATCCTATAAAAAGGATCTTTCACCAGTTACAGCATGTTGAACTGGCTACAGCATAAAATAATGGCTGCAAAGCTGAGTAAAGCATCATTTCATTTTTTAAATTTTAATCATCTTTGTGGATGTATTCAATTTTAAATTTAGGTTATAATTCATGATAAGCCCAAATGATGCTTTGCTGGTGATCCTTCTATGGGGGCGTGTACTTTGTCCCCTGTATGACATTGACCAATCATAGGTGTCATGCAGGGTAAAAAAAAATACTATACTCTGCATTCCCCATGGATCTCTGAAGCTACTTTGTACTATACATCAAAGTTGAGTGTAATTAAAAGCACATTTGCATTTGCAGCTCTCCTCTCAAAGCAGCTTCTGCTATGCCCCTTCACCCACTGTTACTGTCCTGAGAGGAGGTCTGAAAGCAGTTGTAATCACACTAAACTCTGCTATATTTTCTCTTCCCCCATGACACTCAGCTCTGATCTATAGTACATAGATGACGGAATAACACCTCCTGTTTATGACTGGTCAATTTCACAAAGGAGGCATGCATTCAGAGAAGCTTATCATCAATTAAAATCTAAAGTTTTTGAGTTAATATCTCTACAATGTAGATGAGAAATTGAAAAATAAAAACTGTCTCTTATTCAGCTCTGCAGTCACTATTCCATGATGTGGCTAGTTTAACATATTAAAACATGTGAAAGATCCTCTTTAACTAAAGTACTTTGTAATTATGTTGAAACCAAAAATATTTAAGTTTTTATCAATTGTCAAAGTTGTAGCCATGTTTACTATAATTAGCTGCAATTATAGTAAAGTGACCATTCTATTGTGATGTTGCACAGCCAAAATTACAATGTAGACTTTACCTAAATTCGAATACCTCAAGCTACCTAATTCTTTATTTGCTGTAGCCACGTCTGGGTACACATGGAATTTTGAGAAAGGACTCAGCTAGTCATAAGAAAGAGCTTACACTTTATGGGAGACTGATAGAGAATTCTCAATTAAACATACAAGAACGTTGATTATTAAATAAATAGAATGTATAAAAAAAATAATGTAAACTAAAATATTAAAATAAACAAACGTCCTAAAATTGAATGGCAGACCATTCGGAACTAAACTAAAAGAGAAAAAATTATAATAATAATAATGAAATAATAAAAAAAAAATTAATAAAAACACCCAGTGTGGAAAGGAGGTCAATGGAGGGATCAAGTAAAAATAGTAGGAATGCAACAGTATAAAAAAGGATAATATTAAAATGCTTTTATTAAAGAGTGTGGCACAGAAAATAAAACAAAAAAGTCTACAATTAAAATTGATAACCATATATATATACATATTTTATGATTGTTATCAATTTTAATTGTAGACTTTTTTGTTTTTTATTTTCTGTGCCACACTCTTTTAATAAAGGCATTTTAATATTATCCTTTTTTTATACTGTTGCATTCCTACTATTTTTACTTGATCCATCCATTGACCTCCTTTCCATACTGGGTGGTTTTATTCATTTTGTTTATATATTATTTCATTATTATTATAATGTTTTCTCTTTTTGATAGAGAATTCTGCGAATCTTTAGAGCTTACACAGGAGAGAGAAGACTCTCATAAGAGCTTGCACACTGCCGAAGGAAGATACTTAACCAGTGGCTCTGGAGATGGATAATGACTACTGTACAGACTGTGCTCCACTGGAAACCGCTGATCTGTGATGGCCCAGATACTGACATAATGTTAGGTGCCGGGATTCTCCCGCTGCACGGGGTAGATCCCAAGCCTTGTCTGCCTCTGCGGTCTAGCTTCGGGCGCTGCTGAGCATAGACATCGGTCCCAGCGTCTTGCTCAGGCTCGTGCTGTTCGTCTGGTTACTGCTGACTCTCCAGCCAAGTCTATGGTAACCAGCGATAGGCAGCGGTGATCGGACACTCTGGAGTCTAAGTCCAGAAATTACCTTACTGAGCATGTCCGTGAGTTGGCGTCCTCTCATTGGTGCTCATACGTCATCTGCTCTGGTGATGTGGCAGCTCCGTATTGGTCCGTGGGCGACGTCAGTGTGAGTGTTTGGGGTGGAGCTTTGGCTTTAAAAGGCTCCCGGCGATGCCCATGGATGCGCTAGTATCATTTCTGTTGGTGTGTGAGTGGATACGCTACCACTCTGACTGCACGTGAGGGTGTTGTTATCTTACTCAGCTTAGTACCAGTTAGGGTTTTTGCTTGCCACTTGGCTTCCAGCATATGTATCCGGTCGTGTGTGCGGTTAGCACAGCTGAGTTACAGAACAAGTCCAACCACAGAGCCCTTTTGCTTTCCTGTGAGTTCTACAGGGTTTTGGTTTAGTTAACTAGCGTCAGAGTAGCATTTTCCTTTTTGACTCTGCGTCTGTTTCAGACCACATGTGCGATTGGCACAGGTCGATTACAGAGCGAGTTCAACCCTTAGCTTCATTCTGTGAAGTTAACAGAGCGGTGTGTTGTGCATTCTGTTTCACACTGCGTGAAGTTAGCGCAGTCGTGTTAGGTGTATGCTTGCCGTGTGTTCCGCCATTACTGTATAGCAGCAGTTTTACATCTCTGCAGGGTGGACCCCGGATTGCGATTGCACTTTATCTTTATTTTGTGCAATCCGCCAACCCTAACACATACACTGTACAAGGTATGGTAATCTGATAAATTTCATAGCTGCAGGACATTATGGAGAAGCCAGCACAGCTGCACAAAAGGACATTAGCCACTCTCTGATGCCTCAGTAGTGTGGTAACCGTGAATCGACTCTCAAAGTGTTCAAATTTGCATGAAACCGCAAAGTTCAGGAGATTACCGTAACTTTTTTCTGCCTTTTCTAACCTAATCTCTGCTCATATTATCTAATATTAAAATTTGAGCAAACTTTTCCAAAACACATTTTGCAAAAAGCAAAAGAAATGTTGCCAACTCACCCAAATGGAGATCCGCTGCACGGGGACTTGCGGTGCAACAAGGAAATTGAATAAAAAAACGAAATTCCTGCATCAGGGTCTTCTATAAATATTAAATAACTTATTCATGGTATATTAGATGTTGTCTAATAATAATACCTGAAGGCGATCTAGTCTGCAGCATATAAATCCACCTCATTTCCCGATTCAACAGCTTCTGCTTCTAATCAATTTCTCCAATAGGTTGTGTAACCATCTCTATGCTGGTCTCTTGGAATGTAGAGAGATTGCCACTTTCACATTTTGATATGCAATGATTAAAGATAATTGTCTGAAACACATTTACTCTGAATTTTAAATGTTTTTATTGTAGTATTGGTGCGGATTTGCAACTTTTGGATTTTTTTCTTTTGCACAATAAATTTGCTGAAATTTTATTTTTTTTCTCACATTATAATTGTTATCTTGACAACAATATCAGCATAGACCTAAGTCATAGTAACATTAGTTTGGAATAGACTACTGATCCAATCACCAATATGTCTTAGGCTGGGTTCACATTGCACTAGGGCAGTCCGTTAGACGGACTGTGTTACACCACGGTATACCACGGTGTAACGCAGTCCATTAACGCTGCCATTGACCCCCATTGTCGGGCGCATGGCGACTCATGCTGTAAAGCAGCATGCGTTCTCGGCGTTCCGTCATTCAGTGACAGAGCCTCGGACGCGGCCTGCAGCGTCTGGGCTCCGTAACCGCTTGCACAGATGAATAATCTGTGCTAACATCTGCGCTAGCGGGTATAGCATAAGGCGATGTGAGCTATGTGAACTATGTGAACCTAGCCTTAGACCGAGAGGGTCAGATGCTTTTTCTGACCTCACAGAAACACAGTCACTTATCTCTAAAGGAAACTCTGATTCTTGTAAAATTGTTAGTTGCCAACCGATAGTGGTCATTAAATGGAAGCTATTGTCAGGAGATGACCTTTTGTTTAAATCATGTTTTTGTATAATTTTTTTTTGCCATTTTTTTACATAGTATAATGCATAAAAAATGTGAAATCTTGCAATTCTCACACTGGACATTGGGACATTTTTAGAATCAAATTTTCTATTTCTTCAGGAAACAACATATGTAGATCGCCATGATGGTTGGATCTGGTCTTAAGTTTTCTATTGAAGTATCTAATAAGTCTCTGCAATTTTCATTATGAAGGGAATCAAAGTAAGCTAAAACCATCTATTGTGAATTCTGAATAGTGTCATATCACCCATTTATAGAGTAGTTACCTGTCATGTAAATTATTTTCTGATAATATGGAGCCTTGCTGAAACTTTTTCCTAAAGGACAGGAAGTATAAGTCATAAAAAGCACCAGTAGTCAGTATGAAAATTGCATATTTTTTCTTTTTTTACTATAGATATGATATAAAACCCCCCAAAAAAGTTGATAATTAATTTAAAAAAATACATGTAATACAACAAATTTGTTTAAACAATAGGTAATTTTCTGATGATAGTTTTGGTTTAAAGGGAATCTGTCAACTGAATTATGCTTCCAAAACTATGGTCAGCATAAATCACAACCTGGCTACAATATTGAAGCCAGGTATACAATTATAGTAACCAAGAATATTTTTCTCTGAAATGCTCCATTGCTTCAGAGAATATGTACTTTAAATATCTA
Organism: Oophaga sylvatica; assembly: GCA_033576555.1. Classification (NCBI taxonomy): domain Eukaryota; kingdom Metazoa; phylum Chordata; class Amphibia; order Anura; family Dendrobatidae; genus Oophaga; species Oophaga sylvatica. The sequence continues at coordinate 188,854,694 of JARQOD010000004.1, read as the reverse complement.
GGACCAAAGCCAGAGAAGAAACTAGGCCAGTGTGTACATTCAGAGAGACCTGTCAATCACGTGAACTAATGCTGTGAGAAGCCTGCAGGGATGGAGTGGACTAGTCTCATCTTTGGCTATGGTCCCCGGCTGAAGCGGTAAAGTATATTTCCTCCGAAATGCTGGAGCGTTTCAGAGACAATGTACCTAGCTGAAATTGACCGTGGTTTGGGTAGCTTGAATCATATGTCAGGTTCCATTTAACCTTCTGCATAATATTGGCCGCTGTTATATTACCATTAATAGTACTATTGTATATTAACTATGTTATACTTAAAATACACTTGAGATGGGTTAATGCAATGTCTTTTGGTAATTAAATCACACAATGTGCCCACAATTATAAATTACCCCTACTGCAAGGGAATCATATACCGCAACAATAGTCATATCACTGTGGTGGTGTTCACAATTACAAAAATGCACCACCAAAAGGTATATGTAATGCAAAAAATACTTTATTAAATAACACACGCAGGACACAAATTACATAATAAGGTGCAGGATGAATATAAAAAGAGGGACAAGCGAGCCATAGGAGACCAACCCATGTATTAGAGACCAGCAAAAATACCCATGCAGTATATAGCAGCAATTAGTTCACTATCAATGTGCAAGAGAAACTACTGCCATAGTAGGAAATGTGTAGTGTTAGCTAATGCGCCGATGAGCATACGAATATGCAACTAAGGCCGGCGTCACACTGGCGAGTTTGATGCGAGTAAGTCGCACGACTTTCTCGCATTAACACCCGGCACGGCCGCCCGATCTCGGACCCGAGTGTGCGGCTGCATAGAAATACATGCAGCCACACACTCGTCTCCGAGAGCGGGCGGCCGTGCCGGGTGTTGATGCGAGAAAGTCGTGCGACTTACTCGCATCAAACTCGCCAGTGTGACGCCGGCCTAAAGCCTACAATGGCAGACATTTCAATGTCCATCTATATGAACCCCCAATAAAGTGCATAGTGCAATAAAGAAAGTTTCCTAGGGACACACTGTACCTGCTGGATGCTGGTGAGTGGGAATCCACCGGATGTCCCTCTAGGACACACGCGCTCCCTAAGCCTGAACTGCTGTTAAACAATAGGGGCATTATTATTTATGCTTGATGCCGTTAAGACGGAATTACTAATAAATACCACTACATCTTCATTAAACAACCAGTACGTAACTGATGAAGGTCCTGCCGACCGACACGTTTTTTGGTAGTACAATAATACAATAAACATATATAGACTGTAATTTATTGTTGATCATTTCAGGTTTATGTTTTCATGTTTGTTTATTTATATTCGATTACATTTTTTGAGCATCTTTTATGCATCTGTGTGTACCCTCCTTCTCTCCCCATTTTTTTTATTTTTGTTTAGACTCTTGTTTTCTTTACCTTGTTTTGTTATTTTTTTTAGTTATCCGTGCTTTTCATTTGTCTGAAAACGTTTTTTTTTTTGTTCATGCACATGTGTTTATTCTTTATTTGTCTTCCTTTTTAATTCCGTGACTAATAAAGCAATTATGGATATCCTTTCCAATCATGTGACTTTTCTGTCACATGACCTGTGTTCTGAATACTCATACAATCATCACTTTGTACCTTTTAAAGCCCCGCTATCTTATCTGGGATTAATGATCATGTGATCAATATCATTTACATCATCCTCTGTCACGTGACTAGATATCGTCATTGTTGTTGACGATTCCCCACTCAAATGACTTTGCGTCATGTGAACGGACTTTATCACATAAGCTCCAACTTCCTGAGGAAATATATGGGGGTCTCCATGAACCTGGGATATACTATCACTGGATGCTTTTTGGTAATTAACTTATGTATTGAAACTACTGGTTGCTTCATGCCATAAATTATGTGGGTACCAGCATCTCATCAACCTTGGATGAAGCACTTAAGCATTTCCATGTGAAATGCGCATTGAGTGTGTTTGTTTCCTGCCTGTGTTATCCATTGTAGTTTGTACCTATGTCTCCTATTTATAACTTTGCATTGGAGTACTTTAGTATAATTAACAACACATGAAACCACATAATCTGAGATCAGAGGCAGATTCCACTTGCCCGCTACCCTGTGGTGACTCAATCAAAGAAAGGACACATCAAAATACCATGCAAAACCATTCCAAACGGAAGAAGGATGTACTAGTCCAATATTTTTTCAATTTAAAAAATTCTTTATTAAACAAATCAAACAACAATTGACACACGTGTTACAGTATTATTTTCAACCATAAAAATGCTATCGTGAAGGGCACAGCAAACCCTGTAGCCCACACCACCAACAAAATTAATATACTATCCTCAATATACATATAGCTAGATAAGAGACATTTGTTAATTTATTGCAAATATGCCCAGATGGTAAGTTGCACTACAAACATCGCATAAATCAAATACATAATTCCTTCACAGTTCCAACATTTGTACATAGCTTTTTACTTTTTATATTTATTTTTTCATATTAGCCTCTATGTGTGCAAATGGACACATAATCACCATGCTATATTTAGCATAAGGGGTAGATATCCAGATGCTATATTAGTTCCGTCTGTAGCCAGACTCAAGAATTATATATATATATACACACATATCTGCTATGTTATGAATCTGTGACTTGAGACACTATCTATGTATCTAAGCATCTCTATATGCAGCTGATAGACAATGAATCTGTTGTTTGAACCACATATTATGTGTCTAAGTATCCCTTCATACAGCCAATAGACATATTTCACAGATTGTAAGGCAGTACTACATAATGATCATGTACTCACTAATAATATGCGACGAAGTACAGCGGTGGTGTAGGATCACGGGAGAGCGTGCCCGCCCCAACGCATGTTTCGTTCCAGCTGACGAAGCCTGACGAAGGCTGGACTGAAACGTGCGTTGGGGCGGACACGCTCTCCAGGGATCCTACACCACCGCTGTGCATCGTCGCATATTATTAGTGAGTACATGATCATTATTCAATACTGCCTTACAATCTGTGAAATATGTCTATTGGCTGTTTGAAGGGATACTTAGACACATAATATGTGGTTCAAACAACAGATTCATTGTCTATCAGCTGCATATAGAGATGCTTAGATACATAGATTGTGTCTCAAGTCACAGATTCATAACATAGCAGATATGTGTGTATATATATATCTTGAGTCTGGCTACAGACGGAACTAATATAGCGTCTGGATATCTACCCCTTATGCTAAATATAGCATGGTGATTATGTGTCCATTTGCACACATAGAGGCTAATATGAAAAAATAAATATAAAAAGTAAAAAGCTATGTACAAATGTTGGAACTGTGAAGGAATTTTGTATTTGATTTATGCGATGTTTGTAGTGCAACTTACCATCTGGGCATATTTGCAATAAATTAACAAATATCTCTTATCTAGCTATATATATATATTGAGGATAGTATATTAATTTTGTTGGTGGTGTGGGCTACAGGGATTGCTGTGCCCTTCACGATAGCATTTTTATGGTTGAAAATAATACTGTAACACGTGTGTCAATTGTTGTTTGATTTGTTTAATAAAGAATTTTTTAAATTGAAACAATATCGGACTAGTACATCCTTCTTCCGTTTGGAATGGTTTTGCATTGGAGTACTTTAATACAGATGTATTTACTTATAGTTTCTGCATATATATATATATATATATATATATATATATATATATATATATGTATATTTTATGTGGGTAGCATATTTGGTTTTGGTCAATCCTTCCTTGATCCACTCCACGCCATAAAGTACTTCCCATTTAACCTATGCATGTGAATGGAGTTTATGCTTATTGACTATATGCATTAAGATGCCCGTGTTATCTATTTACATAGTATAGAAGGTGAGTTATTTTTTCATTATACGCTCTAGGTGTCCTCATTTTAGCTTCATTTGTGTTGTGTTAATATTTACATGCTGTTTGTTTTTTCGTGTTTGAATAAAGTGATTACCTTTTTTATCATTGTTTGACTTGCATTTTTCTTACTATTGGTGTTCATAAATGATGCATATAAGCCTTATTAAATTGATTGTGGCAGGAGAGGTTCAATCATAAGCAGGCACTGTCATGCAGGGGAGAAAAGAACATGCATTCTTCTCCTCACTGATATCTGCAACTACTTTGTAGGGATACAACAGAGCTCCGTTATGTATCATTATAAGCCTTCCAGATCTCATCTCACAGTGCTGTCAGCTCTCACAAGATCCCCCACACTCACTGCTATGAGAAGGAGATCTGGAAGACTTTGCAATGATACATAACTCAGTTCAGCTGTATCTTTACAAAGTAGCTGCAGAGAGAGGGGTGTTCTTTTCTCCCTGTATGTTGCTGCCTGCTCATTATTGGCCATCCTCATGCAGGGGTAGACGAAGTACACACCGCCAGAGACAAATCTCTGGTAACACCCAGTTGAACTACAACAAATTATAATCCAATTCTCACAAACTAATATCTCTGAAACAGACAGGATAATTGAAAAAGTAAAAACATACTTAGCCAGTCTGACATGCTCAATCTGGTGAAATGTCCTGTTTAAAAACTTCTCTGTGATTCTTCCTCGCGTTAGCTTTGATTTTGTATAGGTATCTGAAGCCGCAATGTCATCTAGATGGCTTGCAAACATTAGAGTATGTATCCTATGCCTTTCCAGACTGATATTTCACAGAAAATAGAATCACCTTATTTTTATCTGGTTACTGAATGCTATATCTTAGATTTAGACACAGAATGAAAGAAGATGGATAGTAAGGTAATCATGTTTTTCCCATTTGAATTTTATTCCTTGAAATGAAATATCGTTGACTTCACAAAAATCACCTATAAACTAGGAACATATTTCTACAATTCTTTTAACTGATATAAAAGACACTATTCTTGGCGATGCCCTATAACAAATTTAATATGTCATTGACTTGATCTTCAACATGATTGATTCCGTGAGACATTTTACCTGTAACTTATTTATACTGAAAACTTTTTATTTTTAATATTGTGAGGGACTACATACTTGAAGTTAGTCACATCAGCAGATTCTGATGGAAGTGATATTCAAGTTAATGTTTTTGTGAAATTTTCAATTGTTAATTTTAAGTGAATAATTATTCGATCTGAAACGGTTGAAAGAATGAACATGAAAAATTAATAGAAATCGTGTTCTGAATCAGTATCAAATTATAACTAAAGTTAATATATGAAACGCCTTCCTATCTGGGGTGGTTGCATATGGATGCTTTGGACATTAGTACTCGCAGCTATACATGAAAACAATTACATTCTGAAAATAATGCATATTTCGCAAGCTTAATTATCACCAGGTGACAAGAGAACATCATACCACCTACATTTCACCTTGTCATATACCTGTCATCTCATTGCTAAGAGTTGCTGTCCAATTGGTGGCTTGAAGATCACAGAAAACATTAAAAAACAATTTATCATGTTATTCACTATCCACTTGATCTGCTTCCTGCTTGTGATGCAACTGCCCCAATTTACACATTGTAAATGATCATGTGGGGTAAATGGGGCAGGGACAGTCTTCATAATCCAGGACATTATCCTCTTGGTTATGATTAGACAGCAAAACGTAGTGGACAGGTTTAGAAGAAGGCAGCTGAAGAAAAAACAGTATCATTGTTCAGGAACATTGGGCTTCAGAAAGAAATAAAATATGAAAAAAGGTGTATGTATGATTAACCCTATAGAGTTAAAATATATGTCTAGAGAGCAAGATTTGGAATTTCTATTTTCAAGAAGATCTCGTTAAAGGGTATCATCAAGTTTAGAAGTTATACCCTATCCATGGAATAGCACTTAGCTTACTAATCGCTGGGGGTAAGACTGCTGCAACACTCACCCAACCCGAGAACCATCTGAAGAGCGCCATGTCAATGGAGGTGTGGTCGGTCATGTGCACTGCGACTCCACTCCTTAATGAAACCACTGGAGATACCCAAGCACTGCGCTTGGCTGGTCTTCAGCACCCCAATAAGAATAAATGAAGTGAAATGACCTCTTTTCCATTTACCGTATATACTCGAGTCTAAGCCGACCCGAGTATAAGCCGACCCCCTAATTTTGCCACAAAAAACTGGGAAAACTTACTGACTCGAGTATAAGCCTAGGGTGGAAAATGAGATTATGCCCTATATGCTGCCCATGTATTATGCCCCCATAGATGCTCCATAGATTATGCCCCCATAGATGCTCCATAGATTGTGCCCCCATAGATGCACCATAGATTATGCCCCCATAAATGCTCCATAGATTGTGCCCCCATATATGATCCATAGATTATGCCCCCATAGATGCTCCATAGATTGTGCCCCCATATATGATCCATAGATTATGCCCCCATAGTTGCTCCATAGATTGTGCCCCCATATATGATCCATAGATTATGCCCCCATAGATGCTCAATAGATTGTGCCCCATACTCACCTCTCGTCGCTGGGGGCCAGGTGCCGGTGTCCTGAGAAGGCGGGGACACCGGGGCGCTATGGGGGATAGGTGCCGGTGTCACCGCTTGCTCAGGGTTCCGGCACCTGAGACATTTACCTGTCACCGCTGCTTGCCGCCATCTTCCGGGTCCTCCAGCAGTGAATGCTCAGGCAGAGGGTGCGGCGCACAGTAACCATGTCATCGTGCCCTCTGCCTGAACATCGCAGCAAGAGGACCCGAGGACACAGCGGAACGGGACAGGTAAATATCGCTTTTACTTACCCTTCCGCTGGCGTGTCTCTGCCCTGCTCTTCTCCCACGGTCCCGGCGCCTGTGTTCAGCGGTCACGTGTTACCGCTCATTAAAGTCATGAATATGTGCATATTCATGACTTTAATGAGCGGTACCACTGATGGCTGAATACTGGCGCCGGGCCGTGGGAGAAGAGCAGGTGGGCTGCAGAGACCGCACCGGCAGAGGGGTGAGTATACAGGACAGCTGCGCTCCCCCTCCTCCGCCGACCCCTGGTATATGACTCGAATATAAGCCGAGAGGGGGACTTTCAGCCCTACAAAATGGGCTGAAAATCTCGGCTTATATTCGAGTATATACGGTACAATATTTGTAAGTTGGTATCGTGGTGGGCCTAGTGGTCAGACTCCCAGTGTTCAGGAAGTTATCCCCATTCCTATGGATAGGACATACTGTATAGACATTATGCATAATAAATAAATTACAATACTATTAATATGTGACTAATGATTCACAATACAAATAGATGTGTCAGATAAACAATAAATCCTACTAATAATATACCACACTCAAATTAGTAAAATATATATTATTTATTAGAATATCAAAAACATATTACGTCACATTAAAGTATATGCAGTAGGGGAAATAAGCATTTGATCCCTTGTGGATTTTGTAAGTTTGCCCACTGACAAAGATATGAACAGTCTATAATTTTAAGGGTAGGTTAATTTTAACATTGAGTGATATAATATCAAAAATAAAATCAAGAAAATCACATTGTATAAATTATAGAAATGTATTTGCATTTTGCAGTGAGAAATAAGTATTTGATCCCTTACCAACCATTAAGAGTTCTGGCTCCTACAGACCAGTTAGATGTTCCTAATGAACTCGTTACCTGCATTAAAGGGAAGGTACCACATTTGTAGATCATTAATAAATCAATGTAATGTAGCATAACATGCTGTTATAACCAAGTTTTGAATGCATTTGAAACATATTTCGTGTGTTGTAGGAGTTTAAAGAAGGCACTGGGGCTGACATCTTGCTTTCACAGTAGCAGCACAACACTATCAGTGTCATAATATTGCAGCCCATGGTCATAGGAGATAACAGATGGACTCCGACCCTATCTATTGAACTGTCACTGCTGTGAACTGTACACGTCTCTGTGGGCTGCACAATTCCCAGTAGTGGGAGTGTTCTGCTGCCATTTTAATGGAGTCCTGGGATCTGCTAACATAAGCAGTACTGCTTCCAGTAGAATAGATCCTAGATTGACAGGAGTAAAATGCAGGAGAAAAGCATTGGCAGAGTAGCAGAGATGCAAAGAAAAGGAGGAACAGTGTATGTACATTAGCATTATTGGAGCAGGAGCTGTCAGCTGTGGCAGGACCTGTGATTCATCCCTCAGTAAGATAAGATAAGAAGGAGTTGCAGCATTGTGGAGGGGGGTGAGAGATACATGGAGTCTTGGTGAGAAGGACATATGAAGACTGATGGGAGAGAGAGAAGACAGTAACTGCTAGTGATAGCAGATCACAGGGCAAGTCACCCACAAAATGGCACTGCCCTGTGATGCTACTCTTCATTCTGCCCCAGGGATACTAGAACACCCAAAAAGGAGGGAAATGGTGATGTCAGCAGTTACTGCCCCAATTTTCCAGCTAACAGTAAAGTTGGTAAGTCTTACTATAACTGCTTGAGGTCTAAATTGGAAAATGCTCCCCTAATGGTAAATATATATATTTGCAAAAAAAATATATAATATTTTTCATATAGAAATGTTTGCAAACGTGCAAACATTGCATTAATACATTTCGATTACTATTTTAAGCTTAATTTCACAAAAAAACAAATTACAAGAAAACTGGTGGCACCTTCCTTTAAAGGCAACTGTCTTACATAGTCACGTTTATAAAAGACTCCTGTCCACAGACTCAATTAATCAGTCAGACTCTAACCTTTACAACATGGGCAAGCACAAAGAGCTGTCTAAGGATGTCAGGGACAAGATCATAGACCTGCACAAAGCTGGAATGGGCTACAAAATGATACGTAAGGCGCTGGGTAAGAAGGAGACAACTGTTGGTGCAATATTAAGAAAATGGAAGAAATACAAAATGACTGTCAATCGACATCAATCTGGGGCACCATGCAAAATCTCATCTCGTGGGGTATCCTTGATCATGAGGAAGGTGAGAGAGCAGCCTAAAACTGCACGGGGGAGCTTGTTAATGATCTCAAGGCAGCTGGGACCACCGTCACCAAGAAAACCATTGGTAACACATTATACCATAAAGGTTTAAAATCCTGCAGTGGCCGCAAGGTCCCCTGCTCAAGCAGGCACATATGCAGGTCAATCTGAAGTTTGCCAATGAACATCTGGATGATTCTGTGAGTGATTGGGAGAAGGTGCTTTGGTCAGATGAGACAAAAACTGAGCTCTTTGGCATTAACTCAACTCGCCGTGTTTGGAGGAAGATAAATGCTGCCTATGACCCAAAGAACACTGTCCCCACGATCAAGCATGGAGGTGGAACCATTACATTTTGGGGGTGTTTCTCTGCTAAGGGCACAGGACTGCTTCAATGCATCAATTAGAGAAGGGAAGGAGCCATGTACCGTAAAATCCTGAGTGACAACCTCCTTCCCTCCGCCAGGACATTAAAAATGGGTCATTTCTGGGTCTTCCAGCAAAACAATGACCCCAAACATACAGCCAAGGCAACAAAGGAGAGTGTCAAAAAGAAGCACTTTAAGGTCATGGAGTGGCATAGCCAGTCTCCAGACCTTAATCCCATAGAAAACTTTTGTAGGGAGTTGAAGCAAAGTGACAGCCTCAAAATCTTAATGATTTAGAGATGATCTGCAAAGAGGAGTCGACCAAAATTCCTCCTGACATGTGCGCAACCCTCATCATCAACTACAAAAAATATCTGACTGCTGTGCTTGCCAACAAGGGTTTTGCCACCAAGTATTAAGTCTTGTTTGCCAGAGGGATCAAATACTTATTTCTCACTGCAAAATGAAAATCAATTTATATAATTTTTACAATGTGATTTTCTGGATTTTAATTTTGATATTCTATCTCTCAATGTTAAAATTATAGACTGTTCATATCTTTTCAGTGGGCAAAGTTACAAAATCAGGAAGGGATCAAATGCTTATTTCCTCCACTGTATATAATCTGCTAACTGCAATATATTAAAAGGACAAAAACCTTGACGGGAGTGCTTCTTTAACTAATACTTCTGAGAGTTTGGAAAAAATCATTTATATTCATATTTAGTTTCAATTAATTATCAAATACTTTTTCAACTTTAATTTAAATTTATCCAACTCAATTACATATTTTTTCAATTATTTATATCAAATTGTAATTGTGCTAAAAACTTTTTGATTTAGATATTATGATCTATAAGGTCTTCAGAAATATAATACTAAAAATAGATTAGTTATACAAATATCTTTACTTTTTTTTACAGCTTTTTACTATAGCATGCTCAAAGACAGTTGGTTTTATACATCTCATTGACAATATTTATTCATCTTTTTTTTCAAGCTAAGCAAATAGAGAGAAGTTTTATATATTAAACTATGTTAACTTTAAAGTCCAAAAAGTTCTAACAAAAGTGTTCCATCATTTTCAACTTTGAAAAGTATGTATTTATTCGTTTCTGTGATATTCTGGCTTGGTCTGTGTAGTTCAGGTATGCTCTGGGTCATTTTATAATGAAAAAAAAATGTGTTTTGGCTCACAGCAGAATAATGAAAGAAGTCCTTTCTTTTTATGACCCAAAACCTAACAACTAAGGTGTTTTTATGAAGCAGAATCTGCAGGCTGTGCTCTCCAATGAAGGATATAAAAAAAGAGTTAATGCCTAACTTTAATCTATTTTAGTCCAAATAGTTATTTCTCACCCTGTGAGTTAATAGAACTTAAAAAATAATGCAACTTTTTTATTAATGTCCCTCTGTTCTAAGTCTGTGGTTCCACGGTGTGACTGCTGTGTGCAGCCAAAATTCACAGCTACTTACAGATGTAGCAAGGGTTATCATAACTCACAACACAGGGTTTTGATAACTTGTCACATAAGGTTATCTCTCCTAAGAGGGTTAAGATTTGTGATGAGGGAAAACTTCAATATTTGGTCCGGATTATCACCAATTTTGCAATATTCACCAAATTATTCGTTGAATAATCATAGAACATAGCCGAACACTGTTGTAATCAATGGGAGGCAAAAACAAACGCATATACAACACCTTCAAATGGACCCAAAAAGCTGCCAAAACACATAAAACTAGGGTAGACACCAGAAAAAAGTGGCCGCAATTGACCCACAGTACAAATTTTAAAATGGATGGCAGCAATCATGAGGTATCAGGGTCTGGGCCAGCATTTAAAGCTTTGAATTTAACTTCAAATTAAGACAAGATGGGTGAGGCATCGGTGTTGGCCTGTTGTGCTGGGAGCCCTGATACCACATGCAACAGCTCAAACCGCTTTTATACTCAGCCACACTCAGGTGGCACAAATATCAGTTTCGTAGACTACTATTGTCAGAAAAATGTAAGGATAGTAAAATGGGTAGTTGACTGAAAGTAAATTGAGGCCTGCCGGTCTTGGAGGCCTACTGCTACAGGCAACACACATGAACGAGACCTAATCAGGAGTCTACACGTTTTCAAAAATTAACAGGCGAGCACTGGCATGTGTGGAGTGGACAGGGTGTTGAACAAATGGGCATCGGTAGTTGCAGGCCGGACCAGGTGTTGAACAGATGGGTACTGGTAAGTGAACGCTGGATCGGGTGTTAGACAGAGGAGCAAAGGCAGATGCATGCTGGACTGAGTGTTAGACAGAGGAGCACAGGCATACAAGGCAAACTAACAATATTGCTCAGGCACCTGAATATTGGAGGAGTAGCCTTAAATAGATGATGTCGCCCACCTATTGGCAGGGGACACCTTAGGGCAAAGTGCACTGTCCTTTAAGAGGGAGGAAGCACATGCGCCCTAAGCATAGTGCCCGGGGTCCTGTAAGCGGTGCACACAGCTCAGGACTGGGCAGACGTGGAGGAAGACGTGCGGGACAGGGGCTGTGGTGTGATAAAGTCGGCGTCTCTGCCGGTAGAGTGAGGCAGAAGGCAGAGGTGCTGGTGCTACAGAGACCCAATCAGTAGTCTCCACATTTCCAAAAATTAGGGACAGATACCACCTGAGTGGCATCAATTTCACCAGAGTAAAAGTAGTATAATGGGGACCGACATCTCTTCCACTACAACCAACCCAGCAGATGGAGACCCAATGAGGAGTCTCCACATTTCCAAAAATTAGGGCCTGACACCACCAAAGTGGCATCAATTTCACCACAGTAGAAATAGTATAATGGGGATCGACAGCTTTTCCACTACAGCCAACTCAGCATATAGAGACCCAATCAGGAGTCTTCAAATTTCCAAAAATTAGGGCCTGACATCACGAAGTGGCATTACTTTCTGCAGAGTAGAAATAATAAAATGGGGACTGACACCTCTTCCACCAGAGCCAACCCAATAGATGCAGACTCAATCAGGAGTCTCCACATTTCCAAAAGTTAGGGAAGACAACTCCAAAGTGGCATCAATTTCACCAGAGTAGAAATAGTATAATAGGGACCGCCACCATTTCCACTACAGACACCCAGCAGATGGAGACCCAACCATGAGTGTTCACATTTTAAAAAAATAGTGTTAACATCTGCAGCAGCAGCAACAGCAGACTCAGAAGCCTCACTAAAGATATCACAGACTGCAATTATATGAGATCAATGCAGCACACTAAAGATTACAACACTGTCTAGTCTGTACAGTCTGCAATTGGGGTGCAAAAGTCCTTGCAGATCCATGACTTGTTCCTCTTGATGAAAGTTAGGCAGTCTACCATATCAGGGGACAGCCGGCTGTGCGTACCCATCAAGACACCACCAGCAGCGCTAAAAACACGTTCTGAGAGAACGCTGGCTGCTGGGCATGATAAAACTTCCTAGGTGTGACAAGCGAGCTCAGGCCACTCATTCATTTTTGAAGACCAAAATATAAAAGGGTTCAGCCCTTTCCTGATGGTATTTATATTAAGTTCTAGATATTCTTGCATCATCATCTCCAGTCGTTTACCACATGTCAGACTTGGACTCTGTTGTCCTAGTGCGCGAGCTGGTCTAAAAAATGTGTCAAAGGACTCACAGAAATTGCTTCTGCCATTTACACTGCTCTGCTACTAATGTTTTGGCATTGATGAATAGACGTGCCAGAGACTGTGTGCCTCATTGCTGTCTTGGGAAAACAACTCTTAAGGTTGTGTAAGAGCATGTTTCGATACTCCATCATTCATGGGTCCCTTTTCCAGAGCGGGAAGCTTTAGGCAACATTTTGTCTTATAACGTGGATCTAACAGAGTGGTAACCCAGTAGTCAGCACTATTTCTAATCGTAACTATACGGGGATCATTTTGCAGAGAGTACAGCAAGAAGGAATTCATATGTCGGTCCCAAGCCCATGGTGTATTGGTGGCTGGATTACACTAATGCTTGTTTCCTCCATCCCCTCCTGCCAACCATGAATAGAGAGGGGGTGATTATCAAATTCATCTCCTGACAGTTGCTCGCCCATCACCTCTTCCTCCTCCATTTGTTCTTCGGCTCTTGCACCTTTACCAACAGTTTAGTATCTGGCCCCACTCGATTGCTGTAATCCATGCTCCCTTGGCACCCGCCTGTGTGACGACAGCCTGGAACTTTGAGACATTGTTATCCCTTCCACATTCCACATCCTCCTCTGCTTCATCCTCTTCCTCTGGGACCACCACCTCCTACCGCAGGCAATTCAAAGTCTGCTCTAGCATGTAGATGACCAGTGTTATGATTTGGTAGCTGAGGAGAGCAGGCAAAAAAGGAAATACAGACACAGACAGAAAATAGTATGAGCAAACGTTGGGGCCCAAACTTCCTAGATAGAAAAGGATAGGAAGGACACTTACTGCAATCCCAAAAAACCCTAAAAAGTACCAACTCTACTAATTACAAAAACACCTGAGATCACACGACCTCTACCACCTAAATTAGTTCTCTGGTGTAACAAAACTAAACAGCAGCCACTGAAAAAACTGGAAAAGGTAAATGAACAAACAACAGTGGCTGAACTAAACTGAGAGGAGCACAAGCCCCCGGAGGGGACCCGGCAGACCCCCACAGAAGTGCAGGACAAAATGCAAAAAGCAAGCACCAAAAAACTAAAAGAAGAAAATGTCTTATCTGTTAGCAGAAGATGCAGGCACGAAACAGCAAGCTTGAAAGTGAACAGGAATCAAAGATGAGACCAGAACAATTGATCACCGGCAACCCTGATGGGAGGGAACCTCCCTTATATAAGATCAGTCAGTAACACCTGATCGACAATCTTCATTGAATAGTTCAGTACTGTTTGTAACCACCAGAGGGAGCTTCTGCTCAGAATTCATTTCTAGCACATTCACAACAGTACCCCCCCCTTGAGGAGGGGTCACCAAACCCTCATTTGAGCAACCAGATCGGTCAGGATGAGCTCTGTGATACGCATGGATGAGTCTCCTAGCATGGATGTCCGAAGCAAACACCCAAGAATTGTCCTCCTGACCATAACCTCTCCACTTAACCAAATACTGGAGTTTCCGTCTAGAAAAACGAGAATCCAATATTTTCTCAACCACATACTCCAGATTGCCCTCAACCAAAACAGGGTCAGGAGGCACAGCCATAGGAACCACTGGCTCGACAAACCTCTTCAATAAGGACTTGTGGAACACGTTATGGATCTTAAATGTCCCTGGAAGAAGTAAACGAAAGGAAACAGGATTAAGAATCTCCATGATCTTATAAGGTCCAATGAACCTAGGCTTAAACTTAGGAGATGCAACTCTCATAGGGATATTTCTTGAGGACAATCAGACCAAGTCCCCCACTTTAAACCGAGGACCATCAGTCCTATGCCGGTTGGCAAACCGCTGGGCCCTCTCATGAGAGAGGGACAACCTCTCCACTACCTGGTCCCAAATCTGCTGCATACGCTCCACAACAGAGTCAACACCTGGACAGACAGAAGCCTCCGTCTGTCCTGAAGAAAATCGAGGGTGAAACCCAAAATTGCAGAAAAATGGAGACATCAAAGTGGCAGAGCTAGCCCTATTATTAAGAGCAAACTCAGCCAAAGGCAAAAAAGAGACCCAGTCATTCTGATCAGCAGACACAAAGCATCTCAGATAAGTCTCCAATGTCTGGTTTGTTCTCTCAGTTTGTCCATTGGTCTGAGGATGAAAAGCCGAGGAGAAAGACAATTGAACACCAAGTTTAGAACAAAAAGTCCTCCAAAATCTGGAAACAAACTGGACTCCTCTGTCAGACACAATGTTCTCAGGAATGCCGTGTAACCGAACCACGTGCTGAAGGAACAAAGGCACCAATTCAGAGGAGGAAGGCAACTTAGGTAATGGCACAAGATGTATCATTTTGGAAAACCTATCACAAATCACCCAGATAACGGTCATTCTCTGAGAAACAGGGAGGTCGGAAATGAAATCCATAGAAATATGGGTCCATGGTCTCTTGGGCACAGGCAATGGCATCAACAAACCACTAGAGCGAGAGCAAGGCTTGGAGCGAGAGCAAGTCCCGCAGGACTGCACAAATTCCCTGACATCATGAGACAAAGTAGGCCACCAAAAGGACCAACTAACCAAGTCTCTGGGGTACCAAAAATTCCGGGATGACCGGCCAACGCGGAACAATGAATCTCAGACATCACACTCTTTTTCCACCGGTCTGGGACAAACAATTTCCCAATAGGGCAGCGCTCGGGTTTATCCTCCTGACACCCTTCCAGAGCCAGTCTCAAATTGGGCGAGATGGCGGAAAGAACTACACCCTCTTTCAAAATAACAGCAGAATCAGATAACTCAGGAGAGTCCGCAAGGAAACTCCTCGAGAGGGCATCCGCCTTAACATTCTTAGTGCCAGGAAGAAAGGAAACCACAAAATTAAAACGTGTGAAAAACAAGGCCCACCTGGCCTATCTAGGATTAAGTCGCTTGGCTGATTCCAGATAAACCAGATTCTTATGGTCCGTGAGGACCACCACCTGATGTTTGGCTCCCTCCAGCCAATGTCTCCACTCTTCAAAAGCCCACTTCATGGCCAATAACTCCCGATTACCCACGTCATAATTACGTTCAGTTGGAGAAAATTTTCGAGAGAAAAAGGCACAAGGGTTACTTTTAGAGGTCTCTGGATCTCTTTGGGACAAAACGGCACCTGCCCCAATTTTAGAGGCATCAACCTCCACCTGAAATGGCAGAGAAACATCAGGCTGCCGTAGAACAGGAGCAGAAGTGAATCTCTGCTTAAGTTCCTGAAACGCAGAGACTGCCTCAGGAGGCCAATTCACCACATCAGAACCCTTTTTTGTCAAATCAATCAATGGTTTAACAATAACAGAGAAATTACCAATAAATTTACGATAAAAATTGGCAAAACCCAAGAATCTCTGAAGAGCCTTTAATGAAGTAGGTTGGACCCAATCACAGATGGCCTGAACCTTGACCGGTCCATTTCAATAACAGATGGGGACAAAATGAATCCCAGAAATGAGATCCTCTGTACGCCAAAAAGACACTTTGATCCCTTCACATACAGAGCATTGTCTCTCAAAATCTGGAACACAGTCCGAACATGTTTCACATGAGAGTCCCAGTCATTGGAAAAAATCAAGATATCATCCAAATAAACAATCAGAAATTTATCCACAAAATCCCTGAAAATGTCATTCATGAAGGACTGGAAGACAGAAGGAGCATTAGTGAGCCCAAAGGGCATCACTAGGTACTCAAAATGCCCCTCTGGGGTATTAAATGCCGTCTTCCATTCATCCCCGTGTTTAATGCGAATAAGGTTATATGCCCCCCTGAGGTCAAGCTTGGTAAACCAAGTAGCACTTTTCACCCTGGAAAACAGGTCAGAAATCAAGGGTAACGGATATTGATATTTCACAGTGATATTGTTCAAGAGACGATAATCAATACACGACCTTAATGAACCATCCTTTTTGGCCACAAAGAAAAAATCGGCTCCCAAGGGTGAAGAGGATGGTCTGATATGACCCTTCTCCAATGACTCCTTGATATAAGACTGCATAGCGTCATGTTCAGGTACAGACAAGTTAAAAAGGCGACCTTTAGGGAATTTACTACCAGGCACTAATTCAATAGCGCAGTCATAGCTCCTTTGGGGGGGCAAGGATGCAGATTTACTTTCGCTAAACACATCAGAAAAATCAGTCAAAAAGTCAGGAACATCCTGAGCCTCGGGGAGGCAGAAAAAATCAGGAGTGTTGGCATTAACACATTGGCAGCCCCAACTGGTTACAGACACAGATTTCCAGTCCAAAACAGGATTATGAGACTGTAACCAAGGGAAACCCAGTACGATAATGTCATGCAGATTATACAGCACCAAAAATTTGCAACTCTCCTGATGATCAGGTTCAACCCTCATCACCTGAGTAGAGAACTGAGGTTTATTCTCAGCCAAAGGGGTAGAATCGATCCCCAGTAGGGGAATAGACTTCCGTAGGGGTATCAAGGGAAACCCACAACGTTTAGCAAAATCAAAATCCATCAGGTTAATAGCTGCTCCCGAATCAACAAAAGCCTGAGCAGAAAATGTGGACAGGGAGCAAATCAGGGTAACAGTCAACAAAAATTTAGTCTGAACACTACCCAAGACAACTGAGCGTGCAAAACGTCTTCCCCGCTTAGGGCAGACTGAAATAGCATGAGAGGCATCACCACAGTAGAAACATAACCCATTGCGTTTTCGAAACTCATGACGCTGTGCCCCAGAAGCCACTCTATCACACTGCATGGGTTCAGAAGCTGGTTCACAAGGCAACACTATTCCATGCGTACCTCTACGCTCACGCAAACGTCTGTCAATTTGAATCGCTAATGACATAGAATCATTGAGACCAGAGGGGACAGGGAATCCCACCATAACATCCTTTACATTCTCTGACAGACCCTTCCGAAAAAGGGCTGCCAAAGCATCGTCATTCCATTTGGTCAGGACTGCCCACCTTCGGAATCTCTGACAGTATAACTCAGCATCCTCAAGCCCCTGATTTATTGCCAACAAGGCTTTTTCAGCTTGATCAGTGACATTAGGCTCATCGTACAATAACCCCAGAGCCTGAAAAAATGCATCAACATTACTCAAAACAGGATCCCCAGGTGTCAGGGAAAAAGCCCAATCCTGAGGATCGCCGCGCAGGAGAGAGATGACAATTTGAACCTGCTGTGCTGCGTTCCCTGAGGACTTAGATTTTAAGGCAAAAAACAACTTACAGTTATTTTTTAAATTCAGAAATTTAGCTCGATCCCCTAAAAACAAATCTGGCATGGGAATCCTAGGTTCCACAACAGGCAACCCTGCAAGATAGGTAGCAATACTCCGAACTTCAGTGGCAAGCTGATCCACACGGCCAGACAACTGTGCAAACTCCATTGAGAGAAAAAAAAAAATCCTCCTCAGCACCCAGAGATACAGAGGGAAAAAAAAAAAAAAAAAAAATCTCTGACAACTCTGACAATCTTCTTTCTTTAACACTATTTTTCCCTTCTGTGAGTACCATATAAATATCAGTTTTTGGGCCGGTGATACTGTTATGATTTGGTAGCTGAGGAGAGCAGGCAAAAAAGGAAATACAGACACAGACAGAAAATAGTATGAGCAAACGTTGGGGCCCAAACTTCCTAGATAGAAAAGGATAGGAAGGACACTTACTGCAATCCCAAAAAACCCTAAAAAGTACCAACTCTACTAATTACAAAAACACCTGAGATCACACGACCTCTACCACCTAAATTAGTTCTCTGGTGTAACAAAACTAAACAGCAGCCACTAAAAAAACTGGAAAAGGCAAATGAACAAACAACAGTGGCTGAACTAAACTGAGAGGAGCACAAGCCCCCGGAGGGGACCCGGCAGACCCCCACAGAAGTGCAGGACAAAATGCAAAAAGCAAGCACCAAAAAACTAAAAGAAGAAAATGTCTTATCTGTTAGCAGAAGATGCAGGCACAAAACAGCAAGCTTCAAAGTGAACAGGAATCAAAGATGAGACCAGAACAATTGATCACCGGCAACCCTGATGGGAGGGAACCTCCCTTATATAAGACCAGTCAGTAACACCTGATCGCCAATCTTCACAATCTTCATTGAATAGTTCAGTACTGTTTGTAACCACCAGAGGGAGCTTCTGCTCAGAGTTCATTTCTAGCACATTCACAACAGACTAGAATAGTGATGCTGATGATGGTATCATCAGCGCTAACCATCTTAGTAGCCATTTCAAAACTGTGCAGAAGAGTGCAGAGGTCCATAATCTGTGCCCACTCTGTAGACATGATATGCTCCATGTCCATACTGATTTGGCCCAGGCTATACGTCAAGACATACTTCATCAGGGTTCATTAATGCTGCCACAGTCACTGCAACATGTGCATAGTCGAATTCCACCATGATGGCACATCACTCTTATGTTCTGCTACAAGCACTAAGGAAAGAAAGGGATAGCTGTCCCTACAATAAAACTAAGCTCAATCCCTACGATGTAACGGGGAACCTGATCCTGCGATCAGACCCGCTAAAGTCCTCAGCTAGTCTGAACGAAGACCTATAGATGCGAGGAAGGGATCCCTACAAGCACTAGTGACTGGGAGAAAAGGCGGACACCTCCTAACAGAAGTTGTAGCAGTAAAAAGAAAAACAAAACAACATAGAACATAGAGGTCTGAAGACCAAGCAAAACTATCTGAGTAAGGTAACAAAGCACCTGGCTAGCTTAAGAGTAGAAGTTACAATGAAGTCCGCAAAGCCAGAAGGGCGGAGCAGGATTAAATAGACCACAAAGGTCATGTGACCAGCAAGATAAAAAAACCTAACAGGAGAGTTCTAACAGTACCCCCCCTTCTAAGAGCATCCTCCGGATCCCCTAGGCCCAGGCTTATCCGGAAACCTCTTGTGAAACGCTCTGACAAGTCTGGACGCAGAAACATCATCCGCCCTCACCCATGAGTTATCCTCGGGTCCGAAACCCTTCCAAGCGACGAGATACTGCAAACTCCCTCTATACCGTCTAGAATTTAGGATGCGGGAAATTTCATATTCCCCATCCTCCACCACCGAGGGAACAGTGGCAGAGGCTTCTCCATCTGACACATCAGCTCTTTTCAACAGAGAAACATGAAACACCGGATTAATCTTCCAGGAGGTAGGAACCTCCAACCTAACAGCCGATTGGTTAACAACCTGAAGCACCTTAAAGGGCCCTACAAACTTGGGACCCAATTTTTTAGAAGGAATCCTCAACCTCAGATTCTTAGAGGATAACCAAACCATGTCACCAATAGCAAACAAAACATCTTGCCGTTTCCTATCAAAGTACTCTTTAGATTTTCTGTTAGCCTCCTGAAGATTACCACGTACATCCGTCCAAACCAGGGGCGGAACTATAGTGGAAGCAGGGGAAGCAGCTGCCACAGGGCCCGGGCTAGAAGGGGCCCGTCCCTGCTGCAGCTGCCCTGTGATTTAGGAGCAAAAAGGGGGGCTCGAGCACGCTGGCAAATGGATCCGCGCTCGGGCCCCCTCCCAACATTTTGTTCAGGCTTCTGACTCTGAACGCTGATGCATAACAACACTGTGTTGTTTTAAAGAGACACTACAGTGTTGTAAATGCAGACAGCGAACAGAAATGAGCACTGTAGCTTTAAGCTGCGGCCCAGTGCATTATGGTCCGTCTGTCACAGCGTGTGTGCATGTGGGGGCGGACAGCAGACGGCCAGGCAGACCACATGAAGCAGCAGGCTGACTGGACAAGCAGGTGGAAGCCCGGGCGAGCAGGGTGAGTACCGTGAGTCTCTCAACAGTGAGAAGAGGCTTGGCTGCTCAATGGTGACTGGGAGGGCAGGTGCAGGCAGGATCTCACAGGGCCCACATTCAACAGGGCCCAGGCCCCAGGCTGCAGTGCAGGGGGCCCACATTCAACAGGGCCCAGGCAGCAGGGGGCCCACATTCAACACAGGGCCCAGGTAGCAAGGGGCCCGCATTCCAACAGGGCCTCGGGCTCCTGGGCCCTGTTTGACGCAAGCCTCAAGTCACCACTAACCTCCCCCTGGGCCCTGTTGGGCACGGGACCTCAGTCACCAGTAGCCTCCCCCTGGCCCAGTAACAGCCTCATGGTTGCTACAAGTGACGAGTGACACCCTGATCTCTGCTACATGTGACAAGTAACAACCTCAGCTCTGCTACATGTAACAAGTAACAACCTCAGCTCTACTACATGTGACAAGTAGCAACCTCGGCTCTGCTACATGTGACAAGTAGCAACCTCAGCTCTGCTACATGTGACAAGTAGCAACCTCGGCTCTGCTACATGTGACAAGTAGCAACCTCAGCTCTGCTACATGTGACAAGTAACAACCTCAACTCTGCTACTTGTGACAAGTAGCAACCTCAGCTCTGCTATTTGTGACAAGTAACAACCTCAGCTCTGCTCATGTGACAAGTAACAACCTCAGCTCTGCTCATGTGACAAGTAGCAACCTCAGCTCTGCTACATGTGACAAGTAACCTCAGCTCTGCTACATGTGACAAGTAACCTCAGCTCTGCTACATGTGACAAGTAACAACATCAGCTCTGCTACATTTGACAAGTAACAACGTCAGCTCTGCTACATGTGACAAGTAGCAACCTCGGCTCTGCTAGATGTGACAAGTAACAACTTCAGCTCTGCTACATGTGACAAGTAGCAACCTCAGCTCTGCTCATGTGACAAGTAACAACCTCAGCTCTGCTCATGTGACAAGTAACAACCTCAGCTCTGCTACATGTGACAAGTAGCAACCTCAGCTCTGCTACATGCGAGGAGTGACAGCCTCATCTCTGCTACATGCGCGGAGTGACAGCCTCAGCTTTGCTATACAAGTAGCAGAGCTGAGGCTGTCACTCCTCATATGTTGCAGAGATGAGGCTGTCACTCCTTACATGTAGCAGAGCTGAGGCTGTCACTCCTCGAATGTAGCAGAGCTGAGGCTGTCCCTACTCACATGTAGCAGAGCTGAGGCTGTTCCTCACATGTAGCAGAGCTGAGGCTGTCACTCCTCACATGTAGCAGAACTGAGTCTGTCACTCCTCACATGTAGCAGAGCTGAGGCTGTCACTCCTCACATTTAGCAGAGCTGAGGCTGTCACTCCTCACATGTGTAATTGGTGAGGGCGTGGTGCAGAAGTACGGTATATAGAACAATCTTAGATTATTCTGTATACCGGACTGTTGTTCTACTGAATAAATCATCTGTTTTGAAAGCAATTTGCAGGCTGGATTACAAGTTTCTTCACATATTTACTATGGAGAAAGCCTACCTTCGTCACTACCTCAGTTGCTTCCTGGGAGTTGGTTCCTTTCTGTTATTTCACTATCATTACTCCAAAAACCTCTAATTTTGGATAATAAAGGTATCTTTCTTAACACAACTTGGGTAGACCGGGATTGGCAACGCGCGCGAGGGGGGGGGCCCCATTGTGAAGTTTGCTGTGGGGCCCTGCCGTTCCTAGTTACGCCCCTGGTCCAAACTCTCTTCAAATCACCAGAAAAATTCTCCTCTTCAGGCACGGCCGATACCAATTTGGAGAATGACCCAAACGACGGATGTCTCCCAGTACAACAAATAAAGGCGAACAACCAGCAGAAGAGGATGTATGGTTGTTAAGAGCAAATTCAGCAAGTGGCAGAAACTCAGACTACCCCTCTTGATTGTCTGCCACAAAACAACGCAAGAACTGCTCAACATCCTGATTTTTCCTTTCTGTCTGGCCATTAGACTAAGGATGATATCCAGATGAAAACGACAAATGAACTCCCAACCTGTCACAAAAGGCGCACCAAAATCTAGCCACGAACTGAGGTCCCCTATCGGAAACAATGTCAGTAGGAACGCCATGTAGTCTGACAATTTCCTTGACGAAGGCCTTAGCGAGAGTCTTAGCGCAGGGCAGTTTGATGAAAGGAACCAAGTGACACATCTTGCTAAAACGGTCCACGACCACCCAGATGACAGTGAAACCCTCAGAGGGGGGAAGGTAAGTAATAAAGTCCATAGCCAAATGTGTCCAAGGTGCACTAGGAACCTCCAAAGGGCAAAGCAACCCCGCAGCAGGAGTATGTGAAGACTTAGATCTAGCACACACAGTACATTGACGCACCCACTTAATGACTTCCTTCTGCCATCCCGGCCACCAAAAACTGCGACCCACAAGTCTCTTGGTCTCAGAGATTCCAGGATGACCTGCCAACCGAGACTCATGACACTCAACAAAAAATCTCTCCTAAAGGTCCCAGGCACAAACAACCTCCCATGGGGAGTGTTAGATGGGGCATTCTCCTGTGCTTTAAGAATCTCATCTTCCAACACAGAGTCCAAAGCAGCAATCACAACCCCTTCTTGTAAAATGTTCTCCTCCTCCTTAGCACCAACCATGGGAGAAAAACTGCGAGACAAAGCATCGGCTTTCACATTCTTAGTACCCGGGATGTAAGTAACAGAAAAATTAAACCGCAAGAAAAACAGTGCCCACCTAGCCTGACAGGCATTCAAGCGTTTGGCAGCATCCAGATAGATCAGATTTTTATGATCCGTGAAAACCTGAATGGGAAATTCAGCACCTTCCAAGAGATGCCGCCAGTGTTCAAATGCGAGTTTAATGGCCAACAATTCCCGATTACCAATATCATAATTCAGTTCAGTCTCAGAAAATTTTTTTGAAAAAAAAGCACAAGGATGTACTACATCCGTGTTTTCCTGAGACAACACCGCACCGACCCCCACAGAAGAAGCATCAACCTCAACCAAAAATGGTTTAGTCACATCAGGCTGCATAAGGATGGGAGCAGAGCTGAAGCTCTCCTTTAAAAACACAAAAGTTTCAATGGCCTCAGTAGTCCACTGAACCACATTAGCACCTTTCCTGGTGAGATCGGTCAGTGGTTTGACAATAATAGAAATTTTTTTAATGAATTTTCTATAATAATTGGCGAAACCCAAAAACCTCTGTAACGATTTCAAACCAATAGGCCTAGGCCACTCCTGCACAGCTTGAACTTTCACCGGGTCCATCTCAAAACCTTCGCTGGAGACAATATAGCCCAAAAAACTAATTCTCTGTACAGCGAACTCACATTTCTCCAGTTTAGCAAAAAGCGAATTGTCACTCAATAACTGTAATACCTAACGCACGCTCCACCAATGAGACTCCAGATCCGGCGAATAAATCAAAATGTCATCCAAATACACAACCACATTTTTGCCGATCAAAGGTCTAAGGATGTCATTAATAAGATTCTGAAAAAATGCAGGAGCATTGGTAAGGCCAAAAGGCATAACCAGATTCTCAAAATGACCCACAGGAGTGTTAAAAGCAGTCTTCCATTCGTCACCCTCCTTCATGCGCAACAAATTGTATGCCCCCCGAAGATCAATTTTAGAGAACCACTTGGCCCCCGCTAACTGGTTAAACAAATCAGGAATCAATGGCAGTGGGTAAGGATTGCGTACAGTGATTTTATTAATCTCACGAAAGTCCAGACAAGGACGTAAACCGCCGTCCTTTTTTTTCACAAAAAAAAATCCAACAGCCACAGGAGACTTGGAAGGCCTAATGTGACCGGCGGCCAAGCTTGTCTGTATGTATTCCTCCAAAGCCTTTCTCTCAGGAATAGTAAGATTAAATAACCGACTTTTAGGAAGAGTCGCTCGGGGACAAATTCAATAGTACAATCATAATCTCTATGGGGAGGCAAAATCTGCGATTCCTTCTCAGAAAAAACTTTCCAAAAATCCTGAATAGGTACAGGTAGTTCCCCTTTATCCACAGCAGCAATACGCCCGTTTACAACACTTGTCATAACACTTCGAACTCCAGGACTTAATTTCATTGGTAGACCAATCCAGAACAGGATTGTGCAATTTTAACCAGGGTAACCCCAAAATCACAGGAGAAGGTAAATTATTCAATACTACCAAATTCAAATTCTCTTGATGAACACGATTAATAGTAAGGGGAAATTCACAGACCTTGTGAGTAACATTCTTCAATGGAGAGTCATCAACAGAAACTACGGCAATAGGGGATGACAAAGGTTTGGGTTTTAATTTAAGTTTTTCCAAGAATCCCCCATCAATCACATTCAGCGTAGAACCACAATCGACAAATACCCGAAAATCCATTAATTCTTCCTGAGCAGCAGTAGTAGTGGCAGAAAGAAAGACGCCCTTAGTATTTAAACAGGCTATACGGGCGGAACTGACCTTTTTTTTTCTTTGTTCATACGAAGCACACAATTCTTAATGAAATGGTCAGATTTGCCGCAATAAAAGCACAAACCTTCAGAATACCTGCGGTCTTTTTCCTGAGAGCGAAGTGTCATCGCTCCAATTTCCATCGGCTCTCCAATGTCAGTACAGTCCCTCTCCAGACTTGGAGCTGACAAGGCAGAGGATTTACTCTCATTAACCCTTGCACGCAGTCTCCTATCCATCCATATGTCTAATTTCATAGCCTCTTGCAAGTTACCAGGTATAGGATAAGCAATCAGCAAATCTTTAACCCTTTCACTTAGCCCTGCAAGAAATAAACTTTTCAAAGCTGAATCATTCCACCCCACCTGAGTAGACCACCGACGGAAGTGAGTACAATATTTTTCCACATTACCTGATCCCTGTCTCAAACATCTCAATTCTGTCTCAGCTGATGAAACACGATCAGGATCGTCATATAATAACCCCAAAGCAGAAAAAAAACTATCCACTGATCTAAAGCATGGATCACTAGGTTGCAGAGAAAAGGCCCACTCCTGAGGTTCTTTGCGCAAAAGTGACATTATGAACCCTATGCGCTGTGATTCATCACCAGAGGATCTGGGTCTCAAACGGAAATACAACAAGCAAGCATTTTTAAAAAAAAAAAAAAATCTTGTTGTTCACCAAAAAATAAATCAGGCAAACGTACCTTTGGCTCCACGAAATGTGCTCCAGAACAACTACTCACGTGTTGCTGGATCTCAGCCACCTCCAGAGAGAGTCCCTGCAGGCGTTGAGCCAAATCCTGAACCGACACCATGATGGAAACAGAAAATCTTTCCTTAGAGATATTTTTTGGGCTGGACTTACTGTTATGTTCTGCTACAAGCACTAAGCAAAGAAAGGGATAGCTGTCCCTACAATAAAACTAAGCTCAATCCCTACGATGTAACGGGGAACCTGATCCTGCGATCAGACCCGCTAAAGTCCTCAGCTAGTCTGAACGAAGACCTATAGATGCGAGGAAGGGATCCCTACAAGCACTAGTGATTGGGAGAAAAGGTGGACACCTCCTAACAGAAGTTGTAGCAGTAAAAAGAAAAACAAAACAACATAGAACATAGAGGTCTGAAGACCAAGCAAAACTATCTGAGTAAGGTAACAAAGCACCTGGCTAGCTTAAGGGTAGAAGTTACAATGAAGTCCAGCAAAGCCAGAAGGGCGGAGCAGGATTAAATAGGCCACAAAGGTCATGTGACCAGCAAGATAAAAAAACCTAACAGGAGAGTTCTAACAATCGCATATCAACCTGTTAACTGGCATGGACAAAGACTTCTGTATCGATGCAAGTCGAGTCGATGACTTGGGGGTGTGAACGGCAGAAGTGAGCACACCGCTTCTGTGCTTTCTGCAGCAGCTCATCCAAGCCAGGATAGTGGTGAAGAAATTGCTGTACAACCAGGTTGAGGACATAAGCGATGCAAGGCACGTGTGTGAGCTTGCCTTGGCGTAGGGCCGCCACCAAGTTTGCACTGTTATCAGATACGGCCTTTCCTGGATCCAGCCTGAAAGGAACGGGTAAAGTACCGGAATTTCTGCAGTCAGAGGCCTGCATGACATTACTTGGCATGATAATAGAGGAGGAGGAAGAAGCAGCAGATGCAGTTGATGGATTGGCTGATGGTTGTTAAGGTCCGCTGGTCCACATTAAATTGCAGTGGGATTGCCAGAGTAACTCATGTTGATTGCGTATGTAAAGATTCATGCATATTGTAGTCAAACTATTGCACTTTTTTTCTCTACTCAGTTTGTTTTTTGCAAAGTTGGCAGATAATGTGAGTTGGATCATCCATTGCGGTGTCAAAAAGGCCCAGCCTAGGCTACCCTTGCTGTCTCTGCAAGCTGCAGACCCGAGAACGCTGCTTGCCACAGGCACAGTCGTAGCTGAGGATGCAGTGCTTATTGTGGTTGCATCACTCCGTCTATCTACAAACTTATCATCATCCTCTGTGTTATCCCATTCCTCGCGCTGAGAGTCACTATCCTTCTCTTCCTGCCCTGACAGCATGGTACAGTCCGTGTGAGCCTCAGATATCTGAGTCTCATCAGGATCACCTCTCCCTGGGGGTTATCATCTGGTGACGAGGGTCAGGATGCTGCTCGGACCCTTTTTCAGCCTGCCCCGGATCCAAGCTAAATAATTGTGCATCGGTGCAGATGATTTCCTCTTCTTGACTCTGTGAATCTTTGGAGAACACTTCTGATGCCTATGGCTTTGAATGTGTGAACAGCTCTTCATACACACCCATCTGTGGTTCCCTACAGTCAGTTGGGTGGTTGGAGAGTTGTGAATAGGGTGGAAGCAAGAACCAGATGGGGTACCTAGTGAATGACCTACATAGAGCTGGGACCACCATAACAAAGGCTACCATCAGCAACACACTACTAGTGTTGAGCGATACGATACTGCAAATATCGGGTATCGGCCGATATTAGCTGTATCGGGCTTTCGATTCCGAGTACCGATATTTTCGTCATATCGGATACCGAAATCGGATTTGTCACTGTCACTGTGAGTGTCCGTCGGTCGGGTCTGTCAGGAGTCAGCGGCACTTACCTGGCAGAAGATCTCCGGCGGTCACGTCCTGGACTGCTTGATGGCCGCCATTATCTTCTCCCTGGCGGTCACATGCAGTTTTTCACGATAACTGCAGTGACTGCTGGGTAATCCCGGCCGTAAAGCAGTCAGTCCGATGACGTCACCGCCGGG
Organism: Oophaga sylvatica; assembly: GCA_033576555.1. NCBI lineage: Eukaryota > Metazoa > Chordata > Amphibia > Anura > Dendrobatidae > Oophaga > Oophaga sylvatica. The sequence continues at coordinate 188,826,734 of JARQOD010000004.1, read as the reverse complement.
GAAGCAGGTAATCAGCTGTGCTGCGCCGGGATGACAGCCTCTGCCTGCCTGCCTGCCTCTGATGTCATTCTGATGTAGCAGAGCTGGATCGTCGTGGGACACTCGTTACTATGGACTGCGTCGGACAGGTGGTATACTGCTGGTTTTTTTTTTCATTTTTTACAGGAGATCGATGGCATCGCAGGATGAGACTGTAATAAAAGTAATGAAAACTGTGTTGTTTTTTTTATTAAATTAAAAAACTTTTTTATGAACATTCACCCGTTCGGGTACATCAACAATTTAACTATTTACATACAGGGACCCTGTCCGGGTTATTTATAATTCTTTGGCAGGGGTGTTCCAGGTACCACCTGGTACTCTTCTGATGCTTGCCAAACATCCGAGACACCAAGGACCACCAGGACCTGATGACGTCGTGTGGCCTGTACAGTCAAGTCGTAACCCGCTATCTGTGTCTGTGTGGCCACCTCTTTCATCTCCCTCCGGGTCTGGAGCCCTATGTCCCGGACTGAACGAACCCCAGGGGCCTAACAGGCGACGGGTACGGGCCAGATATCATTATCATGTCCATAGCTGGGGCTGCTGAGGAGACCACTGAGGGAGGCTGGGGAGATTTACGGCGTGGGGTGGGCACTTGTGCAGAGGCCTGGATGTGGGAGGCTGAAGGCTCCGAGGGTCTCACAGGTTCCTGACACTCTGGGGACCAGGGGTCGCACCTGGTGACATTTAGGGCATACCATCCATTGTAACCCCAGTGTCGGGTGTAAGTTACCAAGTCTCCTGGCAACAGGTCCCCCCGGGTGTCCTTCTGGGAGGTGAGTCTCCACGTCCCGCCGGGTCACAAACACTTCTAAATAAAGTCCAGGCTCCTGGATGAAGCCCCAACCAGCTTTCAATTTAAAGCTCCGTACTGCACCCTTACGCCGCGGCTCCATCAGGGTTCCTTTATCTTTTCTCATCCGGTCCTTATCTGCCCGGTCCTTCTCGATGTGACGTTGGCGAAGCTTCTGGGATTCGCGCTGCTCCCTTTGTCGCTCGGCTTCTCTCTCCCGACGTCTCCACTCTTCCTCCTGACGCCGGTTGTAATTCTCCTCCACCAGCATCTCCATGTCTCCACCATCAAACTGCAGCTTACGATGTCCGGTTTGCGGCAGCTCTCCTGGCGCCTGACAGTCCTGGCGGCGCTCACCTGCGGAGGAAGCAGCCGGCTCTGGAACAGATGACAGTCGGGGCTCCGGTACAGACAGGTAGACCTCTGGTGCCTGCGCGGCCTCCTCCATGAGGACGGGTGTCGCTTCTTCTGTCTCAGCGACGGGGGCAGACAGCGGGATCTGGGGTGCTGCCGGTGCAGCGTTTTTTGCAGGAACGGGTGCCTCCACTGCGACAACGTCAGCCGGATCACATTGCAAGGGCTGGGATGCCCGCATGGACTCCTCTACTAGAACGGGTGCCTCACCATCCGGTACAGACACTTCAGGTAAGAGGGATTGGCGCCGCTCCAAGTTTAGTTTTAGGGCACGCCAGCTGGCTTCCATCCTGGCGACCTCCTCCCGGT
>JARQOD010000004.1:188804302-188825076 GCA_033576555.1 Oophaga sylvatica | reverse complement strand
TTTTTTTTACGGATCAATTTGTGAAGCACCTGGGGGTTCAAAGTACTCACTATGCATCTAGATAAGATCCTTAGGGGCTCTAGTTTCCAAAATGGGGTCACTTGTGGGGGAGCTCCAATGTTTAGGCACACAGGGACTCTCCAAATGCGACATGGCAACCGCTAAATATTCCAGCATATTTTCCATTCAAAATGTCAAATGGCGCTCCTTCCCTTCTGAGCCCTGCTGTGCGCCCATACAGTGGTTTATGACCCCATATCAGGTATCTGTTTACTCAGGAGAAATTGCCCAACAAATTTTAGGATCCATTTTATCCTGTTGCCCATGTAAAAATGAAAAATTGATGCTAAAAGAAAATTTTTGTTGGAAAAATTAAAATGTCCATTTTTTCCTTCCACGTTGCTTTAGTTCCTGTGAAGCACCTGAAGGGTTAATAATCTTCTTGAATGTAGTTTTGAGTATCTTGAGGGGTGCAGTTTTTATAATGGTGTCACTTTTGGGTATTTTCTGCCATATAGACCCCTCAAAGTGACTTCAAATGTGAGGTGGTCCCTAAAAAAAATGGTTTTGTAAATTTTGCTGTAAAAATGAGAAATCACTGGTCAACTTTTAACCCTTATAACTTCCTAACAAAAAAAAATGTTGTTCCCAAAATTGTGCTGATGTAAAGTAGACATGTGGAAATGTTATTTATTAACTACTTTGTGTCACATAACTGTCTGGTTTAACAGAATAAAAATTCAAAATTTGAAAATTACGAAATTTTCAAAATTTTCGCCAAATTTCCATTTTTTTTCACAAATAAACGCAAAAATTATCGACCTAAATTTACCATTAACATGAAGCCCAATATGTCATGAAAAAACAATCTCAGAATCGCCAGGATCCGTTGAAGCGTTCCTGAGTTATTACCTCATAAATGGACACTGGTCAGAATTGCAAAAAATGGCAAGGTCTTTAAGGTCAAAATAGGCTGGGTCATGAAGGGGATAATTAGGGTTAGGGTTGGAATTAGGGTTACAATTAGGGTTAGGGTTACAATAAGGGTTAGGGTTACAATTAGGGTTAGAGTTACAATTAGGGTTGGAATTAGGGTTGGGATTAGGGTAAGGATTAGGGTTAGGGTTGGGATTAGGGTTAAGGTTGAGATTAGGGTTAGGGGTGTGTTGGGCTTCGGGTTGGAGCTAGAATTGTGGGGTTTCCACTATTTAGGCACATCAGGGGGTCTCCAAATACGACATGGGGCTCAAATAATCAAATGGTGCTCCCTCCGTTCCGAGCCCTGCCATGCGCCCAAACAGTGGTTTACCCCAACATATGGGGTATCAGCATACTATGGACAAATTGCACACCAATTTTGTGGTTCTAATTTCTCCTGTTACCTTTGGGAAAATAAAAAATAGTTGGCTAAAAAAATCATTTTTGAGGAAAAAAATGATTTTTATTTCATGGCTCTGCATTTATAAACTTCTGTGAAGCACTTGGGGGTTCAAAGTGCTCACTACACATCTAGATAAGCTCCTAGTCTAGTTTCCAAAATGGTGTCACTTGCGGGGGGTTGACTACTGTTTAGGCACATCAAGGGCTCTGCAAACACAACATGACGCCCGCAGAAAATTCCATCAAAGTCTGTATTACAAAATGGCAGATCTTCCCTTCCCAGCTCTCCCATGTGCCCAAATAGTGTTTCCCCCCCACATATTGGGTATCAGCGTACTCAGGAAAAATTGCACAACAACTTTTGAGGTCCAATTTCTCCTGTTACCTTTGGGAAAATAAAAAATAACGTGCTAAAAAATCATTTTTGAGGAAAAAAATGATGCTTTATTTTCATGGCTCTACGTTATAAACTTCTGTGAAGCACTTGGAGGTTCAAAGTGCTCACCACACATCTAGATAAGTTCCTTAAGGGGTCTAATTTCCAAAATGGAGTCACTTGTTGGGGGTTTCCAGTGTTTATGCACATCAGGTGCTCTCCAAACGCGACATGGCGTCCAGCCAATTCTGCATTGAAAAAGTCAAACTGCGCTCCTTCCCTTGCGACCTCTGTTGTGCGCCCAAAAAGTGGTGTCAGGAGTCGAACCCAGTACCTCTTGTCCACTGGCCAGCAGCTCTACCATCTGAGCTATTCTGCTGGCTGCAAAGTTCCTTGCTGAACCCAGATACCATTGACTGTTCTTCCTGATTGGCTACACCTAGTGCTCTTTTGATTGGGCCTCTGATTGCCAATTACACACCCTATATAAACCTGGCCCTGTGGGTGTGTCATTGCGAGATTATTGAGCTCCAAGCCTTTAGTCAAGCGTTTCCTGCTGATCCATTGCTACAAACACTGCTCTCCTGTGAACCGACCTCGGCCTGCCTTCTGACTACGCTCTCCGCCTGATCCATTGCTACAAACACTGCTCTCCTGTGAACCGACCTCGGCCTGCCTTCTGACTACGCTCTCCGCCTGATCCATTGCTACAAACACTGCTCTCCTGTGTACCGACCTCCGGCTGCCACCTGACTACGTTATCTGCCTGCTCCTCTGTTACCGAACTGCCTTTCCTGTGTACCGACCTCCGGCTGCCACCTGACTACGTTATCCTCCTGATCCATTGCTACAAACACTGCTTTCCTGTGTACCGACCTCCGGCTGCCATCTGACTACGCTACCTGCCTCTGCTTCCCCTAGTGTTTGCAGTAACATCGGCTCCAACCCAGACGGGATCTTGACAGAATAATCTCGCGCAAAAATGGAGTCCGCTGTGAACACCCTGAGACGGCAAGTTACGGAGCTTCAAAGTTTTTGTACGGACTCTCAAGGAAAATATGCCAAGTTACAAACTGATTTCACGGCGATACAACAGGAAGTAATTGAGCTACAAAAACAACTTCTGGACGTGCGCAATTCAGGGTCCGAATCAAACGCGCGGCTGCCGCTGCCTGCAAAGTTCAGTGGGGATCGCAAGTAGTACCGAGAATTCCTCAATCAATGCCGCATATACTTCCAGATGCAACCTGCTCCCTTTACCAGTGAGAGGAAGAAAGTTTTTTTCATGATAAATCTCCTGACGGATGAAGCTCTTGCTTGGGCTTCACCTTATGTAGAAAAGGACTATGACCTCCTTAATGACCTGGAAGCCTTCACCGCAGCTATGAATCAAGTTTTTGATGACCCAAACCGCTGTGCCACAGCAGAAACCAAATTACATAATTTGCGCCAAGGACGTCGCTCTGTTGCGGAATACACATCGGAGTTCCGTCGCTGGGTGGCCGACACCACCTGGAATCCAGCGGCCCAGAGAAGTCAATTTCGACGAGGGTTATTAGAACCAGTGAAAGACGAGCTTGCCAGGGTTGAGACTCCTGACCAGTTGGAGGACTTTATTCAACTATGTATCCGGATTGACCAGAGACTTACTGAAAGGAGAAAGGAGAGACTGCGAGCACTTGGGAATAGCCCTGGCTTCTCATTTTCAGCATGGACCACCAAGAAAAGACGCAAGGCGTGTCTGAACCGATGCAGATCGACGTCATCCGAAGACCACTCTCTGCACAGGAGAAGGAGAGGCGACGTGCAGAACATCTCTGCCTCTATTGTGGGGACCCTGGACACTATGCCATCAACTGTCCTAACAAAAGGACTATAGCCTTTACCAACAACAGGTCTGCCAGCAATATGGACCTTTCTCAGCAGTCGGATTCCATCTTGCAGACTATCTCATCAGTAACGCCAGAAATAGACAAAATACATACTACATCATCTCATTTTGTAATCCCCATTCAGGTTGTAATGGGCACCCAAAAAATACAATGCTCTGCCCTGTTGGATTCGGGAGCAGGAGGGAATTTTATGGACTTAAAATTTACACGTGATAATAATATTTCCAGTAGGACCAAATCCACACCAATTGAAATGGAAACTGTGGATGGATCACCCTTGTCTTCTGGACCTGTCACGCATGAGACAATCGAACTGGAGATTTGTATCGAACCGGATCATCATGAAGCTGTCAGTTTCCACCTTATCTCATCTCCGAAATTTCCGGTTATTCTAGGGATCCCCTGGTTTTCAGTCCATAACCCTTCTATCAACTGGGCATCAAGGACCATCACCTTTCCATCTGACTACTGTAAGAATAATTGTCATAAGGAACCCCCTGTTCTCCAACAAGTCCAAATCTCTTAGATTTCGCATGAGAAGGAAGAGAAACTACCACCTCAATATCAGCAGTTCTCTGATGTCTGCAGTAAGAAGAAAGCAGATCAATTACCTCCTCACTGTCCTTACGACTGTCCCATTGAATTGCTGCCAGGAGCAACCATTCCATTTGGACGGATTTACAATCTTTCCGAACCTGAATTGAAGGTATTAAGAAAGTTCCTGGATGAAAATTTAGAGAAAGGCTTTATTCAACCTTCCACATCTCCAGCTGGGGCACCCCTGTTCTTTGTTGAAAAGAAAGACTCCACTCTGCGGCCATGTATTGACTACAGAGAGATGAATAATATCACTGTCAAGAATCGCTACCCGCTACCCTTGATTCCTGAACTATTTGAGAGACTCCGTTCTGCGAAAATCTTTACGAAGCTGGATCTTAGAGGGGCTTACAACCTCATACGGATTCGCCCAGGAGATGAGTGGAAGACCGCCTTCAGAACGAGATATGGACATTTTGAATCTCTGGTTATGACCTTTGGTCTTAGCAATGCCCCAGCCACCTTTCAACATTTTATTAATGATGTATTTCGAGATTTCTTGGACCAATTCGTTGTGGCTTATCTCGATGACATTCTTATATTTTCAGACACCTTGGAAGAGCATCGCAGGCACGTCCAGTTAGTCTTGGAACGACTACAGGAGAACCATCTTTACATTAAACTTGAAAAATGTGAGTTTGAACAAACCAGTATCCAATTTCTGGGATATATCATCTCCCCAGAAGGTCTGAGCATGGATCCCGGCAAAATCAATGCTGTAGTGGACTGGCCTGTTCCAAGAAATTTAAAAGACGTCCAGCGTTTCATAGGATTTGCAAATTTTTACCGAAAATTTATAAAGAACTTTTCACGGATCATACTACCAATTACTACACTAACAAAAAAGACCAAAGCATTTTTCTGGTCTCCGGAGGCACAGGAGGCTTTTGACAAATTGAAAACTCTTTTTACGTCTGCTCCATTGTTAGTACACCCAAATCCTGAATTGCCATTTACTGTCGAAGTGGACGCCTCGGACTCTGCAGTGGGAGCCATTCTGTCTCAGCGAGTTGGGGACAAAATGCAACTTCACCCATGTGCGTTTCTTTCCCACACCATGTCATCTGCAGAAAAGAACTACGACATCGGTAATAAAGAACTGTTAGCCATTAAAGTTGCCTTCTCCGAATGGAGACATCTTTTGGAAGGTGCCAATCACCCTGTGACTGTCCTCACGGACCACAAGAATCTTGAATTCCTCCGTACAGCAAAAAGATTGTCTGCAAGACAAGCACGATGGGCCTTATTTTTCTCAAGATTCAATTTTATAATTTCTTACCGGCCTGGTTCAAGAAATGGCAAGGCTGACGCCCTGTCCAGGATGTGTTCGGAACCTCAGGAGAGGTCTAGTAATGACGATACAATTCTAGGCCCTAAAAATTTTTTGGGAATATTGCACTCTAGAGGACTATTAATAGAATTAAAGATGGATATCAAGAGGACTCTTTCCTTAACCATCCTTCGGAAGACGTCGATCTTTCATTCAAAGAGGGGTTTTGGATGCAGAAACACAAAATATATGTACCTGAATCTTCTCGCCTTGAAGTCCTCAAAAGTGTCCATGATTCTAAACTGGCAGGACATCCTGGAGTTGCAAAAACACAAGACTTACTACTTCGTTTCTTTTGGTGGCCTAATTGTAGGAAGGACGTGAGGAAATATGTTTCAACCTGTTTAACATGCGCACGAAACAAGACCCCACGATCGTCTCCTCTAGGACTCTTGCAACCACTTCCAGTTCCATCCAGGCCTTGGGGATCTATTTCCATGGATTTTATTGTGGAACTACCCCCTTCCAAACAGATGACCGTCATCCTTGTCATAGTGGACCGACTCACAAAAATGGCCCACTTTATTCCAACTGAAGGAATTCCTACTGCTGAAAAAACTGCAGAACTGATAATCAAAGAGGTATTCAGGTTACATGGAATTCCTGACAGCGTGGTGTCTGACAGAGGCGTTCAGTTTACGTCAAAATTTTGGAAGAGTTTCTGTACAGCCTTGGGAGTCACGGTGAATCTTTCTACCGCTTTCCATCCTCAGTCCAATGGCCAGACGGAGAGAACGAACCAGACTTTGGAGCAATACCTCCGTTGCTTCATTTCCTATCTTCAGGATGACTGGGTGGACTATTTACCAACAGCAGAGTTTTCCTACAACAACTCCATACATAGCGCTACATCTCAAACCCCATTTTTTGCTAATTATGGAGTACATCCAGTATTTATCCCTAATCTGCCAGTGAACACTCCCATTCCTGCTGTAAATGACAGGCTTGCAAAATTACAGGAATCCCAGAAGGAATTATCAGAGATATTACTCAAGACCCAGGAAGTATATAAGGAAGCAGCAGATAAACATCGGAGAGTGCCCCTGCTCTTCAGGTTGGAGACAAAGTTTGGCTGTCCACTAAAAACCTTAAGACACATGTGCCATCCTCCAAATTGGGTCAGAAATTCATTGGACCTTTTCAAATTTCTGCAAAAATTAACCAGGTTGCTTTTCGTTTGGAACTTCCCAACAATCTAAAGATTCATCCAGTGTTTCACATATCCTTGCTCAAACCCTTCTGTGAAAACCCGTTTCCAGGAAGAATTCAGCCACCTCCTCCACCAGAAAGGATCCGTGGTGAAGAAGAATACATTGTGGATAAGATTCTGGACTCCCGAAAATTCAGAGGTAAACTGCAGTATCTGGTGCAGTGGAAGGGTTATGGACCAGAGGAAAATTCATGGGAACCAAGGGACAACGTCCATGCTCCTAGACTAACAAGAGCCTTTCATCAGAGGTACCCGGATAAGTCAGCTCCTGAGATGTCCAGAGGCCATCCTGGAAGGAGGGGAGTACTGTCAGGAGTCGAACCCAGTACCTCTTGTCCACTGGCCAGCAGCTCTACCATCTGAGCTATTCTGCTGGCTGCAAAGTTCCTTGCTGAACCCAGATACCATTGACTGTTCTTCCTGATTGGCTACACCTAGTGCTCTTTTGATTGGGCCTCTGATTGCCAATTACACACCCTATATAAACCTGGCCCTGTGGGTGTGTCATTGCGAGATTATTGAGCTCCAAGCCTTTAGTCAAGCGTTTCCGCTGATCCATTGCTACAAACACTGCTCTCCTGTGAACCGACCTCGGCCTGCCTTCTGACTACGCTCTCCGCCTGATCCATTGCTACAAACACTGCTCTCCTGTGAACCGACCTCGGCCTGCCTTCTGACTACGCTCTCCGCCTGATCCATTGCTACAAACACTGCTCTCCTGTGTACCGACCTCCGGCTGCCACCTGACTACGTTATCTGCCTGCTCCTCTGTTACCGAACTGCCTTTCCTGTGTACCGACCTCCGGCTGCCACCTGACTACGTTATCCGCCTGATCCATTGCTACAAACACTGCTTTCCTGTGTACCGACCTCCGGCTGCCATCTGACTACGCTACCTGCCTCTGCTTCCCCTAGTGTTTGCAGTAACATCGGCTCCAACCCAGACGGGATCTTGACAAGTGGTTTACCCTGCATATTGTTCAATTTTATGGTTCATTTATTTTTTTTAAAAAAATGGTTCTGAAGTAAATTTTTTGCAAAAAAAGTTAAATGTTAATTTTTTCCTTCCACATTGCTTCAGTTCCTGTGAAGCAGGTAAAGGGTTAATAAACTTCTTGAATGTTGTTTTGAGCACCTTGAGTGGTGCAGTTTTTAGAATGGTGTCACTTTTGGGTATTTTCTATCATATAGACCCCTCAAAGTGACTTCAAATGTGATGTGGTCCCTAAAAAAAAATGGTGTTGTAAAAATGAGAAATCGCTGGTCAACTTTTAACCCTTATAACTTCGTAACAAAAAAAAATTTGCTTCCAAAATTGTGCTGATGTAAAGTAGACATGTGGGAAATGTTATTTAATAAGAAATTTGTGTGACATATCTCTCTGATTTAAGGGGATAAAAATTTAAAGTTTGAAAATTGCTAAATTTTCAAAATTTTTGCCATATTTCCTTTTTTTCATAAATAAACGCAAGTCATACAAAAAAAAATTTCCATTAACGTGAAGTACAATATGTCATGAAAAAACATTCTCAGAATCAGTGGGATTCGTTAAAGTGTTCCAGAGTTATAACCTCATAAAGTGACAGTGTTCAGAATTGTAAAAATTGGCCCAGTCATTAGTCATTAAGCTGCACATTGGCTCTGTCACTAAAGGGTTAAGCAGCTTTGCAGAAATACTATTAATGCCATGTGCTTTGTTGTTTGGCAGCTCTCTCAGCACCCAATCCACTTCACTTACCAGTAGGTCTGATTCTTCTTGGCGCCTGCACTCTTCATGATGCTTAGTGCTGCTGCTGGCATATAGTTCCTTTGTGCATTCCTTCCACCTCTGCTTGATGTCCTGCTGGACGCCAATTTTATTCCCATCACATCCTCTGATAGTTGTTTGGCTTGCTAAGAAAGACTTCTCTTATTTCACCATGGCAAATAATTCCATGGTGTGACCTGTCTTATAGGCTTATTCGAGGTTCATACATTGGGCATTCATGACAGTGTTCTTGGTTATTCTTTGGAAGTCAGCATTCAGTCACCTCGCCTCATTCAACTTGCCCTTACTCTTGACCTGTGGATCCTTTCTCATTCTTCAACTTAGGTTTTGAAGTTGCCCATCATATAGATGATTTCCTTTCTTGAGTTTTTGTTGACTGCGCTTTGCACTTGTGTGTAAAAGTCTTCAGTGCCTTACTCTGATGCATTTGCTGTTGCTGCATAGACTTTGATGATGATCACATTCAGAGGTTTTTCTCTGATGTGGATGGACATAACTCCATAGTTGATATACAGTGAGCTCTGTATATACCTTGCCATCATTTTTGGGTCACAATGGCAACCCCTTTTCTCCTTTCTGTTTCATTGCCTGAGTAATAAATGGGTTAGTCATCTGAACAGCTATATAATCCAGTCCAGTTCACTGACTCACCCTAGGTCTCATTCTTTTAATTTCCCTCTTGACAATGTTCAACCTCCAAGGTTCATCCAACTCACTTTCCACATTCCTATGGTCAGGGCCATATTTGTCAATAGCCACCGGAATGCTGTTGTCTTGGGCAGTTGATTGCAGTGGTGACAATGACTTGTCAGAGGGGAAAACATCTTTTTTACTTAATCCCCCTTCACTGATGCCTTTGCAGAGAGGGCTGGTGGCATAAATGGAAGTTCCTGGCCTTCATTTGTATGCTCATCTACAAGAAGCAAATATAAATAAAGATGCAGGTGTCTACACTTTTGGGAGCAGCTCCAAGCCCCAACGTGCTGTGGAATGAGGTCACCTCATCATTCTGCAGATGTCAATACAGTGCCCCAGATGATGGCATTAGAGAAACAGCCAGATGGCAAGCACTCACAGAGCCAAAGATACAGAGGGCTATTATTATATATGGAGGCGCTTAGTATGAATAGGAGTCAGCATGGGGTTGACTCAGTCTGGAGAAAGTAGCAGTATAAGGGAGATATGTATGGAAATGGGACAGTGCCAGGTGGCTGTGTATGGAGATGAGGCAGTATGAGGGGCCCTTTTTGGAGATTGGGCAGGATAGTAGGGCTCGGCATGGTGACGCGGCTAGAATGGTAGGGACAGGGTGAAGAGGAGGCTTAGTATGGAATTGTGGACAGTTTGAAGAGGGGGCTCAGTGTGGTGAATGGGGAAAAATTATGAAGAGGTGGCTCAGTATGGAGTGGAATAATAATGTGTAGAGGGGCTTAAATATGGAATGAGGGGACAGTGTGGAAGAGAGATCTCAGTGTGGAATGGGGAGGGACATTGTGAAGAGGAGGCTAATTATGGAGTGAAGGGGCAGAGTAAAGATGGAGCTCTGTATAGAGTGGAGGTGTGATAAAGGGGCATTTAATGAGAGGAAGCAGATGGGGCAGCATGGATGAAAAAGTGTGCTGGTCATAGTTCATAAAGGAGGAAGGTATGGTGTGTATAACTCATAATGGAGGACAGAGTGGCTGTCATAATACATGAGTGGGGACCGTGTGATGGGAATATTTTATAGATGATATTGAAAAACAACAGCACTTCTAAGGTTTCTCAGTGCACGGATAGGGTCCCAACCGGTTACATATAAAGAATCCAAAAATCCGGCACTCAGTCTGGTAAATTTATTTATTTACAGTTTGAGGCAAAGTGTATGGAATATGTTTTGGTCATTAAACGGTCATCAGTGATACACTATGGGATTGACAAAATAGAATATATACAGAGACAAGTAATTAGTTAAACAGCAACAATGTGAGGTGATAAAAATCATACTACTCAGGCTAGTGTATATCCTCAGTATGCACTCTGCCCTTCATAAAGATGACAGATTTACACTAGCTTGAGTAGTGTAGCCTTACATGGAATACTGGGGACACATGCACTAAACTGCATCATCATTTATTCCACAATAACATAACTGTTTTCAGACATACGGAGAAGTGAAAGTATTTACATTTTTGGGTTTTTTTTTGTTTTCAATATAGCTCTAGCAACTCACTACCACTCTTTAACAAGCTTATGTTTGAATCAAAAAGAGCCGGATATGCATATGCTGTATGTTTGAAACTTTCGGAATCAATTTAAACCTATATAGTTAATTATCTGCACCATGGCTGCTTCTATGTTCAATTGATGCAAGAATGTATATGTAATTTACATTATATGAATGTATGTAATGTAATGTTGTTTACAATATTTGCTGATGTGGTTTTTTGTATGATATCACCATGCTTTTTATAACCTCACATTGTTGCTGGTTAACGAATTACTTGTGTCTGTAAATATTTTTTTTTGTCAATCCCTTGTTGATATTAGCTGATTCAGCCAATTTTAGTCTAAAATGTATGACTGACTTAAGTACTATCTAAAGGGTGTAAGCACACATCTTTTAGTTGTCTGCAGACCCATTGAGGTCTTCAATTGGAAGACACAATTAAATGAATCTCAAAAGACGGAACATATCGTAACGCCGGTGTCTCTGTATTCCCTCCCCTGGCAGAGACACTGATGATCTCACCGCCACAGCCCTGCACCTCCTGCTGCTCCTTCTGCTGTTCCTGCCTTGTCTACGGTGCCCCTGCTCTCCACCTGCCTCCCCCAGCAGAAGAGCCAACATACTCACGGCGCTGTCTTGCGCCCCATTCTCATTCTCCTGCAGCTGCCTGGGGTCTGCGCACAGCTCACAGATCCCCAGGCACAGTGCTTAAGGCACTCGTGGTCCCAGCTTCTTAAAGGGACAGCGCATGCCATCCTAAAGTGGCTGAGGAGCACTTATTATTTAAAGCACTTCATCAAGTGAGAGGTGCCTGTGAAATGTTGCAAGTGTGTTTATAAACATCCTTCTCAGTTCTCATGTCCCAGCGCTTGAATTCCTGTATACCAGTCTGTCTATCAGCCGTGCCTGCCAACATGCTTATCAGTCATGCCCATCAACCTATCAGCTGTGCCCACCAGCCTGCTTATCCACCTACCCAGCCTGCACATAACAGAGCCCATCTTCTCACCATCCGGTCCGGTTTGCATCCATGGTACCTTTTGTCTTACTCTGCCTGCCTGCATCAATTGGACATTCTTTCGGGCTTCCCCAGCTACTCATTCCTAGTGGGTCAGCTGCCATCCACCCAAGGTCAGTCCTAGCGTAGCAGCAGGACCACTTCCCTTGTCTTTCCTTCAATCTCAGCATTGTACGCTGCTGCACATCCATGGTCAGATTGGGTGAGGCGCCTAGTCACGACCCTCCAGGTCTTTCTTGGGCTCCTGCACAGTGGTTCCACCATCTATCCCAATACGCATATGATTATCAAATCATTTTTACATTGCTTTTTGAATCATGTTATAGAACAGAATTGCCTGAAAAGACATCATATATGCATACCATTAGTCTGATTCATCCAGTAGGGGCATGCCCACTTAAAAGGCCTAGTGCAGCATAAGTGTCAAATACAACCCTACCGCTGGTATGTCATTCTTTGGAGCTCAGATAGCCCTTTTCATCACAAACTACAAATTGTCCCCGATGTCATTTATATTTTCAAAATCTGATTCAAAAAGTTCTTATTCAGTAATTATGAATTAAATAAGCAACAAAAACAGCACAAACTACATTTAGTATATTTAAATATAATGATAAATAATAGAAGATATTATTTGTAATATTGAGGTAAATGGAAAACAGTTCATTTAAATGGAGAGTTGATTTTTCTTTTTAGTGGTTAGTTTTTAAGTGAAGGGAAATTCATCTACTTTACTTAGAAAATAATCCACGTTTGCATGCCTGTGTGTTTGATTCATGTAAATTAAATGTGATTTCTGATTTCCTCAACTGATTGCATACATCCTTTTATAAATACATCTAGTATTCCATGTAGTAGATTTCTTACTGTGGGAAGAAAATTGGAAGATTTATATATAAAATCATTCATTATAAACTTATCCAACTGTTTCACTTAGAATATTCAGATGCTTAAGTGGAAACTAAGTATATAAAGAGAGACATAGCTTTAAGCCCTTAAGGCGCCAAAAATATATAGCTGTCAAGTGAACAATGATTTGGTCAACAGTTAACTCTCTCGACTCCCCAATACACAGGAATGCTTGTCTCTACCCCTGGGGAGCCCAACATGAGTGCAGTCTGCCAGCAACTTTTTTATAGGAAGAACAAAAGGATCAGTTGCTGAAATTCAGCAGGCCAGATTCTTCGCTCCCCTGAAATCATCTGCCAGGGGATAGCTGGGAGATTCACCTACAGATTATACTTTAACATTTATATTGAAGACAACTCCATATTCACACAATTTGCATTGCTGGCCTGCTTTTATACTTGTGTTCTGGGTAACTGACATTTACACAGATTGGAAAACCAGGGTAAACTATACCTGAGAATACTGATGTTCACATTGGCAAAGATTACTAATAGCTTCAAAATTATAATAATTGCAATCACAAACATCTTCAAGTAAAGGAGAGAGGATTGTGGGGGATACCGGTCGTTGCCGCTGACAAAGATTAATCCAGGCAGTAAGTATGAAAAACTCCCAATTTATTGCAATGTATTTTGGAGTAGAACCTACTTCTTCCTACTCCTTCCTCAGGCAAAAAAAATTTCCAGGAGAACATGCAGACTTTTTTTTTAGGGATAACAGAAAGAAGTGCCTTCTACTTATAGACTTATAGAATAACTATATTATGGCTCCTGTCTGCTACCACTTTTCAAACAATTGCTCTGGTGCAGTTTCCTCAAACTGTTCAGGAACAAAACAGAGGCAAAATTATCTACATTCAACCATACACTAACTGGACGCTCACAAATAAGTTTCTATTAGTAGAGAGAAATGCAGGTCAATAAAAGAGATGTGACAGGTAAGCTTGTTTGAACACGGACAATGGCTGGTACACTTAGAATGGAGCTGATATTCTAGCAGTAACTACTCTCTAAGTAAGGGACTACAATTATTTTCAGGACATCATGATGTGGACACCATAACACTAGTTGATGGGCACCATAGTGATGAATAAGTTCAAAGAAAGTACCACTATACTGGTACAGTGCGTGAGGCTCCAAAATGGCAAAAAAAAGTTATTGTTCCTCACAAAAGGCAGTTAGCTTGTCGCTCTTAATATATAGTATCTAATTTATATAGTATCTATATATAGTGTCTAATTCTGTCTGTAACGGAAATCCTGCGTCGCTGACCAATCAGCTACAGGCACAGTCCGGCTGCGAATTGGCACAGGATTTGAACGACGCACGCCACCGCTATCGTCGGGAGATCAGCGGTGCTAGCCGCTGATTTCCTGACTGTAGCCGCGGGTCATCTCCATGTACATACTCACTTTCTGTCCCTGCATCCCCATCCCGGCGCGTCTGCTTTTTCCTGTGCGGTGCGGTCACGTAGTACCGCTCATTAAGCTCATGAATATGGACGCGACTCCACTCCCATAGGCGTGGCATCCATATTCTTGACCTTAATGAGTGGTACCACGTGACCGCATCATACAGGAAGAAGCTGACGTGTCGGGATAGAGATGCAGGGACGTGCAGCGACGGTGTGAGGGTAAGTATGATGGGGGAGGACAGGGGAGCCCAGCGGAGCCCAGCCATGCATACAAGGATGGGACAGGGGAGCCATGCATACAAGGATGGGAGGGTGGAGTGGAGCCATGTATACAGGATGAGAGGATGGAGCGGAGCCATGTATACAGGATGGGACGGTGGAGCGGAGCCATGTATACAGGAGGGGCGGTGGAGCGGAGCCATGTATACAAGGATGGGAGGGTGGAGTGGAGCCATGTATACAGAATGGGAGGGTGGGAGCAGAGCCATGTATACAAGGATGGGAGGGTGGAGCGGAGCCATGCATACAAGGATGGGAGGGTGGAGCAGAGCCATGTATACAGGATGGGAGGGTGGAGCGGAGCCATGTATACAAGGATGGAAGGGTGGAGCGGAGCCATGTATACAGGATGGGAGGGTGGGAGTGGAGCCATGCATACAAGGATGGGAGGGTGGAGCGGAGCCATGCATACAAGGATGGGAGGGTGGGAGCGGAGCCATGTATACAGGATGGAGGGTGGAGCGGAGCCATGTATACAAGGATGGGAGGGTAGAGCGGAGCCATGTATACAGGATGGGAGGGTGGGAGTGGAGCCATGCATACAAGGATGGGAGGGTGGGAGCAGAGCCATGCATAAATAAACTACATACATATTCTAGAATACCCGATGCGTTAGAATCGGGCCACCATCTAGTACACAGATAAGGCTGAATGGCATGTCAAGGATCTTTTTTATCAAAGCTGTCTAAAAAGAACTGTATTTGCTGCCCAAAGTAACCCATGATGAATAAGCCACTGTAGATCACCCCCAATATCAGCCTCAATGAAGATCCAAATAAGGCATTATGAGACTGATATTAGCCGTGCTTAATAGAGATAACCTAATATATTTGGGTGGAATTGAAATCTACTCAAATTTTACAAAAACCGTATTTGCTGAAATGCGTTTTTTTTTATTCATTTCCTTGAGGATTCAGCAAAATAGCAGCCACTGGCCATCATTTTTCTGAACCGTAAAAGGCCAGCAAAGAGTTAAAAAATTAAAATAATACTTATACTCACCTCTCTGCTCCTCACAGTCACCCATCCGGTCCTAGTCACATCTTCTAATCCTTGCTGGGACAATTCTGCACTTAATCACGTGGTCACAGCAAATGTCATTAAGTCACAGGGTTTCAGTGAGACAGGCAGTGATAAGAAGATATGACGAGAACCTGAGAGGGAACAGTGAGTAGTGGATAGGCAATGAACAGGTAAATTCAAATTTTGCCTGATCTGCTCTTCTCTAGTGCTTATAAAGTAATAATACTATATTTTACTTAAACAAAGCTATGCAAACTATGCAGAATTTTTCTGACATTAATATTACTTAAAGTGTAGTAGTCCTAAAACATTTAAAAAGATATTAGTTATCATGGCACATTTTATGTACAGTATAGGATCAAACCATCAGTCTTGATCCTACAGCCTGCTGGAATAAGAGGCATCAGACTTATTAAGAGGTGCGAGTGCACTTATTTTTGGCTCCCAATATGCTAGACCACACCCCATTTACTAAGCCCCACACAATTTTGAAACTCATTTTGCATGGTTTTGACACCAGTTTTCTCCAACAGAGGGGATAATAAATTCCCCCTCATCTTTCATTTCCACACCTTTTTTTTGCTGTCAGCTTGTTCTTTTGCTCTCAGTTAAGGAAAACACGTCTGTTCACACGCAGAGGTGGAAAATCTGTTGGAATCATCTCCAACTGACAGAAGAAAAAAAAGAGGTTGCAAAGGAAGAGAGACCACTGCCAAAAGTGGGAATTTAGGGGGTAATCATAGACATTTTGATTGCATTTCTAGGAGATACTGGCAGTGGGGCTTAAATATCCCAAATTTTGCACTGTGCCTGTAAACATTAGTAATCATGATGTCTTTGTGGGTTTTACATCTGATAAACTTCTAAAGTATTCCAATAAAATAGCTCCATAACCATTTAGCCCTATATTTTGAGAGCAGTGAATTCCATATTAGTGAAGGATTGGGTGAAAGCAATCTGTAATTTTATAGCTTGTATTCACATTTTATGTATTGGACAGGATTTCTTACTGTTATGCCTGACCAAATGCCTAGCATCTTTTTTTTTTCGAGCCATAGTGACTTGATGGATGAATGAACTGCAGAAAGATGATCTTGCGCAAGCCTAGATAGGTCCACCAGAGTATTCTCCACCATTATCTTGATTGTATCAAGCCATCGAATTGCTGGTCTTCCTCTTCGTCTTGCTTTTTCTATTCGGAAGACCATGATGTTCTTCTCCAGTGATTGCTCTCTTTGCATGATGTGTCCAAAGTAGAAAAGTCATAGTTTGGTGATCTTTGCTTTGAGTGATATGTCTGGCTTGAGTTTTTCCAAAATTGGTTTATTTGTTCTTCTTGCCATCCAAGGTATAGATAACATCCTTACCAGCACCATATTTTGTAGGCATCAATTCTTCTGCCTAGCATCTTAGGGTGGAAAAAAACAAATTGCTTGCTTCTTTTTAGGGATCTCGTGAGCAAGTTTCAATGGGTCCACGAAATTCAGTGACTCATTCTTCTAGAAAGATTAAATTGCAAGTTCTACGGAAATGGAGTATGAAGTGAATTTGAAAGCAGTATACTGCCAGCAATATCCTATAGGGGTGTCATTTTACAGTCTCTAGCATACAAAATGTAGAAAAGATAAAGCACATGTTTCATACCAAAATATTCTTTTATTAATGAAAATAATCACAAGTCTTACCAATGAAGAAAAAAAAACAGATGATGTATTAGTCTAATTCACCCATATTTATATACAATTTCATTACAATTCCAATGTATCTGCATAATAGCTGTTTTCTACAATGTAAAGTGCTTCTCAAAGTCTATAAAAATATTAAACTCCAAAACCTAATGAAATATGCATAGAAATTTTCTAGTTTGTCCCAGATTAAGTATTGATAGCATAAATAACACTCATTGAAATAATAGTCATTTACAAACCCATTCCTGTAGCTGGAAGTACCACTTACTGATTAATGTTTGCATCTTGTCAGGTCATTAATTACAAGATTATGAGCACTTCATCATAAGGAACAGCCACCACAAGAAGCTTAGAACATATTTAATCTTCAATGCAAGTTTAAATGAAAACTGAAAGAGTACTTTTTTTGCAACACTTATCAGCATTTCCATATAAACTGAAATTCATGCACAAAGAATTCTAGGCTCAGGTGAAGGTTATTATTCACAATATTAGTAGTTTTAGTTTCAAAAGCATTAATTGAATTACATGTCAATTGACAAAAAAATTGTAACAATCCATATCACAAAATAAAAAATAAAATCACAATATAAGCTTAGCAACATTTTTAGCTATAAATACATCTTGTTATATAAATGTGATACATTCTTTTTTGAGCGCATATACAGAATGGTAATATATCTTCTTTGCTTGATTTTTCACTTCATAATGCTCCAAATGTTTTCTATTGGTGAAAGGTCTGGACTGCGGGCAGCCAGTTCATCGCTTTAAGGCCGGGGTCACACTCGCGACTGCAATGTGAGAAACTCGCGCGAGTCTCTTGCCTCAATAACCGGCACTGTCACCAGCACTCGGGACCAAAGTGTGCGGCTGCATGTATTTTTATGCAGCTAAACGCTACGGTCCGAGTGCCGGCATTAGTGCCAGGTATTGAGGCGCGAGTTTCTCGCATTGCAGTTGCAAGTGTGACCCCAGCCTAACTCTTCTTCTGTGAAACTGTGCTGTTGTGATGGATGCAGTATGTGGTTTGCTGAAAAATAAAAGTATTTCCCTGAAATAGACAATGTCTGGATGGGAACCTCTATATAACTTCCTATAAATGTTTTTAATGCTCTAAGCTTTGATGGTGCCTTTCAAGATGTGTAAGCAGCTTATGCAATAAGCACTATTGCAATCCCATACCATCACATGCAGGCTTTTGAATTATGAGCTAATAAGAAGTTGGATTGTCCTCTTGAGTCTGCTGGACAGAGCATCTGTGATATCCATAAAGAATTTCAAATTTTGATTCATCTATCCACAGAACAATTTTCTGTTTTGCCTCAGTGCATTTTAAATGAGCTTTGGCCCAGAGAAAATTAGAGTGTTCCTAGATTATTTTGATAACTGGCTTCTTCATTGCATAATTGAGCTTTAACTTGCATTTGTGGACAGTATGGAAAACTTTGTTCACAATCAATGATTTTTTAAAGTATTTTTGAGCCCATATAGTGATTTGCATGACCAAATCATGCCTGTTTTTAATGCAGTGGCGTCTGAGGCCCTGTAGATCATGAGCTTCAAATATTGAGCAGCCATATCCCTTGTGAAAGTTTTGATATCATATACTGTAGGTGGTGGGGTATCCACTTTTCTGAAATTGTTTCACAATTTTTAAATGCAGTTATTAACAGATTGAGGAATCTCTGACGAACTTTGCTTCCTACAGGCTCTGCCTCTCTAACATGTTCTTTTTTATACAGTCATGTGACTTATTTGAAAATTAACCAGTTTTTCATTAGTACCACTTGTCCAGCCTTTTCTTAACACTGTCCTAAATTTTTTGAGATGCTACTACAATTTATTTCTAAATTAGTTATTTTTTTAAATGAAATGAAAATATGTCTTACTTTAAACTTTTGATCTGTGTTCTATGTTCTGTCATGACTCGTGAATAAAATATGGCTATATGAGATTTCCAAATCATTGCAATCTTATTTTCTTTACATTTTACACAGCAAGTGTGAAGTGTACTAACTGAAAAAATATAGTTTTGCATCTCAATTTTTTCTTTTAAACATTTATCAGACACATTCTGATACACCTTTGCAGAAAAAAACTATATTTTAAGTCATATGGAAATGAGATTTAAGTTGTCATGAGTACAATGTTCATAGTAGCCTGGCAGCTATTAATGGGGATTCCATGTAGAGGCTTAGTGTAAGCTCCTTCATCTATGAGTTCCCAGGTTTTGCACTAGTGTTCACTGTTTAAACTCTGTAAAAGGAACTGAACTCACACAAGGGCTTTTGTGTTGGACCCATGTAGTAAGCTGCTGACCAGTGGAGCAAGCTGGCGGCAAGAAGATTTGTCATGCAGGGTCTTTATCAAGAAGTCAAGTTGGGTACAGAATCAGAAAGTGAGTGGTCAAAATGCAAGCCGAGGTCATTAAATGTGATGATCAAAATAGTACTACGGGAGCAATAGAGCAGAGATGTGGACCAGGTAGTTGAACTGTACAAATGACAGTGTAGGGCAGGGATATATGTACTTAAATAGCACCAGCCCTGCCCAAGGTAAATCAGCAGGCATCAAACCCAAAAGAAACAGAAGTAACACATAAGCTCCCTGAACAGCACCACTTGTCTCAGAGAATACACAGAGCTGTCGTATTATGGCCTCCCATCACACACAGTGAAGGCACAGCGCAGCCTAGCCATAGAAACCAAAACAGAGGGGCAGGCGCCAATACAGATGTCATATAAGTGCTTTAGCCGTGTTAAAGCACTTACAAAGCCTCTGCCTCCCTTGCTCTATTCACTATACAGTCTCACCTTTCTGTGCTTCACTGACAGCTCACTGGTTGTATAGTCTAGTAAGCTTTAATCAAAGAAGAGTAAGGTGGGACTGGGATGGGAATAGAGCGAGGGTGGCAGAGACTTGGGAAGTGCTCCGATCACGCTCAAACACTTAAAAAGAATGTGCTATTAAATTCATGCTGCCAACACCACTGAAAGTATGAATTTTTGCTCTGAAACAATGTGGCATTGCAGGGGAAAGCATAGTTGAAAAGCTGGCCGTGGACGATGAGTGAGACTGACTATTCTGATGCAGTTAAATGACTGGCTTCCCCCCGCCGCTCCCAGTTGTGTGTACATATGAAAGATCTTTAAATCAACTGGAGCAGGGCGGAGAAAGCCCTCGGGGGTCTCATCAAACTAGACAGGTACCTTTTAGTTCCTAATTTTTTTTTTGCTATGTTTTCTCTGAATCACTACAACAATTTAGGGTAAAACATATCGACATTAATCAGCAAACTATGAAATTATCCTACTCATGTTCTGGAACGATGAATCAAATGACAGGTTCTTTTTAAGGGCCCATTTGTACATGAATTAAACGCATTAATTTCAGTAAAGGAGAGAGCAACAAAGACTATATAAACAATTTTGGGGGGGATTGTTTTTGATGGATTCCCCTTAATATACAATTTAAAACCCTTGTATTTATTATAGATTGAGTTTTTATATTTGTAATGATATCAAATAGGTTTTTGTTAAAAAAAAACTTTAATTTGAAAAGAGATTTAAACGTAAGATTTTTTTAAACTTTTTTATTTCATTGTATTTTTTAGTCCCCGTTGTGGCTTGAACCTACAGCTATAGTACTGCACTACATAGTAATTGACATTCCTGGTACCCAC
>JARQOD010000004.1:188690220-188804202 GCA_033576555.1 Oophaga sylvatica | reverse complement strand
CAACAGATACTCAGTGGAATGACCCAGCTCTTAGGAGCCAGTTTTGTCAAGGGTTGTCTGACAAATTAAAAGATGTGTTGGCTCAGTATGATTCTCCTCCATCACTGGAGGCTGCTATGGCCCTCGCTATTCGCATTGATAGACGACTTCGGGGAAGACGCGAGGTAACTCCGCCCCCGTGATGACTCCACCTACTACTAAAGTCCCTTATACTGAGGTTCCCCTGGTCTGTTCTGAGGAACCCATGCAGTTGGGAGGGACATCATTTTGTAGGAGGGAATCGGTGGTGCGCCGCAAGACTAGAAGGTGTTTCTTTTGCGGGAGAGAGGGACATTTTGTTGGGGGTGTCCATCCCGGACCTCTTTGAGCCAAGGAGTTAACCTGGGAGTGTGTATTTCGTCCCCAAATCCCTCTCAGTTTCTCGTGCCTGCGGAGGTGGTGATTGGTACTAGAACTGAGAGGATTTCTGTTTTTCTTGATAGTGGGTCCGGGGCTAATCTGGTGGACGCTCGGTTTGCCCAGGTGCATGGTATGCAACTGAGTGTATTGGCCAAACCGGTCCCTATACTCTCTATTGATTCTAGACCTCTTGGTCAAGGTAGCTTGGTACAAGCTGTTCATAACATAGATCTTCGAGTAGGGGCAATACATAAAGAGCAATTGTCTTGTTATGTGTTGGAGGGTCTACCTACTCCTATTGTGTTGGGACTTCCTTGGTTGGCTAAACATAACCCAGTGATTGATTGGCAATCCAGAAAGATAAGCCAGTGGGGTGAATTTTGCAAGAATAACTGCATGAGCACGGTCATCGGTGCGGTTGTGCCTAGGACTTTGCCTCCTTTTCTGGAGGACTTTGGGGAGATGTTCTCACAGGAGGGGTGTAAAGAGTTACCTCCTCATCGCGCATATGACTGCTCAATAAAGTTGCTTCCTGATGCCTTATCTCGTACTTTCCCAGGGATCGGGAGGATGGATGATCCGGTGCCTATTCCTCAGGAGGGAGTTGTAGTGTCAGCTGTATGCTCTGAGCTTGAGGGGGAGGTATTGGGGGCTCAGGGGGATGCCCCTGTGGGACTTCCAGGGAGACTGATAGTTCCAGATCAGTTAAGACTGAAGGTTACGGAGAACCGTTACAAACGGATGGCTGATAGGGGAGAGTTTCTGGTCGAGATCTGAAGGTGAACGATCTGGTGTGGTTGTCTACCAGGAATATAAAACTTAAAGTTTCCTCCTGGAGGTTGGGTCCCAGATTCATCGGGCCGTACAGGATCAGTTCCATAATTAATCCTGTGGCATTTCGTCTGGACCTCCCTCCTACGTTTAAAAATCATAATGTGTTTCACAAATCATTACTTAAAAAGTATGTGGCACCAGTCATACCGTCACCTCTACCTCCTTCAGTGGTGGTCAATGATAACGTGGAAATTCATGGGTCGAAAATCATTGACTCACGTCTCAGTCGCCGATCCCTTCAGTACTTAGTTCATTGGAGGGGGTATGGTCCTGAGGAGGGGACGTGGGTCCCTGCGTCTGATGTTAACGCAGATCGATTGGTTCGGACCTTTCACACAACTCACCCGGGCAGACCTGGCCCTGAGGGTCCGGAGGCCCCTCGTAGAAGGGGGGGTACTGTCATGGGTGCATCGCCACAAAGATCGTCGCGATTGCACATTCTGACTTCTCACAGCTGAGTTGCTGGTTCTTTGTTTTTTGGTAATGAGAGAGTTAATTTTACCTAGCTCTTTGCTAAGGCTAGGTGCAGCCTCGCCCGGCTGCTTTTGATTATGTTCTAATTAGTTTCCTTTATATTCCTGCCAGTCTGGGTGTTAGACGCCGGTGAAAGCCTTCATGTAGTCTAGCAGACTGGATCGGTTCTGAGAATACTTAAGCTAAGAGCTCCTTAGTTGTTTTTACTCTTATAGCTTATAGTTTATCTCTGAGACCTTAGGTGTTCCTACTGTGTGTGAGTGTTGTATGTAAGACTTTATTTACTTTATTTCTTGTCTTTCTTGTATGTCTTTCTGTTCATTAACCGTTACCTGTTCATTCCCTTTGGTGGTAATCAGGGTCCTTCTTAGGACTAGATTACAGTTGGCAGGGATTGATAGGAGACAGGGTTTATGCTGGTGGCCTGGACCTCTGTACCTTTAACAGTACCTCCAGGTAGAGGGATTAGTTAGGACCCCAGTTTAGGGTCAGCATAGACCCCGGTCACCCTCTAGCCAGAGACAGCGTATAACGGATTCCGTATTGACCCACTGGACATTCTGTCAGGTAATTCTATGTTATCATATATCTATGTGCATGTTATATAGTATGTTGCCCTTTTGATATAGATTACTGTCATCACATATATATATCTGCTATACAGCGTGACATTGTGTGCCTAAACATTGGAGCTCCCCCACAAGTGACCCCATTTTGGAAACTAGACCCCCCAAGGAACTTATCTAGATGCATAGTGAGCACTTTGAACCCCCAGGTGCTTCACAGAAGTTTATAAGGCAGAGCCGTGAAAATAAAAAATCTTTTTTTTTTCCTCAAAAAATGATATTTTGGCCCTCTATTTTTTATTTTCACAATGGTTACAGGAGAAATTGGACCCCAAAAGTTGTTGTCCAGTTTGTCCTGAGTACGCTAGTACCCCATATGTGGGGGGGAACCACTGTTCGGGCACACATTGGGGCTTGGAAGGAAAGTAGTAACGTTTTGAAATGCCGACTTTGATGGAAAGGTCTGCCGGCATCATGTTACGTTTGCAGAGCCCCTGATGTGCCTAAACAGTAGAAACTCCCCACAAGTGACCCCATTTTGGAAACTAGACCAAGCAAAGAACTTATCTAGATGTGTGGTGAGCACTTTGAACCCCCAAGGGATACACAGAAGTTTATAACGCCCGGGCATGAAAATAAAAAAATCATATTTATTCCACAAACATGATATTTAGTCCCCAATTTTTTTATTTTCCCAAGGGTAACAGGAGAAATTAGACCCCAAAAGCTGTTGTCCAATTTGTCCTGAGCACGCTGATATCCCATATGTGAGAGAAAACTACTGTATGGGCACACGACAAGGCTCGGAAGGGAAGTAGTGACGTTTTGAAATGCCGACTTGATGGAATGGTCTGCTGGCGTCATGTTACGTTTGCAGAGCCCATGATGTGCCTAAACAGTAGAAACCCCCCCAAGTGACCCCATTTTGGAAACTAGATCCCCAAGGAACTCCTCTAGATGTGTGGTAAGCACTTTGAATCTCCAAGTTCTTCACAGAAGTTTATAACGCAGAGCCGTGAAAATAAAAAATCATTTTCTTTCCACAAAAATAATTTTTTAGTCCCCAATTTTTTTTCCCCAATGTTAACAGGAGAAATTAGACCCCAAAGTTGTTGTGCAATTTTTCCAGAGTACGCTGATACCCCATATGTGGGGGTAAACCACTGCTTGGGCATACGTCGGGGCTTGGAATAAAGGGAGTACTGTTTGACTTTTTGAACGCAAAATTTGCAAGAATCAATGGTGGCGCCATGTCGCGTATGGAGACCCCCTGATGTGCCTAAATAGTGGAAACCCCTCAATTCTAACTCCAACCCTAACCCCAACACACCCCTAACCCCAACCCTAACCCCAACACACCCCTAACCCTAATACAAACCTTAACTATAACCCTAACCCCAACACACCCCTAACCCTAATCCCAACTCTAACCATAAACCTAACCACAAGCCTAACCACAAGCCTTATCAGCATGCGTTGCGATGCGCACACAAATGGGGTGAATGGCAGCGTTAACGGACTGCGTTACACCGCGTTATACCGCGGTGAAACGCAGTCCATCTAACGGACTGCCATAATGAAATATGAACCCAGCCTAACCCTAACGCCCCATGCACACGTTGCAGATTTTTCTAAAATCCGCAGGTAAAATGACCTGCGATTTACCTGCGTATTTAGCGCGGTTTTTCCCTGCGGTTTTACACCTATGATGGAATAGGTGTAAAACTGCTGCGGAATCCGCACAAAGGATTGACATGCTGCGGATTTAAAACCGCAGCAAATCCGCGCTGAAAAATCCGCAGCATGTGCACAGCGGTTTTTTTTACCATTTATTTGCATTGTACTGTACATGGTTTCTGGATCTGCTGTGGATCCGCAGCGCCAAATCTGCTGCGGATCACTAGCAAATTCCGCTGGGGATCAGCAGCAAATTCCGCTGCGGATCAGCAGCAAATTCCGCTGCGGATCAGCAGCAAAATCCGCTGCGTATCCGCAGCAAAATCCGCTGCGTAGCCGCAGCAAAATCCCCTGCGTATCCGCAGCAAAATCCGCTGCGTATCCGCAGCAAAGTCCGCTGCGGATCAGCAGCAAATTCCGCTGCGGATCCGCAGCAAAATCCGCTGCGGATCCGCAGCAAAATCCGCTGAGTATCCGCAGCAAAATCCACTGCGGATCCGCAGCAAAGTCCGCTGCGGATCAGCAGCAAATTCCGCTGCGGATCCGCAGCAAAATCCGCAACGTGTGCACAGGGCCTAATAGGAAAAAAAAATAAAAAAAATCTTTATTTTTTTATTTGTCCCTACCTATGATAAAGTGGGGTTTCATTTACTTTTTTTTATTTTGATCACTGTGACAGTTTATCACAGTGATCAAAATAAATTGTTTGACACTGGGGGGCGCACTGCGCATGCGCCGACCGGCGGGCGCACTGCGCATGCGCCCGCCATTTTCCAAGATGGCGGCGCCCATGAAGAGGCCCGGGCAGATGCCGGGACCGATCCAGGGACATCGGTGGACCGGGAGAGGTGAGTAGGGCGGTCGGAAGTTTAGGGGGGGGATCGGAAGGTGGGGGCACCGGAGCAAAGGAGGAGGGGAGCTGTTAGTGACGGCGGTGACCGATCGCTGCCATCTTTCGGTGGCGGCGGCTGATCGCTGCTGTGACTACGTGTGGGGGGGTCAGGGCTCGGTGTCCAGCCATGGCAGATGCTATTGCAGCATCGGCCATGGCTGGATTGTAATATTTCACCAATTAAATTGGTGAAATATTACAGATTGCTCTGATTGGCTGTTTCACTTTTAACAGCCAATCAGAGCGATCGTGGCCACGGGGGGGTTAAGCCAACCCCCTGTGGTGAAGCACAAAGGGTCCTGTGCCTGCGGGTCGGGTGACCTTTGAGTGACCCCGGTCTCCCAGCCCGCAGGAACGCGATCCTTTCATGACACAGGGTATGCGTCATAGGTCGTATTGGCACCGACTTTCATGACGCATACGCTGTGTCAAAGGTCGGGAAGGGGTTATAACCCTAACCCTAATGGAAAAATGAAAATAAATATATTTTATTTATTTTATTATATTTCCCTAACTAAGGGGATGATAAAGGGGGTTTATTTACTTTTTTTTATTTTGATCACAGTGATAGGGTTTATCACAGTGATCAAAATGTACCTTCACTGAATGACTGAATCTGCCATCTGGCAGATTCGGCGGGTGCACTGCGCATGCGCCTACCATTTTCTTTACAGGAAGAAGATGCCGGGAGCTGCGGGAGCCATGCGAGGACAGGGGGACATCGGGAGGTACAGTGGACAGATTGGGGACCTGGGGACCCTATTTCTCTCCCCTCTGATGTGCGATCACATCAGAGGAGAGAGAAATTAAATGCAAAATTGCTGCATTTTTTTTGCGGTCGCCGTTACATGGTTAATAACGGCGAACGCAAAAGCGAGGTCGGTAAAAAGCTAAATAAGTCGCCCCTGCTCGTGACAGCTTACAATGTACAATGAGATGGGGGAGATACAAAGTATAGGTGTTTATATACAATGGTGCATTTACAATGATGTTCCAGCCATCTTAAGGGACTGAGGGATGGAGATAGTGAATGGGCTAGAGACACACACACACTTACACAGAATACATAGAATGACTTTGATTAGTGAATGTGATAGGCCGCTCTGAACAAATGTGTTTTGAGGGAGCGCCTGAAACCATGCAAATTGTGGATAGTCCTAATTTCTTGGGGTACAGCATTCCAGAGGATTGGCGTAGAGCAGGAGAAGTCTTGGAGTCGGGAGTGGGAGGTACGTATTAGTGCAGAGGTTAGTCGAAAGTCGTTTGCAGAGCGCAGCAGTCGGTTAGGCCGATAGATAGAAATGAGGGAGGAGATGTAGGAGGGTGCTGCACTGTGGAGAGCTTTGTGGGTGAGAACCAGTACTTTGGTTGAAAGCTGGGAGAGGCCTAGAGAAATGGTTAGTGATAGAAGGAAGATAGAGGAAGACATTGCCCCAACGGTACAAACAGGAGGGAGAGTTAGGCTGCAGACTCGGTTGCCTGTAGCCTCCAGTTTGGCACCTGTTCGGAGCAGTTGTCTTCCAAAAGTCAAAACGTGCGCTCCCAGGACTTGCACTGCGTGGTCCTTTTTTCACACACTTGCACATGATATTTGCTATGTGAAATGCAAGCTGTGTAATTAAAAATTAAAAATAGCTAAAAGTGTCAGTCACCTCAATACCACAAATATGTGGAAACATGTGCGGACAAAGCACGTAGTTGAGTTACAAAGACACACTAGAGATGTAGGCCAACCTACAGCAGCACCTACATCTTCAGGTTGTGTTGAAGCCTCTTCATCGAGCTCACACACAGCTGGTTATGCTTCCTCACAGGATCGCCATGGAAGAACCTCGGCCACTGTTGTCCAGAGACAAACTGTTATTCCACACACAGCAGCAAGTTCCCTGTCATCCTCACACTCCCAGGCCACAAAACAGCCAGCGGTAGCACAGGCATGGGATAAAAGACGGCCATACTCCGCAAACCATGCACGAGCACAGGCTCTGAATGCTGGCATTGCAAAACTCCTGTCCCTTGAAATGCTGTGATTCAGGCTGGTGGAGACAGTTTCCGTAACTGAATATCATTGTCAATCCCACAATACAATGTGCCAAGCCGATTTCATTTCAGCAGGCAAGCCGTCCCTGGTCTGCAAAAGCATGTTGAGGGAAAAATTAAACATGCGCTACTAAAAGCCCTCAGTAGCAAGGTCCACCTGACCACCGATGCGTGGACCAGTACCCATTGTTATGATCTGCTACAACCAGTAAGGAAAGAAGGGAATTCTGTCCCTACAATACAACTAAGCTGAATCCCTACGATGTAACGGGGAACCTGATCCTGCGACCAGACCCGCTAAAGTCCTCATCTAGTGTGAACGAAGACCTATAGTTGCGAGGGAGTAATCCCTACAAGATCTAGGGACTGTGAGAAAAGGTGGACACCTCCTAACATAAATTGTAGCATGGATAATTAAACAGAAAAATAAATACTTTGTGATCCTAACATCAAGCAAAACTGACAGATTAAGGCACCTAAGCACCCGGCTAGCTTAACAGTAGATAATACAATGAAGTCAAGCAAAGCCAGAAGGGCGGAGCCAGACTAAATAGGGAAAAAAGGTCATGTGACCAGCAAACTGAAACAAAACCTAACAAGAGGGTTCTAACACCCATGGCCAGGGACAATACCTTTCCCTCACTGCCCATTGGGTCAATGTTGTGCAGCCGGGTACTGATCTTGCGAGTGGCGCTGTACGTGTTCTGCCAACTCCAAGGATTGCAGGAATCAAGTCTGTACACATTGATTCCTCCTCCTATTCCAGTTCCTCAGAATCATCGCTGCAGGAGCCGTCACGGTCTACCTCCACATGGACCCGTGAACGTTTACCTGTTGCGACCGATATGAGCACAGCCGTGTCCAAATGTCAACAGGCCGTCCTGAAATTAATTTCCATGGGGAATCTTAGCCACACAGCGCAGGAGCTCTGTAATGCCATAAAGCAGGAGAGCGACGTGTGGTTTTTGGAAGAGAATCTACAGGCAGGCTTGGTAGTGTGTGACAATGGCCGAAATCTGGTGTCAGCTCTGGGCCTTGGCAACCTCACTCACATACCATGTCTGTCATATGTGCTCAACTTGGTCGTGCAGAGTTTTTTGAGGGACTATCCGGATCTTGATGCACTGCTGCACAAGGTCCGCCTAGAGTGCGCTCACTTGCGACGTTCCAGCATGGCCAGATCGCTGATTGCAGCTCTGCAACGCAGATTTCACCTTCATGAACATCGCATCATATGTGACGTACCCACCAGGTGGAATTCCTCGTTACATATGTTGGAGCGGTTGTGTGAGCAGCAGCCAACAGTAATGGAGTATCAGCTGCATCAGGCGCAGTCAACTCGCAATTTGCGCCGTTCACACTTCACCACTACTGAGTGGGCCTCTATAATAAGAATAATAATATTATTTATTTATATAGCGCCATAATATTCCGCAGTGCTTTACAGTTTAACAGTTTCAAAACACGAGTCATAAGTAACAACGTTAACAATACAATAATTAAAGCAAAATCAGCCGCCCCTGCTGGTGAAAGCTTACAATCTACAATGAGGTGTGGGAGATACAAAGTACAGGTGTTTATATACAATGGTGTTTTTACAATGATGGTCCAGCCATTTTAAGGAAGTGAGGGATGCATGGAGATAGTGAATGGGCTACACACACAGAATTACACATAGAATGACTTTGATTAGTGAATGTGATAGGCCACTGTGAACAAATGTGTTTTGAGGGAGCGCCTGAAACCATCCAAATTGCGGATAGTCCTAATTTCTTGGGGTAGAGCATTCCAGAGGATTGGCGCAGCGCGGGTGAAGTCTTGGAGTTGGGAGTGGGAGGTACGGATTAGTGCAGAGGTTAGTCGAAGGTCGTTTGCAGAGTGCAGCAGTCGGTTAGGCCGATAAATATAAATAAGGGAGGAGATGTAGGGGGGTGCTGCGCTGTGGAGAGCTTTGTTGGTGAGAACCAGTAATTAGAATTGGATCCTATAATGAATGGGCAGCCACTGCCAGTGTAATGAGTGGCGAATAACTCTATGAAGGATATCTGCCACGTTTTGCGTGCGTTTGATGAGTCAACGCGGATGGCGAGTGCAGATGATGCACTAGTCAGCCTGACTGTCCCCCTTATCTGCCTGCTTCAAAAAACACTGCAAGCACTAAGGCATGAGGTTTTGGAAGAGGTGGAGGATGAGGAGTCACAAATTCCATCACCTTCTGGACAGTCAGCGCAACGTGGTTCCTCACAAAGGGCTGGAGGACTTTCAAAGTACCATGCTGTATCAACAATTGAACCTCCAGAGTCGCTGTCTATATTTTCATAACCATTACAAACTTTTAATGTATTTACAAAGCACATAATGTACATTTTTTGTCTATCCTTTTGTAATGGTATTGTGTTTCCATAAACTGATGTTACAGAATTATGATACAAAGTTTTTAAATTTTGAGTTTTAAATTTTGTAAATTTATATGTATTTGAAGGACTTTGTGAGGAGGATGAGGAGGAGTCAATGGAGGAGGAAGACATCGCTCCAGAGGGAGGTAGACAATGCTCTAGTCAGTATGTAGACTAAGGGTGGGGTGATGCACAGCAGGCGGAGATGACGCCTCTTGCAGGGGACAACGTTTCTTGGCCAGTTGGGAGTCTGCAGCACATGGTTGATTTCATGCTGCAGTGGCTGAGAAACGACCGCCGCATCGAACACATTCACACCACGTCTGATTATTGGGTGTACACCCTCCTAGACCCTCGCTACCGGGACAACTTACAAAGCCTCATCACACCGTTGAACCGGGAGCGTAAAATGCGGAAGTACCAAGACACACTGGTGCAATCCATAATGTTCTCCATTCCAGCCGAGAGCACTGCTGCTGCTACTGATTTACAAAGCAGCTCTGTGCGTCGAGGCAGTGGAGACAGCTCTGCAACAAGAGGGAGCACAAGCAGCGCCTCTGCACAGGGCAAGAACAGTATGTTCCAAATGTGTCGAAGTTTTGTGGCAGCGCCACCAATGTCTACACCATCCGAGACGGCTCCAGTCAGCAGGAGGCAACATTTCCGTAAGATGGTTACAGACTACATGTCTTGCCCTCTCAGTGTACTCTCAGATGGCTCTTCCCCATTCAAGTTTTGTGTCTCTAAGCTGGATACATGGCCAGAGCTTAGCCAGTATGCATTGGAGGTGCTGGCTTGATCTGCTGCCAGTGTATTATCGGAGCGCGTCTTTACTGCTGCAGGTGGTGTACTAACAGACCGTTGCATGCGACTATCCTACGATAATGTAGAACGGCTTACTTTTCTGAAAATGAACTAGGCATGGATCTCGCCTGAATTTGCCTGTCCGGTTTCAGATTAACTAACTGGTTGGCAACGTTTTCCATGTCTCCTGTTATGTTCATCTTTCTACCACCTGAGCTATACTCCCTGGGCTACAACACTGCCAGTTGCTGCTCAGAAGTGTCGTGTCCACAGACCAATACACAAGCTATAGTAATAGTGGGGTTCAGTAACGCCTGCTGTTCCCCTGCTGTGTGTCCGGCAAAAATTACTGCTACCTAGCTACACATGTTTAAAAAAACATGACATGTTAAAGTGGCTAGTGCTACACATAGATATCAGGCTACACCCTTATTTCTAAGCTGTAAACAAGTGAAACGTCAAATTTAAAACCATTCAATGATTAGTGTTGGTAACAAATCTGTAACTAAATAATTGTGACATATTATGGCAGATATCCACATGTCTAACACAAATGCTAACACAAAAGCATACTTATGCTATAGGGTACTGATGGTGAACCTTCTCACTCCATAACTTTGACCAATCCAACTCACATCATGCCTCAAATGCTGCAATGTTGGAAGTGCATAATGTGGGTTGAACTTTGACAACAGCTGCAGTGCGAAGGTTATCCTTCTGTGTTCTTGGCTTTTAAATAAAAGCATACAAGTAAATATAATAATACATTGTTGATTAAGGGACATGATGTACACCTGTAATATTGTGCAAACAATGGATGTAGGACTATTCCTCTTCAACATTACTTATATTTGTGTCATTTGAAAAAATACATATTTTAGTTAAAAATTAAAAACCCATGTTCAGTAGCTGTGAAAGGCCCGTTTGTGTACTTCTATATTGTTTGCAACCAATGTATTGTATACGGATGGAAGCGCGTCACACTAATAGATTAGATTTATTTTAAATGGAATGTAGCAGAACCAATTGGAGATAAATGAAAAGGATGAGCCACTGAGACACGCTCAGCAGAGTACAAGCAGCAGTGCTTGAACAAGTAACTGGAGCGTGATCTGCACTCAAAAAAGTAAAAAACACAGACTGAAGTGAACACTGAAACACAACTGTCCACAATCTGTGAAAAGCTCCTTTCTGTACTTCTATAGTGTTTGCAACCAATGTATTGTATACGGATGGAAGCGCGTCACACTAATAGATTAGATTTATTTTAAATGGAATGTAGCAGAACCAATTGGAGATAAATGAAAAGGATGAGCCACTGAGACACGCTCAGCAGAGTACAAGCAGCAGTGCTTGAACAAGTAACTGGAGCGTGATCTGCACTCAAAAAAGTAAAAAACACAGACTGAAGTGAACACTGAAACACAACTGTCCACAATCTGTGAAAAGCTCCTTTCTGTACTTCTATAGTGTTTGCAACCAATGTATTGTATACGGATGGAAGCGCGTCACACTAATAGATTAGATTTATTTTAAATGGAATGTAGCAGAACCAATTGGAGATAAATGAAAAGGATGAGCCACTGAGACACGCTCAGCAGAGTACAAGCAGCAGTGCTTGAACAAGTAACTGGAGCGTGATCTGCACTCAAAAAAGTAAAAAACACAGACTGAAGTGAACACTGAAACACAACTGTCCACAATCTGTGAAAAGCTCCTTTCTGTACTTCTATAGTGTTTGCAACCAATGTATTGTATACGGATGGAAGCGCGTCACACTAATAGATTAGATTTATTTTAAATGGAATGTAGCAGAACCAATTGGAGATAAATGAAAAGGATGAGCCACTGAGACACGCTCAGCAGAGTACAAGCAGCAGTGCTTGAACAAGTAACTGGAGCGTGATCTGCACTCAAAAAAGTAAAAAACACAGACTGAAGTGAACACTGAAACACAACTGTCCACAATCTGTGAAAAGCTCCTTTCTGTACTTCTATAGTGTTTGCAACCAATGTATTGTATACGGATGGAAGCACGTCACACTAATAGATTTGATTTTTTTCTAATATAATGGAGCTGCACCAATTCCACTAAATAAAATAAAAAAAATAAAAAAAAAAGTGACACGTGCAGATGCCTACAAACAGCGGTGGATGCAGAGCAAACTGCAGCGTCACCTGCACTGTCACACACACACCTTGCACAGAGCTGTTAAAACAACACTGGCAAAATGAAGCTTTACACAGCGGTTGGTAAACTAGCCTGCCTCAAGCACAGTAGTACACAAAATCGCAATATCTAACTGTCCCTCAGAGTCAGCACAGCAGCGTTCTGTCCCTAACTGAGTTCACAGCACAGTGACGCTAAAATGGCTGCGGCGCCTTTTATAGTGCATTCTGACATCATTTCAGCAGCCAATCACAGCCATGCCATTAGTTAAGATGACCGCATCATTACAGGATGTGCCCACACTTCGTAGGATTCCTCATTGGCTGACTAAAATCACATTGCCTCTCAAAGAATTATGGGAACTTCCGATTCCGGTATACGATATGGAAAAAGTATCGGAATTAAGTATCGGAATTCCGATAACGCGAATATCGGCCGATACCCGATACTTGCGGTATCGGAATGCTCAACACTAATGGTGAGCATGGACCAAATATAGAAATTCAAGGAAATCTTAGTCACTGACAAACAAAGATTGATCACTGCAATTGTGTTCTCAATATGTCTGAGAGACGTGGAAACTCACAAAAGCAAAAAGAAGACAGATTTGTGCCTTTAAGCTGTGGTGCTGGAGAAGACTTCTGCAAAACCCATGGACAGTTAGCATCACCAATAGATGTTCTTGGTCATATAAGCTCAAATTTGTCCCAAGAAGGCAAGATCACTAGACAGAAACTGACATGGTTTAGACATGTGAAAAGGTAAAATTTATTAAAAAAAAGGACATTCTCCAGTCCGAGTGCCAGCGGCAGTGCTGGGTGTTGATGTGAGAAACTCATGCGAGTTTTTCGTATCACACTCGCAAGTGTGACACCGGCTTTAGAATGGTTCCTGTACTGTATGCCTCATATCAGATGCCTTGCTGTTGATTAATCATCTTTTGTCACTTTATGTAAATTACCTCTTCAAAGCTATGGAGAAAATGTAACTCTGCCTCCAGAGCTTAATTTACATGTGGAAGTGTTACAAGTGTGATGCGTAATGGACACTCTCTGCTCTCCTGATCTTACTGCAGAGCTGTGTCTGATTATACAGGACACATCTGCAGGTTCCTGTCAGTGCTTCAGCTTCTATCTCACAGGCAGACAGGGCTGCAATATTGTTGCAATACAGCAGAGCTCAGATAGAGACAAAAAATGTGTTTGGAAGAAGACAAAGTTTATTTCTCCTGTTCTGTGTTAATTACTTGTCTCAGACTGGTAACTCCCCTTCATGTAAAATAAGCTGTGGAGGCAGAGTTATCTTCCAGGCAACATCCTCCACATAACCTGGAAGAGGTCAATTACATAAAGTGATAAAAGATGATTTATCAACAACACATCTGATAGGAGACATACAGGTATCACTCTTTTCAACAGTCTCTAATCTGTACGCCTATATTAATACTTTTGATAGATCAAATGTGACGACAGATTCCCTTTAACACTAAATGGGATTTATTGAGCAGAATTACTCAAAATGTAAAATTGTTAATGTAGTATTAGTCTTAAAATGCACTCAATTTATCATAGTGGCTTTTGATGTTTCATAAATTTGGTGCATGTTTAGACACCTTTGTTTTTATTTTAGATTGGATTATGTTGCACTAGAAATTTGTGCCAATGTTTGTTGCCACCTTCAGAGCTATTATACCTATTTACAAGTCTCCTACAATATCTAACAGCGTCAACACAAGTAGTTCTCTAAAAGCTTAGCTTTAATGATAAGCGAATACGTTCGGCACTGTTCGTTACTCTCACGAATAGTACGGTATTCTGGCTATTCGTTACTCAGCGAGTAATCAGATATTTGCCTCGGTATATTTGAGTGACCCGCCCAGCATGTTTGGCGCTTTATTTGCAGCCAATAAACATGGCTGGCTTGCCAATCACAGTAATCCCGGTGCCATCTTTGATGTGGCAATACTGTGATTGGCTGGCCTTCCAGTGTCATAAGCACTATTTAAAGTCTGCTGGCACCATCTTGCACACAATTTATAGCTCATTTGGATAAAATAAATTTTATTAAAACATAACCTTTACTAATGTTAATATAAAAGTGCACGTGCAACATACAAGACAAAGACATATAAGGTGTCACATAAAAACACACGCTATTGCACAGTACCCATTAAACCTGATCATCAGAGGTAGATGAAAAAACAGGAGCCCAATAATATAATCAGTATGTAGAAAATATCTCAAAATTTGAGACCATAAATCAGATCATATATGGGAAAGGGTGATACTGTGCCCAGTGGTGGCGACTATGTATAACTTACCGTATATACTCATGTATAAGCCAATCCGTGTATAAGCCGACCCCCCTAATTTTGCCACAAAAAACTGGGAAAACTTATTGACTCGCGTATAAGCCTAGGGTAAAAAATGATTATGCCCCCATATGCTCCATAGATTAGGCCCCCATAAACTGCACAGATTATGCCCCCCGTATGATCCACAGATTATGCCCCCATATGCTGCACAGATTATGCCCCCATATGCTGCACAGATTATGCCCATATGCTCCCCTGATTATGCCCCCTATGCTCCCCTGATTATGCCCCCATATGCTCCAGATTATGCCCCCATATGCTCCAAATTATGCCCCCATATGCTCCAGATTATGCCCATATGCTCCCCTGATTATGCCCCCCTATGCTCCAGATTATGCCCCATATGCTGCAGATTATGCCCCATATGCTGCAGATTATGCCCCCATATGCTCCAGATTAGGCCCCATATGTTCCACAGATTATGCCCCATATGCTCCAGATTATGCCGCATATGCTCCAGATTATGCCCCATATGCTCCAGATTATGCCCCATATGCTCCAGATTATGCCCCATATGCTGCAGATTATGCCCCATATGCTGCAGATTATGCCCCATATGCTGCAGATTATGCCCCATATGCTCCAGATTATGCCCCATAGTATATACGTCCCTTATGCTGCTGCTGCAAAAAAAATAAAAATGACATACTCTCCTCTCGTCGCTGGGGGCCAGGTGCCGGTGTCCTGAGCAGGCGGTGACACCAGCACGCTATGGGGGACAGGTGCCGGTGTCACCGCTCGCTCAGGACCCCAGCACCTGAGAAATTTACCGATCCCCGGTCCACCGCTGCGCGCTGGTCCTCTTTCCGTGTCATCGGCAGTGAATGATCAGGCAGAGGGCGCGGCGTTCACTAATGACGTCATCGCGCCCTCTGCCTGATCATAACAGCAAGAGGACGCGAGGACACAGAGGGGAGCAGCGGTGGCACGGGGACAGGTAAATATCGCTATACTCACCCCTCCGCCGGCGCGGTCTCTGCAGCCTCTCCTCTTCTTCCGGCAGCTCTTCCTACAGCGGTCACATGAGACCGCTCATTAAAGTCATGAATATGTGTATATTCATGACTTTAATGAGCGATACTACGTGACTGCTGCAGGAAGGAGCCGGAGATCGTGGGAGAAGCAGGGGGGCTGCAGCGACCGCGCTGGCAGAGGGGTGAGTATGATCCGACATCCCCGCTCCCCCTCCCCCGCCGACCCCCGTATATGACCCACGTATAAGCCGAGAGGGGGACTTTCAGCCCTAAAAATTGGGCTGAAAATTTCGGCTTATACACGAGTATATACAAGATAAAGATCCCCAACTCACATCAGGACTACAAGATCCCAGGTACTTTCAGCTGCATCACATCTAATGTGGTGTACCTAATTATTTGTACGAAATGTCCAACTGGGGGTCTGTATGTGGGGGAGACCGGGCAAAAACTGAGAACAAGGATGAATTCTCATCGCCACACAATAAGAGAAAAAAGAATGGATTTACCTGTGGCAAAACACTTTTGTATGCCCGGTCATAGCATGATGGATATGGAATTACTTGTATTAAAATCTAACTTCAAATCTTAGAAAGATAGAAAGGTTTGGGAATATAAACTTATGATGACCTTTGACACTCTTAGTGCTGGAATGAATATATCACACGGATTCATGTCTTTCTATATCAATTAAGGAATCTGCTTCTCTGACCTTCTAGGGGCATCAAAACACAATAGCAGACTCCAATCAGAGGGTAATAAAACTTTCACTCCTTATCTATGAACTGTTCCAATATTTATGTTCAGCCCTCTGCCATAATGACAGTTCTGCTTCACATCACTTGTCTTACCAATTGCATTATTCCTGTGTCCTGTTGTGTATAAATATGTGATTCTTCAGATTTTGTATTAGTCCTAGCCTGATGAAGAGACCTGAGTAGTCACGAAAGCTTGCAATTTGTTACCATCTTTTCAGTTAGCCATTAAAAGGTATCAACCACTGAGGACTCTCAAGTCTAAATATTTTTCTATCTACTGGCTAACACGGTACGAAGATACACATCTTTCCTATATGCTTATGCTTTGAGCATTTTAAAAGTGAAGACATTAATTACTGGTTGCCTGTATATTGCGCAAGGATAGGGTCATATATACATCAAAGGTACCCTCTTATATCTCAAAGCGCACTTTCAGCAATATATACACATATTATCAATAAGCCAACCTTCATTCAGTGGTGGTTAGTGTTGAGCGATACTGCTCGATATCTAAAAATATCGGATCGGAATGGTATCGCCGATATCACTAAATATCGGCGATATCCGATTCCGATACCGGAAGTCCCATGTAAGTCTATGGGAACAAAATATTGCAACTAAAAAAAACCTTTATTTCCTTGTAAACACTAAATATACCCACATAGAATACATATATATATATATATACATGTCATTGTGACATATATATATACATATATGTATAGTTTATACACTTCTACATAGTAAAATATCCTCTGATTCAATTGCCGGGTAAAGCCGGCTTCTGTGATAAGACAGAAGCACCCGACATGAAATGACACTTGGTGTACATAGGGTTAACCATGTCTTTTCATGTCCTTTGCAATCTGATTTGCACAAACAATTACATCAGTCTATGTGTGCAAAATTTCACACCTGTAGGGGTTAATTAAAGGTGTAAATTCGTTGTAAAAAAAACGGACTTTTTTACACCTTTAATTAACCCCTACAGGTGTGAAATTTTGCACACATAGACTGATGTAATTGTTTGTGCAAATCAGATAGCAAAGGACATGAAAAGACATGGTTAACCCTATGTACACCAAGTGTCATTTCATGTCGGGTTCTGCATTTTCACAAAAGCCGTCAATTGAATTAGCGGCTATTATACTATGTAGAAGTGTATGAACTATAAATATAAATATATATATATGTGTCACAAATTCAATGACATGTATATATATATATATATATATATATATATATGAGGTGTAAAATTGTTTAAAAAAAATGCGTGGGCTCCCGCCCTATTTTCGCAACCAGACAGACAAAGCCAGCGAATGGGGGCAGATAATAATAGCCCAGAGAGGGACCATTATTTTTGGCCCCCCCTGGCTACTAACATCTGCCCCCAGACACCCCAGAAAAGACAAATCTATAATTAGATTCGCCCTTTCTGGCACTTTGCCCGTCTATTCCCATTGCCCTGTAGCGGTGGCGAATGGGTTAATAT
This sequence comes from Oophaga sylvatica, assembly GCA_033576555.1. Lineage (NCBI taxonomy): Eukaryota > Metazoa > Chordata > Amphibia > Anura > Dendrobatidae > Oophaga > Oophaga sylvatica. The sequence continues at coordinate 188,786,352 of JARQOD010000004.1, read as the reverse complement.
GGGGTTAAAGCCACATTGCAATTGAAAGGTGACCTTAAGCCAGGTTAATAATTGAGAGCTGTCAATTAGACAACTATCAATTATTAATACTATTGCATGAAATAAAATAAAACACACACACTTTAATTAAAAATCATTTTAATGAAATAAAGACACATGTTTTTGACCATCTTTTATTTGACTGCAAAAACCATTTCCAGTAATAAAAATAAAATAAAAAAGCAAAATTATTCTTACCTATCCCATGCACAGTCAGGTCCCACGGTGTAATCCGTCAGAAAGGGTTAATGTTTACTGCAGGGACCGCAGCTAATGCTGCAGCCTCACAGTAAACCCCCAAATGAATGAGTTCCTCTCCTGGCTGACAGGAGAGGAAGTGGAAAGCTTAATTGATTGCTTTCCACTTTCACTTCAGGTCAGCCAGGGACACAATCAGTGACGTCAGAGGGAACTGATTAACAAAAATAGGGGTTCCCTTCGAATAAAAAATGGCGTGGGGTCCCCCCTATTTTTGTTAACCAGCCAGATGAAGCAGACCGCTGAGGCCTGGATTTTCAGGCTGTTAAGGAGCCAAGATCCATGGACCTTGCCAGCCTGATAATACCAGGCCACAGCAGTCTGCATATCTTGGCTGATTAACAAAAATAGGGGATCCCCTCGAAAAAATTGGCGTGGGGTCCCCCCTATTTTTTTTAACCAGCCAGATGAAGCAGACTGCTGAGGCCTGGTTTTTCAGGCTGGTAAGGATCCAATATCCATGGACCTTGCAAGCCTGATAATACCAGGCCACAGCAGTCTGCATATCTTGGCTGATTAACAAAAATAGGGGATCCGCTCGAAAAAAAAACGGCGTAGGGGTCCCCTATTTTTGTTAACCAGCCAAGTAAAATGCAGACTGCTGCGGCCTGGTATTAAAAGACTGTCAAGGCCCATGGATTTTGGCCCTCAACTGCCTGATAATACCAGGCTACAGCAGCCCCACATTTGGTGCATCAAAAGATGTGCCAATTGTGGCACTTTACCCGGCTCTTCCCACTGCCCTGTAGCGGTGGCAAGTGGGGTAATAAGGGGTTAATGTCACCGTTGATTGCACGGTGACAATAAGCCCGGTTAATAATGGAGAGGTGTCAATAAGACACCGATCCATTATTAATCCCAAAGTTATTAAATGTATAAAAAAAAGACAAAGCAAGAAAAAAGTATTTTAATGAAATAAAAGAGACAACACAGTTTTCATTAGTTTTATTATACTCTCATTCCTGCGACGCCATCGATCTCCTGTAAAAAAAGAAAAAAAAAACAACAGTATACCACCTGTCCGACGCAGTCCATAGTAACGACAGTCCCACGACGATCCAGCTCTGCTACATCGCAATGACAGGCAGAGCCTGTCATCGCGACGCAGCACAGCTGATTACCTGCTTCCCCGGCGGTGACGTCATCGGACTGACTGCTTTACGGCCGGGATTACCCAGCAGTCACTGCAGTTATCGCGAGAAACTGCATGTGACCGCCGGGGAAAGATGATGGCGGCCATGAAGCAGTCCAGCCCGTGACCGCCGGAGATCTTCTGCCAGGTAAGTGCCGCTGACTCCTGACAGACCCGACCGACGGACACTGACAGTGACAGTGACAATCCCGATTCCGGTATCCGATAAGACGAAAATATCAGAACTAATTATCGAAAGGCCGATAGAGCTAATATCGGCCGATACCCGATACTTGCGGTATCGTATCGCTCAACACTAGTGGTGGTGAATGAATATAAGCTCAGTAACTGTTTACCTATGCATTGAGCATTCAGATCATATAAACATCAGTCACTGTTTGCCTGTGCATTGTGCATGAATAGGGTCCTTTATATAACAAAAAGTGCCCTCATGAATCTCAAAACGCAAATTCAGAAATCTGTATAACCACAAAGATCAATAGTCAGCCACCAGATTCTGGCAACAAATAATAGGGGTTGTCATTCCCAGCAGTATCCAGCATATATATGCTCAATCTCAGTGTTGCTGCTGGCTGTGAATAACACAGCCCTTTAAATAAATGGAGACTAGATAAAGCATAGATATGGAACGGTCTCACCGGTTCATTGGCGTTATGGACCCCAAATTAGAATAGGCCTCCCTTTTCTCCCCACTTGAGGACATTGCAGCCGGAAACAGAGAAGGGAGAGCATAGTTTCAGCGTAGAGTCAGTGAAAGTAGCATAGGGAAAGTGATAGGAAGTTATAATGAGCGCTATTTATTCCAAAAAGCTCTTTTAAGAGCTGAAGATTGTGAATAGATTACTTGTTTGTTAGGTGGGGATTTAAGTAGGGAGAGATTTAATAGGAGGGAGGGTGAAAGGCAAGCACCTGAGTGTTCACATCATTGCAAGTACATGCTGCAGATCTCTGTTATTTTCCACTGTATTGCATAGTAGTTAGTATTAGGAGCAGACTGTGGGATTAGGGTGAAATAGGGAGGGTTTCATCCACTAACAAAATATAAAAATCAGCTATTTGTAGCAGGAAATAATATTAGGTTGTACCAGCATATACAAAACCATTTTTTAGGAGCTACATAATATTACTGTGCAGCAGCCTATAATTTTTTTTTTTAGCTGTAAAATAATATTCCTCAGTGGCAGCATATAGTAACATCAATTTTAAAATCTAATTGCTAAATAATATTCCCCGTCTATTGCTTAAAATACCTAATATTTGTCTAGCAGATGTGCGACTGGCACAGTCCGAGTAGAGATAATCATACATGACAATTTAGCAGTGGCAATAATCTTCATTACTCCACATTTGGAGTGTGTCAGGAAGATGATTAAAAAAAATAATAATTTTCTATTGGTTTTAAAAATAGAGTTTCTTTATCTAGCAGTTGTGCAACTGGCGCAATCGGGTAGAGATAATCTCTCGTGACAATAGCAGGGGCAATAATCTTCATTACTGCGCATTTGGAGTGTGTCAGCAAGTCAATTGAAAAAAATCATAATTTTCTATTGGTTTAACCCCTTAACCCCCAAGGGTGGTTTGCACGTTAAGGAACGCGCCAATTTTTACAATTCTGACCACTGTCTCTTTATGAGTCTATAACTCTGGAACGCTTCAACGGATCTTCACGATTCTGAGAATGTTTTCTCATGACATATTGTACTTCACGTTAGTGGTAAAATTTATTCGATATAACTTGCGTTTATTTTTGAAAAAAACGCAAATATGGCAAAAATTTTGAAAATTGTGCAATTTTCAAACTTTGAATTTTTATTCCCTTAAAACAGAGAAATATGTTGCACAAAATAGTTAATAAATATCATTTCCCACATGTCTACTTTACATCCGCACAATATTGGAACCAAAATTTATTTTTGTTAGGAAATTATAAGGGTTAAAAGTTGACCAGCGATTTCTCATTTTTACAACAAAATTTACTAAGCCATTTTTTTAGGGACCACCTCACATTTGAAGTCACTTTGAGGGGTCTATATGGCAGAAAATACCCAAAAGTGACACCAATATAAAAACTGCACCCCTCAAGGTACTCAAAACAACATTCAAGAAGTTTATTAACCCTTCAGGTGCTTCACAGGAGCTGAAGCAACTTGGAAGGAAAAAATGAACATTTAACTTTTTAGTCACAAAAATGATCTTTTACAAACAATTTTTTTATTTTAACAAGGGTAAAAGGAGAAAATGTACAGAAAAAGTTGTTGTGTAATTTCTCCTGAGTTCGCTGATACCCCATATGTGGGGGAAAACCACTGTCTGGGCGCACGGCAGGGCTTGGAATGGAAGGAGCGCCGTTTGACTTTTTCAAACCAAAATTGGCAGGAATCGAGATTGGACGCCATATCGCATTTGGATAGCCCCTGATGTGCCTAAACAGTGGGAATCCCCCACAAGTGACACCATTTTGGAAACTAGACCTCCTAAGGAACTTATCTAGATCTGTGATGAGCACTTTGAACCCTCAAATGCTTCACACAAGTTTATAACGTAGAGCCGTAAAATTAAAAAATCATTTTTTTTCCACAAAAATTATTTTTCACCCCAATTTTTATTTTCCCAAGGGTAACAAGACCTCAAAATTAATTGTGCAATTTGTCCTGAGTACGCTGATACCCAATATGTTCGGGTAAACCACTGTTTAGGTGCATGGCAGAGCTCGGAAGGGAAGGAGCGCAGTTTGACTTCTTCAACGCAGAATTGGCTGTATGCCATGTCGCATTTGGAGAGCCCCTGATGTGCCTAAACAGTGGAACCCATCACAAGTGACACCATTTTGGAAACTAGACCCCTTAAGGAACTTATCAAGATCTGTTGTGAGCATGTTCAACCCCCAAATGTTTCACTAAAGTTTATAATGCCTGGGTGTGAAAAAAAAAATTCCACAAAAAATGATTTTTTAGACCCCCATTTTCCAATTTTTGATTTTTCACAAGGAAATTGGAGCCCAAATGTTGTTGTTCAATTTGTCCTGAGTATGCTGATACTCCATATGTGGGGGGAAATACTGTTTGGGCACACGGCAGGGCTCGGAAAGGAAGTAATGACTTTTTCGAATGCAGACTTTGATGGGTGTCATGTTCAGTTTGCAGAGTCCCTGATGTGCCTAAACAGTGGAAACCCCCCACAAGTGAACCCATTTTGGAAACTAGATCCCCTAAGTAACTTATCTAGATCTGTGGTGAGCACTTTGAACCCCCAAGTGCTTCACACAAGTTTATAATGCCCGGGCATGAAAATAAAAAATCCTATTTTTTCCCACAAAAATGATCTTTTAGTCACCAATTTTTTATTTTCCCAAGGGTAAGGGCAGAAATTGGACCCCAAAAGTTGTTGTCCAATTTGTACCGAGTACGCTGATACCCTATATGTGGGAGAAAACTACTGTGTGGGCGCACGTTGGGCCTCGGAATAGAAGTAGTGACGTTTAGTAATGCAGACTTTGATGGAATGGTCTGCAGGTGTCATGTCGCGTTTGAAGAGCCCCTGATGTGCTTAAACAGTGGAAACCCCCCACTAGTGACCCCATTTTGTAAACTAGACCCCCAAAGGAACTTATCTAGATGTGTGGTGAGTGCTTTGAACCCCAAGTGCTTCACAGAAGTTTATAATGCCCGGACGTGAAAATAAAAAATCATATTTTTTCCACAAACATGATCTTTTAGTCCCCAGTTTTTTATGTTCCCAAGGGTAACAGGAGAAATTGGACCCAAAAAGTTGTTTTCCAATTTGTCCTGAGTATGCTGATACCCTATATGTGGGAGAAAACTACTGTATGGGCACACGTCGGGGCTCGGAAGTGAAGTAGTGATGTTTTGCATTGCAGACTTTGATGGAATGGTCTGCGGGTGTCATGTCGTGTTTGGAGAGCTCCTGCTGTGCCTAAACAGTGAAAACCCCCCACAAGTGACCCCATTTTGGAAACCAGACCCCTCAAAGGAACTTATTTAGATGTGTGGTGAGAACTTTGAACCCCCAAGTGCTTTACAGAAGTTTACAACGTAGAGCCATTAAAATAATAAATCATATTTTTTTCTATAAAAACTATATTTTCGTCCCCAATTTTTTATTTTCCCAAGGGTAACAGAAGAAATTGGACCCCAAGATTATTGTGTAATTTTACCTGAGTACGCTGATACCCCATATGTGGGGGTAAACTACTGTTTGGGAGCATGGCAGAGCTCCGAAGGGAAGGAGCACCGTTTGACTTTTTCAACGCCGAATTGGCTGGAATTGAGATCAGACGCCATGTCACATTTGGAGAGCCCCTGATATGCCTAAACAGTGGAAACCCCCAATTCTAACTCCAACACACCCCTAACACTAATCCCAACCCTAATCATAACCCTAACCACAAACCTAACCCTAACACATCCGTAACCCTAGTCCCAACCGTAACTTTAGCCCAAACCCTAACCCTAATGGGAAAATGGAAACAAATACATTTTTTAATTTTATTATTTTTCCCTAACTAAGGGGGTGATAAAGGGGGGTTTGATTTACTATTTATAGCGGGTTTTTATGATTGGCAGCTGTCACGCTAAAAGACGCTTTTTATTGCAAAAAGTAGTTTTTGCATCATCAAATTTTGAGAGCTATAATTTTTCTATTTATTGGCCCACAGAGTCATGTGAGGTCTTATTTTTTGCGGGACAAGGTGGCGTTTTTATTGGTACCATTTTTGGGCACATGACATTTTTTGATCGCTTTTTATTACGATTTTTGGGAGGCAGAATGAACAAAAACAAGCAATTCATGAGTTTCTTTTGGGGAGGGGCGTTTATAGTGTTCTGCATGTTGTAAAATTGATAAAGCAGTTTTATTCTTCGGGTTAGTACGATTACAGTGATACCTCATTTGTATCTTTTTTTATGTTTTGGCGCTTTTATACAATTAAAACGATTATATATAAAAAATAATTATTTTTGCATCGCTTTATTCTGCGAGCTATAACTTTTTTTATTGTTTCGCTGATGATGCTGTATGGTGGCTTGTTTTTTGCGGGACAAGATGATGTTTTCAGCGGTACCATGTTTGTTTATATCCGTCTTTTTGATCGCGTGTTATTCCACTTTTTGTTCGGCGGTATGATGATAAATCATTGTTTTTTAGACTTGTTTTGTTTTGTTTTTTTCACTAAAGGGGTTAACTAATGGGACAGTTTTATAGGGGGGGTCGTTTCGGACGTGGCGATACTAAATATGTGTACTTTTATTGATATTTTTTTACATTAAATAAGTGAATTTATTGGGAATATTTTTTTTTCAATATTTAGGAATTTTTTTTACAAATGTTTATTTTTATTTTTTGTACATTTTTACTTTGTCCCAGGGTGGGACATCACTGTGTAGGGTCAGATCGCTGGTGTGACAGTGTGCACAGAACTCTGTCACACCAGAGATCACTCTGGCACTGCTGCAGACACTGAGGAAGCCACCTCCCTGAAGGACCCGGCGGCCATCTTGGATCCAGGGTCCTGTAGTGAGGAGAGTCCCTCGGAACAGCGCGACACATCTTCTGAGAATCTCAGGGGAGCACGCAGGGAGCCCCCTCCCTGCGCGATGCTTCCCTGTGCCCCCGGTACACCGCGAACATGTTTGATCGTGGTGTGCCAGGGGTTAATGTGTCGGGAGCGGTCCATGACTGCTCCTGACACATAGTGCCAGGTGTCAGCTGTGATAATCAGCTGACACCCGGCGGCGATCAGCTGCGCTCCCGGAGGGAGCGCAGCTGATCACCTTGGATGTACTATTCCGTCCCTGGGAATTAAGTACCAGGTCACATGGATGGAATAGTACATCCAATGGGATTAAGGCATTAAAAAATGGAGTATCTTTATCTAGCAGTTGTGCAACTGGCACAATCCGGATAGAGATAATCGTGTGTGACAATTTAGCAGGGACAATAATCTTCATTGCTTCGCATTTGGAGTGTGTCAGCAAGATGATCTTAAAAAAAAATCTTAATTTTCTATTGGTTTAAAAATCAGTGTATCTTTATCTAGCAGTTGTGTGACTGGTGCAATCCGGGTACAAACAATCTTACGTGACAATTTAGCACGGGCAATAATCTATATTACTCCAAATTTGGAGTGTGTCAGCGAGACGATTGAAAAAAAAAAATTTTCTATTGGTTTAAAAAATAGCGTTTCTTTATCTAGCAGTTGTGCAACTGGTGCAATCCGGGTAGAGATAATCTTACGCAACAATTTAGCAGGAACAATAATCTTCATTACTCCGCATTTAGAGTGTGTCAGCAAGTCAATTGAAAAAAATCATAATTTCTATTGGTTTGAAACTTAGCTTTTCTTTATTTGGCAGCTGTGTGACTGGAGCAAAGCCCACAGAAATACACAAATGTGACTATTTACCTGTAATTTACATCAGCCACAATATTGGTATTGATACATCCTTGATTCACTTGTGGCTTCATTTGAATTTTTCTTGAACTTGGTAGCAGTCCATTTTCATACTATATGATGATAATGATTGGTGGCACAGACGCACTTCATGCATGCGCTGTGTTCCCTGCTGCGGCTTCGGGACAGCGTGTGCGTCGACAGCTAGTGATGACCTCAGATCCTCCTTCCCATTGCCTTGGACGCGCACGTGCCTTCCCCTTTCCATTAAACCAGCACATCATGTAGGTTGTGTGCCGCTTTACCGTTGTTTCCATATTTCACACATATACTTCATCACTTTTTCCTTAAAGTCCAACCCTAGTTTCCTCTCCTGGGAACTTCTCACTTTCTCTTTATTGGATACAATGTCTGGATGCAATGTCTGGCAGCACAGACGTGCCCCACGCATGCACTGTTTTGCCTGCGGTGGTCTCGGGATGGTTTGTGCGTTGCTGGGGTGATGGCTGGTGATGACTTCCTGTCCTTCTCTCCATCACCCTGTGCGCGCGAGCGCTTTCCTCTTTCCACTAGCATGCACATCACGCGGCTGCACGCCGATTTGCTGACAAATCCCATGCTACATATAAATACCTATGACACCCCTCACTTGATCACACCTCCTGATGAAACCAAAGAGAAGTGGTGAAATGCGCGTCGAGGCTTAGTGTGTCCCGCGTGTCTCCTGCATCTGGGTAACGCTGCATTATGTCTGAAGGTACTTGATGTTACTTTTACTTTCACTAGCGATTAGCTTCTATGGATTTCCCAAATCTGAGCCTCTCTTTCCATTATAAGATGTTTATTTCTATACCAGCAAGGCTCTTTTGAGACTGTTGTTATCCTGCTCTACCGAGCATATAGCTACTTTCTCTAAGGCTACTTTCACACATGCGTTTTTTGCCATCAGGTGCGATCCGGACCCTCAGCCATTACTATGCAGCCAGCCAGCAAGAGAGGAGGCAGCCGCAGGAGAAGGCATCATCTGCCATCCACCCAGCAGCAGCAGCCATCAGCCGCTGCCCAGCATCAGACGCCACCAGCAGCATCAGACGCCGCCAGCAGCAGACGCAGCCCAGCAGCAGACGCCGCCAGCAGCAGCAGACGCCGCCCAGTAGCAGACGCCAGAAGGTAAATATTACACACTCCATTAAAATAAAAATGTTAACATATCTAACTATTTTTGTGTTTCAGCCAGGGCCATGCAATATCAATATATATATATATTTTTTCTCTTTATTCCACAGCAGAGTCTGCCCAGCAGCAGCAGAGTCCGCCCAGCAGCAGAAGCAGCCCAGCATCAGAGTACACCAGCAGCATCAGACGCAGCCAAGTACCAGACGCCGCCCAGCAGCAGCAGACGCCGCCACCAGCAGCAGACGACAGCAGCAGCAGACATGTCTTCTTCTTCTGGGAGCCCTCCCCCGCATCGTCAGCGCTTAGAGGTAAAAAAATTTTTTTTTTTAGGTATTTCACAATCCATCTCTGAAATGCGTATATATACCTATTAATTGACATTTTTTTGTATAACAGGAATCTGAAGCTGAAGATGTGCTCCAAAGAAGAACGAAGGGGTGGAGAGATACCCGGAGTGGGTTCGCAATTCGTAAGTTTCCTGCATCCATCGCAGAAACACAACATCACACTACACACAACACATAGAAAACAATTTAGTACAGACATCACACTGCAGACAACACATAAAAAGAGATCATTACTGCTATCACACTGCACACTACACATATGCTTACATCCAAACACATTTTTTTTATAGTCTGCTGAATATGCGCTGCCTTATGCACAGCGTGCAGTGTTTAAGTAGGGGAAGTGGTGTAAGTGTCATGGTCGCTATACCGGAAGTGGTTGACAGGAAGTAGCCAGGCCTGCGTTCCAGGAGTCAGGGGAGGAGTGGAATATCGAGCATAGATGTGCCAGACTGGAGGAGTGCAGAAATACTAAAGCAGCAGTGCGATAATTTCTAGGATGATGTGATCTATCCTACAGTATAAGTCAGAGTGAGCAGTGATGTTCCACATTTGAACAGGATATCAGTTTGGAAGATTCTGTAATAGATAGATATAGATAATTAGTATCAGAATATGCATAATAAAATCCTGTGTAATGAAATTCTAGGGTTACGGTTGTTTAACATACAATATCATTAACCCTAAAAAGTAGAGGGGAAAACAGCATGCATATTAGATATATATATATAGGAACTAGATGGTGGCCCGATTCTAATGCATCGGGTATTCTAGAATATGTATGTAGTTTACGTATAGAGGCTGCTGCTGGGGTGTATATAGAGGCTGCTGCTGGGGTGTATATAGAGGTTGCTGAGGTGTATATAGAGGCTGCTGCTGGGGTGTATATAGAGGTTGCTGGGGTGTATATAGAGGCTGTTGCAGCTGGGGTGTATATAGAGGCTGCTGCTGAGGTGTATATAGAGGCTGCTGGGGAATATATAGAGGCTGTTGGGGTGTATATAGAGGCTGCTGTGGTGTATATAGAGGCTGCTGCTGGAGTGTATATAGAGGCTGCTGCTGCTGGGGTGTGTATAGATGCTGCTGGGGTATATAGAGGTGCTGCTGGGGTTACTGGAGGCTGCTGCTGGGGTGTACGTGGAGGCTGCTGCTGGGGTATATGTGGAGGCTGCTGCTGGGGTATATAGAGGCTGCTGCTGGTGGGGTCTGCGTGGAGGCTGCTGCTGGGGTTTACGTGGAGGCCACCGGTCAGGGTACTTCCGCTAGCGCCGGTCATCTCCCGGCTGCGTCGCCGCTGACCTCCATGCGGCAGGAGATGACCCGCGGCTAATGTTGAGAGATCCGCGGCTAGTGCCACTGATCTCCCGACGATAGCGGTGGCGTGCATGGTTCAAATCCTGTGCCAATTCACGGCCGGACTGCGCCTGTTGCATCAGGTATTCTAGAATATGTATGTAGCTTATTTATGAAGATTTAAGAATAATGCAATGAATACACAGGATTTTCCGGGTAAAATATATACATTATCATTAAATGTTATTGCCCATAGAACTGCTCTCTAACACAGGTTCTGTGACAGTCCCTGTGACGTTGCTAAGGCCACGGTCGGGTATCCAAGGGGTGTGCTCGCACCACTCCCTCAGCAACAAACACATCCAATCCGGAGACAGCTGAGCAGAGAGGTCGTGACCAATCAGCGACGCAGGATTTCCGTTACAGACAGACAGAACTGACAAAACATGTTCAGTACATCATGGGCAGTTGGTGAGTCACCTGACCACATGGGCAGAGGTAGCCCTGCGTCGCTGATTGGCCGCGGCCGGACCAATCAGCGACGCGGGATTTCCTGGACAGACAGAGAGACAGACAGACAGACAGACAGACGGGATAAGACAATTATATAGTAGATATCCAAGTAATACCACATGTCTCTGCATAATTAAGGATTGTTGATCAACACAAAAATGATTGGACGTCGAATTCTTTATTTAACCCCTTGGGTTCTAGTGTGTTTAACTCATGTATCCAGTAGCTTTCTCTTTTCTTCAAGAATTTAATGCGGTCACCTCCCCTGCGTGAGGGTAATACTTGCTCCATTATTTGAAATTTCAACTGGGCGATGGTATGTCCAGTATTTATGAAGTGAGAAGGAATGGGAAGTAATAAATTTTTTCATCTTATTGTGGACTTGTGCTTTGATATTCCACTCCTCCCCTGACTCCTGGAACACAGGCGGTGACTTCAGTGGAACGCACGCCTGGCTATTTCCTGTGAACCACTTCCGGTATAGCGGCCATGACACACCGCTTCCCCTACTTAAACACTGCACGCTGTGCATAAGGCAGCGCTAGAGACAAGCGGTGGAACTGCGTCCATGCTGCTCACTCTCCTTCCTACACCTGGGACTTATAAGGTAACGTTATCACCCAAAGAACACCACTTCATATACCGTAATTATATGGAATCCTGCATGTATCTGCTATATACTTACAATCAGCTCCCCCTTTTTCCAGATTTACTAACGCAGGCAATTCCATCAGTGGTATGTAACACCAATCATTTCACCTACCGCAGAGATACTCCCTTAAATACTTCATCCGAGTGCATTTTATTTTATAGGATAATCCCACCTAACTATATGGACAAACAGTGCACCTTATGGGTACGTGTTCACTCTCCAGTCTTTCACTTGCGTGTCCTTTTCTCTGCCTAATAGGGCACTCTTAAGATGCATTTGTTCCAAACTGTGATAATTTTGTTGCCGGTTTCCATGCACATATGTATGTTAATAACATGTATAAACAACATATGCATACCTAGATCCCGGAATGTAAATACCTCTTTTCTTATTATGCTTTATTATTTACATTTAATTCTAGCACTTGATGAAGGTCAATTAGACCGAAACGTCTGCCATTGTTGCCATTGTATGTATTGCACTTATTAAATGAGCAAATTTTTCTAAGAACATCACGGGTGTGTGCCAAGTTAATTTACACAGTATATTGATTGGGACCTTACTTGAGCACCACCGTCACCGTTTATTAGAGTTGTGCCAACGGTTCTTATTTACGCCAATTTTTACAATTCTGACCACTGTCTCTTTATGAGGCTATAACTCTGGAACGCTTCAACAGATCTTCACGATTCTGAGATTGTTTTCTCATGACATATTGTACTTCACGTTAATGGTAAAATTTATTTGATATAAATTGCATTTATTTTTATAAAAAACGCAAATATGGTGAAAATTTTGAAAATTGTGCAATTTTCAAACTTTGAATTTTTATTCCCTTAAAACACAGAAATATGTCACACAAAATAGTTAATAAATAATATTTTCCACATGTCTACTTTACATCCGCAAAATTTTGGAACCAAAATTTTTTTTGATAGGAAATTATAAGGGTTCAAAGTTGACCAGTGTTTTTTCATTTTTACACCAAAATTTACAAAACCATTTTTTCAGGGACCACCTCACATTTGAAGTCACTTTGAGGGGTCTGTATGGCAGAAAATACCCAAAAGTGACACCATTCTAAAAACTGCACCCCTCAAGGTACTCAAAACCACATTCAATAGGTTTATTAACCCTTCAGGTGCTTCACAGGAGCTGAAGCAACGTGGAAGAAAAAAATGAATATTTAACTTTTTAGTCACAAAAATGATCTTTTACAAACTTTTTTTATTTTAACAAGGGTAAAAGGAGAAAATGGACAGATAAAGTTGTTGTGCAATTTCTCCTGAGTTCGCCAATACCCCATATGTGGGGGAAAACCACTGATTGGGCACACGGCAGAGCTTGTAAGGGAAGGAGCGCCGTTTGACTTTTTTTAACCAAAATGGGCTGGAATAGAGATTGGAAGCCATTTCGCATTTGGAGAGCCCCTGAAGCGCCTAAACAGTGGAAATCCCCCACAAGTAACTAGACCCCTATGGAACTTATCTAGATCTGTTGTGAGCAGTTTGAACCCCCAATGTTTCACAAAAGTTTATAGTGCCTGGGTGTGAAAAAAAACAAACAATTTTCCATAAAAATGATTTTTTAGTCCCAAATTTTTGATTTTTCCCAAGGAAATTGGACCCCAAAAGTTGTTGTCCAATTTGTCCTGAGTACGCTGATACCAAATATGTGGGGGGGAACTGTTTGGGCTCACGGCAGGGCTTGGAAAGGAAGTAATAACGTTTTGGAATGCAGACGTTGATGGGGGTCATGTTTCATTTGCAGTGCCCCAGATGTGCCTAAACAGTGGAAAACCCCCACAAGTGACCCCATTTTGGAAACTAGACCCCCTAAGGAACTTATCTAGATCTGTGGTGAGCATTTTGAACCCCCAAGTGCTTCACACAAGTTTATAATTTTTTTAAACCTTTGCACATTGTGCAATGGTGAAACTTGTACTCTCTATCTCTACATCTTGTAATAACTGCTAAGCCTATTGTAATGTCCCCCTCACAGCATCTTTCAGCTGGTCTGAGAGAGACCCCTTGGCTAATTTTTTGAAACCTGTGCACATTATGCAATAGTGAAACTTGTACTCTTTATATCTACCTCTTGTAATAACTGCTAAGTGTATTGTGATGTACCCATTATAGCATCTTTCAGCTGGTCAGAAAGAGATCCCTTGGGTAATTTTTTGAAAGCTTTGCACATTGTGCAATGGTGAAACTTGTACTCTCTGTCTCTACTGCTTGTAATAACTGCTAAATGTATTGTGAGTAGAGTTGAGCGATACTTTCCGATATCCAAAAGTATCGGAATCGGAATGGTATCGCCGATACCCAAAAAATATCGGCGATACCCGATACCGATACCGGAAATCCAATGTAAGTCTATGGGAACAAAATATCGGAATTAAAAAAACCCATTCTTGCCTTGTTGGTTAATTGTACATGAAGGAAAACAACAAAGAGTAATGTAGAATGTATTGGGGGAGGTTGAGGAGACATTAAAGGCATAGATGTTTAACCCAATCCAATGGAATAGCATTAATATTTTTTTTTTGGAAATACGTTTGGATTGACGAAGAAATTGACTATGTTGTTAACCTTTTTTCTATTTTGGCAAATATGTATGTTTCACAACTTCCATGCTCTTCACCTTTTTAACTTTTGACACACTTTCTCCTTCATAATCTTCAGCAGCATCATCTTTGTCATCAAATTATTCTTCATCTTCACCTTCTTTATCTTCTTCGTAAACTTCTTGTTATTCATCTTTTTGTTAACATTACTCATATTGTTCTTATTAAACTATTATTCTTCTTCATATTCTACATCTTCATCTTCTTCCTCTTCATCTTCTTCATCATATTCTTACAGTCAGGGCCAGAAATATTTGGACAGTGACACAATTTTCGCGAGTTGGGCTCTGCATGCCACCACATTGGATTTGAAATGAAACCTCTACAACAGAATTCAAGTGCAGATTGTAACGTTTAATTTGAAGGGTTGAACAAAAATATGTGTTAGAAAATGTAGGAATTGTACACATTTCTTTACAAACACTCCACATTTTAGGAGGTCAAAAGTAATTGGACAAATAAACATAACCCAAACAAAATATTTTTATTTTCAATATTTTGTGGCGAATCCTTTGGAGGCAATCACTGCCTTAAGTCTGGAACCCATGGACATCACCAAACGCTGGGTTTCCTCCTTCTTAATGCTTTGCCAGGCCTTTACAGCCGCAGCCTTCAGGTCTTGCTTGTTTGTGGGTCTTTCCCTCTTAAGTCTGGATTTCAGCAAGTGAAATGCATGCTCAATTGGGTTAAGATCTGGTGATTGACTTGGCCATTGAAGAATGTTCCACTTTTTTGCACTCATGAACTCCTGTGTAGCTTTGGCTGTATGCTTGGGGTCATTATCCATCTGTACTATGAAGCGCCGTCCAATCAAGTTTGCAGCATTTGGCTGAATCTGGGCTGAAAGTATATCCCGGTACACTTCAGAATTCATCCGGCTACTCTTGTCTGCTGTTATGTCATCAATAAACACAAGTGACCCAGTGCCATTGAAAGCCATGCATGCCCATGCCATCACGTTGCCTCCACCATGTTTTACAGAGGATGTGGTGTGCCTTGGATCATGTGCCGTTCCCTTTCTTCTCCAAACTTTTGGCTTCCCATCATTCTGGTACAGGTTGATCTTTGTCTCATCTGTCCATAGAATACTTTTCCAGAACTGAGCTGGCTTCTGGAGGTGTTTTTCAGCAAATTTAACTCTGGCCTGTCTATTTTTGGAATTGATGAATGGTTTGCATCTAGATGTGAACCCTTTGTATTTACTTTCATGGAGTCTTCTCTTTACTGTTGACTTAGAGACAGATACACCTACTTCACTGAGAGTGTTCTGGACTTCAGTTGATGTTGTGAACGGGTTCTTCTTCACCAAAGAAAGTATGCGGATCACCACCACTGTTGTCTTCCGTGGGCTCCCAGGTCTTTTTGGATTGATGAGTTCACCAGTGCTTTCTTTCTTTCTCAGGATGTACCAAATTGTAGATTTTGCCACTTCTAATGTTGTAGCAATTTCTTGGATGGTTTTTTTTCTGTTCTTGCAGCTTAAGGATGGCTTGTTTCACCTGCATGGAGAGCTCCTGTGACCGCATGTTTCCTTCACAGCAAAACCTTCCAAATGCAAACACCACACCTCAAATCAACTCCGGCCCTTTCATCTGCTTAATTGAGAATGACATAACAAAGATATTGCCCACACCTGTCCATGAAATAGCCTTGGAGTCATTTGTCCAATTACTTTTGGTCCCTTTAAAAACAGGGTGGCACATGTTAAGGAGCTGAAACTCCTAAACCCTTCATCCAATTTTAATGTGGATACCCTCAAATGAAAGCTGAAAGTCTGGACTTCAACTGCATCTGAATTGTTTTGTTTCAAATTCATTGTGGTAATGTCTAGAACCAAAATTAGATAAATGTTGTCTCTGTCCAAATATATATGGACCTAACTGTATTTGTGACAGAGATTCCTGTACTTGTAATCTGTCAAAGTATGAATTTTTCATCCTTCCGTTCTTGCTGTCACAAAAGATTTAAATTACAACAGTATTTGTCCGTGTTTAGTTTAGCCTGCAGCAGCAGGCATTTTCCAGGGGCACCACGAGGAGGAACGGACTCACCCCCATACACTGCTTAGTCTTCTTCTGCTTACAATTTAGAGCATATATTTTGCTCTTCATTTTGATCTTATACTTCATGTTCTTCTGCTTTTTGATCTTCTGCTTATTGTTCTTCTGTCTCTTGTTCTGTATCTTGTAGTTTGTCGTAACCTTCTTTTTCCTGTTGGTGATCTTCTTCTGGGTAATCTTATATTTCTTCTTTGTGATGGTGTTCAGGCTGGTTGGCTTGATGCTTGTCGTCCTTGGGGTCGTCATCTTCTTCGGGGTGGTCTTTAGGGTCGTCTAACTTCCGAGAACCAGTTGACGTTACTGGAACCCGGACGGGTAGCAGAAGGTACAAGAGCCAATGCAAGTAACGAGGACCAGCTGACTGTGCTGGAACCTGGAGGGGCAGCAGAAGGAAAAGAGCCAATGGCACAACCGAGGACCAGCTGACGTTACTGGGACACGGTTACTAAGCAGGAGGTACCTGTGCTCCAAAACACTACCAAGGACCAGCAGATGTTGCTGGAACTCGGATACCGAGATGGAGGCACCTAGGCCAAAGGCACTGTGGAGAACCAGTTGACGGTACTGGAACCCAGACGGGTAGCAGAAGGTACAAGAGCCAATGCAAGTAACAAGGACCAGCTGACTGTGCTGGAACCCGGAGGGGCAGCAGAAGGAAAAGAGCCAATGGCACAACCGAGGACCAGCTGACGTTACTGGGACATGGTTACTAAGCAGGAGGTACCTGTGCTCCAAAGCACTACCAAGGACCAGCAGACGTTGCTGGAACTGGATACCGAGATGGAGGCACCTAGGCCAAAGGCACTGCGGAGAACCAGTTGACGGTACTGGAACCCGGACGGGTAGCAGAAGGTACAAGAGCCAATGCAAGTAACGAGGACCAGCTGACTGTGCTGGAACCCGGAGGGGCAGCAGAAGGAAAAGAGCCAATGGCACAACCGAGGACCAGCTGACGTTACTGGGACACGGTTACTAAGCAGGAGGTACCTGTGCTCCAAAGCACTACCAAGGACCAGCAGACGTTGCTGGAACTCGGATACCGAGATGGAGGCACCTAGGCCAAATGCACTGTGGAGAACCAGCTAACGGTACTGGAACTCGGACGGGTACCATAAGGCACCCATGAAAATGTAAGTTGACAGGCCGCAAGCCGTCTGCAGTTACCAAATCACACAGTCCTAGAGTGGGTGCTTGTCCTATTTTCACAACGGAAAGAGCCTTTATTTACATATCCCACAGCACACATAGGAATCACCTAAACTGCAGGCACCATAGAGTCGGATAACCGGAATGCAACATGACAGGACAACTTATTGGAGGCTAATTTACGTTGACACTGCCAGGAAACAGCTGTGGTGCTGTAACCAGGGTGGGCATGAGTCAGTACCCGTGCCAATTACTTACGAGCAACAACTGGCGGTGTTGGAGCCAGGGATGAGAGGAAGACAGGGTGGAGGCAGCATGACTTTTTGTCGTACACACAGCAGGGGAACAGCTGCCATTACTCAACCCCAGTAACACAGGAGCAAGTGTTGACTGTGCTAACAGCACTTACAGGCAACAACTGGCGGTGTTGGAGCCCAGGGTCCAATGCATCGACTTCAATTGCTTCCACCTCCTCTCAGTAACACAGCACTGTTGATCAACCATCTGTCTCTTCACCGCCTGCCAAATTGCCCAGTCAGTCAGAGAGTTCTGTACAGGAGCCAGCTGAGTCTCTGCTTCTGTTCTCAGAATCTGTTGGTTTGCAAACAGGGGCACAGCCAAGCAGCATTCTGGAATGTGAAGAAGAGGGAGTATGCAGTGATGTGTAACAGCTGTGTCTCTCTGAATCTGAAGAGGCGGGTGAGACAGTGCCGATAGTCAGCACACCGCAGAACGCATCTGATGATGATGAGACTCAGGTGCCAGTTTCTGTTGAGCATGGTGGTGGCCAGACCACCCAACAGCAGCAGGTGTTGTAAGAGGTTAGTGGAGATGATGAGGTCCAAGACCCAACATGGCGTGAGGAACAGGAAGGTGGTGGTAGCAGCTCTGAGGAAGCGATTGCCCCAACGGTACAAACAGGAGGGAGAGTTAGGCTGCATACTCTGTTGCCTGTAGCCTCCATTTTGGCACCTGTTCGGATTTCTCTTCCAAAAGTCTAAACGGACGCTCCCAGGACTTGCACTGCGTGGTCCTTTTTTCACACACTTGCAGATGATATTTGCTATGTCAAATGCAAGCTGTGTAATCAAAAAGTAAAAAGAGGTAAAGTGTCAGTAACCTCAATACCACAAATATGTCTAAAATAGTGCGTAGAAAACACGTAGTTGAGTTACAAAGACACACTGAAGATGTACAGTCTATAGAGAATCACAGCACAAGTTTAACTGCATATGTCATGGTTAAATTTGAAATTTTTATTGCACACTTGATGTGAAAAAAGAAAATAGCTATGAGACGACTGACTGACGTTTTGGGCAACGCAGTGGCCTTTATCAAATAGTCGCTGGAAGAGATAGAAAAATTTACAGTCAATGACAATGTATAATATATACAATATATACATAGGGTGAAGAATATATATACATAGGAATTAGGCAACATGTTAAACATTTGGGTGATACTGTAGAACACGGAGAATTATCCCTCTAGGGTATGCGGGTGGATAATGTAGTTTTTTGTTAATTTTTGTGAGTGTGTAGAAAACAGGGGTGATGGGGTATTGAATATTAAGGAATGTCATAGTATTACAGTCTATGGTGATCAATTAAAGATGTTTTGTCAGGATACGATAAATTTTTTGACAGATGTAAAATGTAGGGTCACAATTGAGTTGTCTGTAGGTTAGGTTAACTGACAGTTGTCTATGAATTTCGGCAATAGATTGGGTCTTATTCATAATAACGATAGCACCCCCCTTATCTGCTTGTTTAATAATAATGTTGGGGTTATCTTTCAGAGATTTTATGGCTTGTTTATCTGTGGGTGTCAGGTTGTGGCGTATCGGTTGTAGGCCCAATCTCGGCAAACCATCCACGACCACAGGCTCTGAATGCTGGCATTGCAAAACTCCTGTCCCTTGAAATGCTGTCATTCAGGCTGGTGGAGACTGACAGTTTACGGAACTTAATGGCATTGGCAGTCCCACAATACAATGTGCCAAGCTGATTTTATTTCAGCAGGCAAGCCGTCCCTGGTCTGCAAAACCATGTTGTTGAGGTTAAAATTAAACATGCGCTACTAAACTCCGTCAGTAGCAATGTCCACCTGACCACCGCTGCGTGGACCAGTACCCATGGCCAGGGACGATACCTTTCCCTTACTGCCCATTGGGTCAATGTTGTGGAGCCGGGTACAGATCTTGCGAGTGGCGCTGTACGTGTTCAGGCAACTACAAGGATTGCGGGAATCAAGTCTGTACACATTGACTCCTCCTTCTCCAGTTCCTCAGAAACATCGTTGCAGGAGCCGTCACGGTCTACCTCCACATGGACCCGTGAACGCTTAATAAGAATCTTTAGTTATATAGCGCCAACAGATTACTCAGCGCTTTACAGTTTAACAGTTTCCGAACACAAGTCATAAGTAACAATGTTACCAATACAATAATGAAAGCAATATAATCCGCACACGCTCGTGAGAGCTTACAATTTACAAATATGTGGGGGAGATACAAAGTACAGGTGTTTATATACAATGGTGTATTTAGAATGATGGCCCAGCCATTTTGAGGGAGTGAGGGATGGATGGAGATAGTGAATGGGCTACACACACACACTTACACATAGAATGACTTTGATTAGTGAAGGTGATAGGCCGCTATTATTATTATAGATTTTTATAGCGCCATTTATTCCATGGCGCTTTACATGTGAAGAGGGGCAAGTATAGACAAGTACAGTAAACATGAGCAATACAAGGCACACACAAGTACAGAAGGAGAGAGGACCCTGCCCGCAAGGGCTCAGAGTCTACAGGGATGGGTGAGGATACACTAGGAGAGGGAAGACCTTGAAGAAATGTGTTTTGAGTGAGCGCCCAATAACATGCAAATTGTGGATAGTTCTAATTTCTTGGGGTACAGCATTCCACAGTATTGGCGCAGCGCGGGAGAAGTCTTGGATTCGGGAGAGATGTTCTTTAGGTGTAGGCGGCAATAGCGGGCAACAGATTGTATATGGGAGGTGAAGGAGAGATTGGTGTCAAACATAATACCCAGACAGCGAGCCTGTTGACCGATATGAGCACAGACGTGGCCAAACGTCAACAGGCCGTCCTGAAATTAATTTCCATGGGGAATCAAAGCCACACAGCGCTGGAGCTCTGGAATGCCAAAAAGCCAGAGAGCGACATGTGTATTTTGCCAGCGAATCTCCAGCCAGGCTTGGTAGTGTGTGACAATGGCCAAAATCTGGTGGCAGGTCTGGGCCTAGGCAATGTCACTCACATACCATGTCTGGCACATGTGCTAAACTTTGTCGTCCACAGTTTTTTGAGGGACTATCCGGATCTTGATTCACTGCTGCACAAGGTCCGCCTACAGTGCGCTAACTTGCGACGTTCCACCATGGTCAGATCGCGCATTGCAGCTCTGCAACGCAGATTTTGCCTTCCTGAACATCGCATCATATGTGACGTACCCACCAGGTGGAATTCCACGTTACATATGTTGGAGCGGTTGTGTGAGCAGCAGCCAGCAGTAATGGAGTATCAGCTGCATCAGTCGCAATCAACTCGCAATTTGCGCCGTTCACTTCACCACTACTGAGTGGGCCTCTACTATAATAATCTTTATTTATATAGCGCCAACAGATTCCGCACCGCTGTACAGTTTAACAGTTTCATAACACAAGTCATAAGTGACAACGTTAACAATACAATAATTAAAGCAATATAAGCCGCCCCTGCTCATGAGACCTTACAATCTACAATGAGGAGGGGGAGCTCCAAAGTACAGTTGTTTATATACAATGGTGTATTTACAATGATGGTCCAGCCATTTTCAGGGAGTGAGGGATGGATGGAGATAGTGAATGGGCTACACACACACACAGTTACACATAGAATGACTTTGATTAGTGAATGTGATAGGCCGCTCTGAACAAATGTGTTTTGAGTGTGGAAGTAGGGCTGTTAATGGGGATGTTGAAATCTCCAAGGATAAGGGTTGGTACTTCTGAGGACATGAAAGTGCGGCAGCCAGGCAGAGAAGTGGTCAAGGAACTGTGTGGGCGAGCCTGGGGTCCGATATGTTACCGCTACTCTGAGGGAGAGGGGACGAAAGAGCCTGATGGTGTGGACCTAATAATTTGCAAAATCTTAATCTAAAATTTACATGTTACATATTTATATCTAGTATAAAACATTTAACCATTAAGCCTACTTACAGAACAAGGAAGTGTAAAAAAACTTGTGCTTAAAAAAAAAAGTGAAAATAAAATGTGAGAAGGGCAGTGTAACAAATAATTTAGGAAAAAGATAAACTAACATCAAGTGCTGTGTGCTGTGTAAGAGCCAGACACATTAACATTAAATCAGTCTGGAATAGCGGTGATTTTCTCCCCATAACCCGAGTAACATTCTGGGGAGAGGGGTGTAGAGTCAACGATCAGCAACTAGCTACGGTAGATCAAATACCTGAAAAAAAAAAGTTATTTAACATTCATAACATACATTTTATTTTATAAAAAACAAAAAAAAATTATTTAACATTCATAACATACATTGTACAGTCATGGCCAAAAGTTTTGAGAATGACACAAATATTAATTTTTACAAAGTCTACTGCTTCACTTTTTCTAATGGCAATTTGCATATACTACAGAATGTTATAAAGAGTGATCAGCTTAACAGCAATTACTTGCAAAGTCAATATTTGGCTAGAAAATGAACTTTATCCCCCAAAACACATTTCAACATCATTGCAGCCCTGCCTTAAAAGGACCAGCTAACCTCTTTTCAGTGATTGCTCCATTAACACAGGTGTGGCTGTTGATGAGGACATGGCTGGAGATCAATCTGTCATGATTAAGTAAGAATGACACCACTGGACACTTTAAAAGGAGGCTGGTGCTTGGCATCATTGTTTCTCTTCTGTTAACCATGGTTATCTCTAAAGAAACACGTGCAGTCATCATTGCAATGCACAAAAATGGCCTAACAGGGAAGAGTATACCAGCTAGAAAGATTGCACCTCAGTCAACAATCTATCACATCATCAAGAACTTCAAAGAGAGAGGTCCAATTGTTGTCAAAAAGGCTTCAGGGCGCCCAAGAAAGACCAGCAAGCGCCAGGACCATCTCTTAAAAGTGTTTCAGCTGTGGGATCGGGCTACCAGCAGTGCAGAGCTTGCTCAGGAATGGCAGCAGGCAGGTGTGAGTGCATCTGCGCGCACTGTGAGGCAGAGACTCTTGGAGCAAGGCCTGGTCTCAAGGAGGGCAGCAAAGAAGCCACTTCTCTCCAGAAAAAACATCATGGACAGACTGATATTCTGCAAAAGGTACAGGCAGTGGACTGCTGAGGACTGGGGTAAAGTTATTTTCTCTGATGAATCCCCTTTTCGATTGTTTGGGACATCAGGAAAACGCCTTATTCGGAGAAGACAAGGTGAGCGCTACCACCAGTCTTGTCTCATGCCAACTGTTAAGCATCCTGAAACCATTCATGTGTGGGGTTGCTTCTCAGCCAAGGGAATCGGCTCTCTCACAGTCTTGCCTAAAATCACAGCCATGAATAAAGAATGGTACCAGAATCTCCTCCAAGAGCAACTTCTCCCAACCCTCCAAGAGCAGTTTCGCGATCAACAATGCCTTTTCCAGCATGATGGAGCACCTTGCCATAAAGCAAAGGTGATAACTAAATGGCTCAGGGAACACAACATAGAGATTTTTGGTCCATGGCCTGGAAACTTCCCAGATCTTAATCCCATTGAGAACTTGTGGTCAATCACCAAGACACAGGTGGACAAACAAAAACCTAAAAATTCTGACCAAATGAAAGCATTGATTGTGCAAGAATGGACTGCTATCAGTCAGGATTTGGTCCAGAAGTTGATTGAGAGCATGCCAGGGAGAATTGCAGAGGTCCTGAAGAAGAAGGGTCAACACTGCAAATATTGACTTGCTGCATTAACTCATTCTAACTGTCAATATAAGCTTTTGTTACTCATATGTTTGCAATTATATTTCTGTCTGTGATAAAAACATCTGTCAAACACACATAAAAACCAGAGGGCAGCAGATCATGTGAAAATATAATATTTGTGTCATTCTCAAAACTTTTGGCCATGACTGTATTTAACCAAAAAAATAACAAATTTATTTAACATTCCTAAGATAAATTTTTTTTAAAACATAATAACTATAATACACAGCAGGATCTTTAGTAAAAACCAGACTTACCACTGTAACCTCTTAATCCTTGCAAGCTTCAACACAACGTTGACAAGGTACACAGCAGGGGTGGTCGGTCTCCTAGACAACGAGCAAACTCCTTCATGTTGAGAGAGGCCACCATCTCCTTAGCTTTCAGGTACTTTTCTGTGGGAATGAGCTTGTCTCCAACCAGCCAGGAATATCCATTGAATGCCACACCATGGTTTGGTATTAGCACCCAGCCAGTACCAAAAGTGAAGCCAACCACAGTTCCCATTTCTCATGAACTTTATTTGATATACTGGCTGGCCAAACATTAGTTTCTCACAAAGGAGCTGAAGACCCTGAGTGGCAGTAGGTGCAAGTCTCTCCAGCATGACCTGTTTGTTAGATATTTGCCGTCTACACACCTAAAGAACATCTCTAGAATCCGCCCTTTTCTCACCATGGAAACAACAAAAACCCTCACTGTAGCATTAATCCACTCCCGCCTGGACTACTGCAATGCTCTATTACTTGGCCTCCCCATTACTCGACTATCCCCTCTCCAGTCCATCCTTAATGCAGCAGCCAGGGTCATCCATCTGGCTAATCGGTACTCGGACGCGTCCGCTCTTCGCCAGTCCTTACACTGGCTGCACATTCATTATAGGATCTAATTCAAAGTACTGGTTCTCACCCACAAAGCTCTCCACAGTGCAGCACCCCCCTACATCTCCTCCATCATTTCTATGTATCGGCCTAACCGACTGCTGCGCTCTGCAAATGACTTTCGACTAACCTCTGCAGTAATCCGTACCTCCCACTCCCGACTACAAGACTTCTCCCGCGCTGCGCAAATCCTCTTGAATGCTCTACCACAAGAAATTAGGACTATCCACAATTTGCCTGGTTTCAGGCGCTCCCTCAAAACACATTTGTTCAGAGTGGCCTATCACATTCAATAACCAAAGTCGTTCTATGTTTAAGTGTGTATGTGGAGCCCATTCACTATCTCCATCCATGCCTCACTCCCTCAAGATGGCTGGACCATCATTGGAAATGCACCATTATATATACACACCTGTACTTTGTATCTCCCCCACCTCATTGTAGATTGTAAGCTCTCACGAGCAGGGTCGGCTTATTTTACTTTAATTATTGTATTGTTAAAGTTGTTACCTATGACTTGTGTTTTGAAACTGTTAAAGTGTAAAGCGCTGCGGAATATGTTGGCGCTATATAAATAAAGGTTATTATTATTATTATTATTATATCAGAGGGAGAAGAGGATTGGGCCTTGACAAGGTGCCCGATTGCATCTTAAGTGTTATTGAATGTTGGAGCCAGTCCACCGTGTAAAAGCAGCCATACAGTGTCCGGGTACCTGCTTGGATTTCGATCAAAATGAAGACTACTTTGATGTACATGTACACCAATTAGAGAAAAATGACAAGGATGAGGCAGTAAGACACGCTCAGCAGAGTACAAGCAGCATTGCTTGAAGAAGTAACTTGAGCGTGCTCAAAATTGAATAAATTAAAATCTCAGACTACAGTGAACACAACTCTTAGCTGTGAAAGGGCTTTTTGTGTCCTTCTACAGTGTTTTCAACCAATGTATTGGATACGGATGGAAGCACGTCACACTATAATTTCAATTGAATTGAGCAGCAAGAATTACACTAAAGAAAAAAAAAAAAAAGAGTGTGAGAGTGACATGTGCAGATGCCTACATACAGCGTTGTATGCCGAGCAAACTGCAGCGCGTCACCTGCACTCACACACACACCTTGCAGACCTGTGAAAAAAACACTGCAAGGCAAAAGGAAGATGTACACAGCGGTTGGTAAAGTAGCCTGCCTAAAGCACAGTACACAAAATCGCAATCTCTAACTGTCCCTCAGAGTCAGCAGAGCAGCGTTCTGTCCCAAACAGAATTAACAGCACAGTGACGCTAAAATGGCGGCTTTATCCGGCAACAATACCTTCCTTGTGTCACGGTTAGGGTAGCGTGTGTCTATTATATGAGTGTCTGTAAAATGTAACGTTACGCAGACTTATTCTGCCCTTGGGACGCAAAAAATAAGACAGCAGTAATCATTTACTGTATAAAACTCCACCTATGCGCAACAAAACAAGCACGTTCCCTCTTACGGTTCCTGCGCTGACATGTGAGTAGGGAGTTTGGAGACGTTCCTGAATTTATCCCAGGTATCCAAGCATATCAGGCCGATAGGAGAGCATTAAAACCACCCACGGTGGTGACTTAAATATGGTGAATCTAAACAGTGAAGAACTGTAGGTCGATGCGAATGAATGTGCGATCACATGACACACGTTTATAATAACCCTTGCTAGACACGAGTAACTTTGTAGACATTTTGACACACCTGAACCCAGATGGCAGTGAATATTCATTCTATTCGGCGCCACATGACTCTTGGTCCAGAATAGATTATATATTGCTAGCACACGAGCTATTAAGGGGAGTGGAAGAGGCAAATGTGCACAACGTAGCTAAATATGACCACGCGCCCGTATCAGTGACCCTGCCAGATATGGTGCAGATGGGGCCAAACCAAACTTGGCGCTTCCCGACCTATTTGTTAATGTATGAGAAGTTTCGACATCACGTGAAGCAATGGTGATTTTAATATGTAAGGGATAATGGAGATACTAGGGATAGGCCGGAACTTTTATGGGCAGCAGGGAAGGGAGTAATGCGCGGGAAACTAATAGGTTATCAGACAACGCTAAAAAAGAAGATCGCGACAAACTACTCGCAGGCTAGCAGGATATTACGCAATAGGTACACGGCAAACAAGACAAGTTCATCAACACAGGTTAAAAATAGATGTAAGCAGGCTAAGGCTGACTTACACGTATGGGTATATCGACGAGAGACAAGCAGTAATAACAATTATAGAGCCGATGTATATCGTTATGGTAGCAAATGAGGGAGACTATTATCACGACTAGCGAAAGGAAATCACATTCGTCATCAACATATTACAGCGTTAACGAATAAACATGGGATCATGAACACAGACCCTCGAACCATAAACACCATTCTTCAAGAATACTACTCAGACTTATATAAGGTGGAACATACGGATAGTGCGGAGGGTAACACCTTTGTAGATGGAATACGGTTACCATCCATCACAAACTATCAGCTTCTCCTTTTAAAAAAACAAATTGAGGTGACGGAAGTGACAGCGGCGATAAGTTACTTTAAATACGGGAAAGCTCCAGGACCTGACGGGTTTACAGCCAAATTATTTAAATTATTGAGTGAGGATATCCCGTCCACATTGGTACGCACCTTCAATCATATATTGGAGACAGGAGGGTTGCCCAGCCATTCAAACATGTCACACATGAAGTTGCTACTAAAACCAAACAAACATTCACATCTGCCTGGATCCTATCGTACATTCTCACTCATTGACCATTATATCAAGATTTTGTCCAGGATCATGGCAGATCTTTTGAGTAGCATTGGTCCTACGCTGATAGGGCGATCACAAGTGGCCTTTGTTTGCTACTTTGTTGGCTACTATCAGTCTCACTATGCATAACACATGTGTGCAGTGGGCAGTATTACCTTTGCCTTCGGTGGAGTAGGAAAACCCCTCTCCTATCGAAGTGTTAGTTGGGGAGATGGAAGATTTGACACCGGGACCTGAATTGTAATACTTAAATGTGACAGGTGACAAATTTGTTAAGGCGCAACTCCGCGGCCCCTACGTTGAGTCTAGCCCGTGAAAATTTACTGGTTGTCAATGGGGAACCCCAACACCCCGGGGCAGCTACAGTATTTCAACAATTAGAGCTGAACCAAGATTTGCTGTATCAGGTTTATAAAATACATGTTGAAATTTTTTAACAATTGCTGCTACCGCAGTCATATCGGAGGTTGGTAATGGACTTAGCGCATGCGCATGTACTAGGGTGACATTTGTGCCAAAAGAAAACCCTACACAGAATTATACAACGGTTTTACTGGCAGGGGGTCTATCAAGAAGTTAAACGGTATTGTAACTCTTGTCGCATGCGCCAGGTACACAGTCCTCAGTCTCATTTAGTGAGTCCCTTGGTGCCATTAAAAATTTTAGAGGTCCAGTTTGAGAGAATACCCATGGATCTGGTGTAGCCGGTTAATAAATCAGCAAGGGGTCATCAACAGGGGCAATAAAAGGGGCACTGTGTGGGTCACCAGTTTTGAGCACACCCGAGTTCAAAAGAGAATTCATTGTCCAGACTGATGCGTCAGAGGTAGGTATGGGTGCCGTGTTGTCTCAGGACTGGAGCTTAACGGGGAGGAGCATCCCATTAGTTTCCTGAGTCGAAAACTTACTCCATCAAAAAACAGAGACAGCATTGTAGAGAGAGAGTGCCTGGCGATAAAGTGGGCACTGGAGTCGTTGCGCTACTATTTGTTGGGGATAACATTTTGTTTTGTAAATGATCATTCCCCTGTGACTGGCAGTGTTGTAGCCCAGGGAGTAGAGTTCAGGTGGTAGAAAGATGAACATAACAGGAGACTTGGAAAACGTTGGCAAACAGTTATTTAATCTGAAAACGGACAGGCAAATTCAGGTGAGATCCATGCCTTGTTCATTTTCAGAAAAATAAGCCGGTCTACATTGTCTGAGGATAGTCGCATGCGACGGTCTGTTAGTACACCACCTGCAGCACTAAAGACGCGCTCAGATAATACACTGGCAGCAGGGCAAGCCAGCACCTCCAAGGCATACCACACATCAAATAAAAATATAACAGTAATAATAATATTATTAATAAAAAATGAAATTGCACACACAGTACACAGACACAGCTCATATGTGTGTATAAGAGAGAGTGTTTCTGTGTGTAGTTCATGCCTCTAGCCTAGAAGATCAGTCTTGCTAAAATCTATAACACTGACCCCTGTTCTGTTCTTAAAATGGTGGATGCTGAACTGCTTCTCAGCCCCCTCATACACAATCATTATGTGGCACTGCTGGGCTCAGTCAGAGGCATCAGATTGAACTAGGCTGTCCTGAGTCATTCTCAATAGAACATTTTGTTCAGCAGTTCATCTAGTTCATTTAGTTCAGAGGTCACATGATGCATTTCCTATCAGCTCCTCACAGGATAGGGTGGAGAAAAACTGAACTAAATGAACTAAATGAACTAATCTTTTGAACTAATCTTTTCAGTGAACTAGTTCATGGTGAACTAATCAACAAAATTAACTAGATTTCCCATCTCTATGGTGTACACCTTGGTGGCGCTGTCACAAAACTTCGCCACATTTGTAACATACAGCTCTTGCCCTGTGCAGAGGCGCTGCTTGTGCTCCCTCTTGTTGCAGAGGTGTCTACAATGCCTCGACGCACAGAGCTGCTTTGTAAAGCAGTAGCAGCAGCAGCGCTCTCGGCTGGAATGGAGAACATTATGGATTTCAACAGTGTGTCTTGGTCCTCCAGCATTTTACGGTCCCGGTTCAACGGTGTGATGAGTAGTGTTGAGCGATACGATAATGCAAATATCGGCTACCGGCCGATATTAGCTCTATCGGCCTTTCGATAATTCGTTTCGATATTTTCGTCTTATCGAATACCGGAATCGGATTTGTCACTGTCACTGTGAGTGTCCGTCGGTCGGGTCTGTCAGGAGTCAGCAGCACTTACCTGGCAGAAGATCTCCGGCGGTCACGTCCTGGACTGCTTGATGGCCGCCATTATCTTCTCCCTGGCGGTCACATGCAGTTTTTCGCGATAACTGATGTGACTGCAGGGTAATCCCGGCCGTAAAGCAGTCAGTCCGATGACGTCACCGCCGGGGAAGCAGGTAATCAGCTGTGCTGCGCCGGGATGACAGGCTCTGCCTGTCATTCTGATGTAGCAGAGCTGGATCGTCGTGGGACACTCGTTACTATGGACTGCGTCGGTCAGGTGGTATACTTTTTTTTTTTTTTTTTCATTTTTTTCACAGGAGATCGATGGCGTCGCAGGATGAGACAGTAATAAAAGAAATGAAAACTGTGTTTTTTTTTTTTATTAAATTAAAAAACTTTTTTAGGAACATTCACCCGTCCGGGTACATAAACAATTTAACTATTTACATACAGGGACCCTGTCCGGGTTATTTAGACTTCTTTGGCTGGCCTCTTCCAGGTACCACCTGGTACTCTTCTTGAGATTGCCAAACATCCGAGGCACCAAGGACCACCAGGACCTGATGACGTCGTGTGGCCTGTACAGTGACGTCGTGACCCGCTATCTGGGTCTGTGTGGCCACCTCTTTCATCTCCCTCCGGGTCTGGAGCCCTATGTCACGGACTGAACGAACCCCAGGGGGCCTAACAGGCGCCGGGTACGGGCCACGTATCGATATCATGTCCATGGGTGGGTCTGCTGAGGAGACCACTGAGGGAGGCTGAGGAGATTTACGGCGTGGGGTGGGCACTTTTGCAGAGGCCTGGATGTGGGAGGCTGAAGGCTTCGAGGGTCTCACAGGTTCCTCACACACTGGGGAGTAGGGGTCGCACCTGGTAACATTTAGGGCGTACCACCCATTGTAACCCCAGTGTCGGGTGTAAGTCACCAAGTCTCCTGGCAACAGGTCCCTCCCCGGGTGTCCTTCTGGGAGGTGAGCCTCCACGTCCCGCCGGGTCACAAAGACTTCTAAATAAAGTCCAGGCTCCTTGATGAAGCCCCAACCACCTTTCAATTTAAAGTTCCGTACTGCACCCTTACGCTGCGGCTCACTCAGGGTTCCTTTATCCTTTCTCATCCGGTCCTTATCTGCCCGGTCCTTCTCCAGGTGACGTTGGCGAAGTTTTAGGGTTTCTCGCTGCTCCCTTTGTCGCTCTGCTTCCCGCTCCCAACGTCTCCACTCTTCCTCCTGACGCCGGTTGAAATTCTCCTCCACCAGCTGCTCCATGTCTCCACCACTCCACTGCAGCTTACAGTGTCCGGTTTGCGGCAGCTCTCCTGTCGCCCCCCAGTCCTGGCGGCGCTCCCCTGCGGAGGAAGCAGACGGCTCTAAATCAGATGACAGTCGGGGCTCCGGTACAGGCAGGTAGTGCTCTGGTGCCTGCGCGGCCTCCTCCATGAGGACGGGTGTCGCTTCTTCTGTCTCAGCGACGGGGGCAGACAGCGGGATCTGGGATGCTGCTGACGGTGCTGCGTTTTTTTGCAGGAACGGGTGCCTCCACTGCGACAACGTCAACCGGATCACATTGCAAGGACTCCTCTACTAGAACGGGTGCCTCACCTTCCGGTACAGACACTTCAGGTAAGAGGGATTGGCGCCGCTCCAAGTTTATTTTTAGGGCACGCCAGCTGGCTTCCATCCTGGCGACCTCCTCCCGGTGCCGGGCCAGGCCTCTTAGGGTATCCTCCGCTTCTTGCAGCGTAGGAGGGTTTACAGGCCGGGTGCCCAACGGTGATTCTGTGGCGATCGGGTCGCTTCCGTGGGGGGAGAGCTCTGACTGCTCCATCCCTTCCCACTTCTGCTCGTCGTGTCCATTAGCCATCTCTGCCAAGTCACATGTGTCATTAGCATCTGGAGAGGGCCCCTCTTTTGTAGTGAGGCGGGACCTTCGTGTTAGTTTCCGCACACTGAGGAGGATGAGGAGGCGGAACTGAAGAGCTGTGGGGCACGATCTTACATTGCAGTACCATTTAGAGTGGTCGGCCATCGTTTTCACGCCACTGAGTGAGTGACACCCACAAAGAGCACGCCCTTCTTCTTCACCAGTGCCTCGTCGTGACGCAGATATGGCGGAAAAATGGCAAATACATTCTCTGATGATTTTAGCAATTCTCAAGCACAAAACCAGTGCAATTCAGGCACACAGGACTCGCTTATAGCGAGCTACAGAATCCTGTTTGTGACGCCCAAGTTGAGTCGCACAGAGCCAGAGGTTTTCGGGGTACTCGGCACCGAGCCCGTCGACTTCTATGGGGTATGTCACGTCTCTTTACCCGGCAATTGAATTAGAGTCGATTTTACTATGTAGAAGTGTATAAACTATAAATATATGTATATATATATGTCACAATGACATGTATATATATATATATGTATTCTATGTGTATATATTTAGTGTTTACAAGGAAATAAAGGTTTTTTTTATTTCGATATTTTGTTCCCATAGACTTACATGGGACTTCCGCTATCGAAATCGGATATCGACGATATTTAGTGCTATCGGCGATACAATTTCGATACGATATTTTTAGATATCGAGCAATATCGCTCAACACTAGTGATGAGGCTTTGTAAGTTGTCCCGGTAACGAGGGTCTAGGAGGGTGTACACCCAATAATCTGACGTGGTGAGAATGTGGCCGATGCGGCGGTCGTTTCTCAGGCAGTGCAGCATGAAATCAACCATGTGCTGCAGACTCACAACTGGCCAACAAACGCTGTCCTCTGGAAGAGCGTCACACTAATAGATTTTTGTAAATTTAAAATAGAATAAAGCAGCAGCATTTTTGAAAAATTACAAGGATGAGCCAGTGACAGACACTCAGCAGAGTACACGCTGCAGTGGTTGAAGTAAGTGGAGCGGGATCTACACTCCTACAAAAAAATTAAAGCTCAGACTAGAGTGAACACTGAAACACAACTGTTCACTTGCTGTGAAAGGCCTTTTTGTGGACTTCTATTATGTTTGCAAGCAATGTATTGTATTTTGATGGAAGAGCGTCACACTAATAGATTTTTGTAAATTTAAAATAGAAGAAAGAAGCAGCAATTTTTGAAAAATTACAAGGATGAGCCAGTGACAGACACTCAGCAGAGTACACGCTGCGGTGGTTGAAGTAAGTGGAGCGGGATCTACACTCCTACAAAAAAATTAAAGCTCAGACTAGAGTGAACACTGAAACACAACTG
Organism: Oophaga sylvatica; assembly: GCA_033576555.1. Taxonomy (NCBI): domain Eukaryota; kingdom Metazoa; phylum Chordata; class Amphibia; order Anura; family Dendrobatidae; genus Oophaga; species Oophaga sylvatica. Next base: position 188,753,592 of record JARQOD010000004.1, on the reverse strand, counting down.
TTCACTTGCTGTGAAAGGCCTTTTTGTGGACTTCTATTATGTTTGCAGCAATGTATTGTATTTTGATGGAAGAGCGTCACACTAATAGATTTTTGTAAATTTAAAATAGAAAAAAGCAGCAGCAATTTTTGAAAAATTACAAGGATGAACCAGTGACAGACACTCAGCAGAGTACACACTGCGGTGGTTGAAGTAAGTGGAGCGGGATCTACACTCCTACAAAAAAATTAAAGCTCAGACTAGAGTGAACACTGAAACACAACTGTTCACTTGCTGTGAAAGGCCTTTTTGTGGACTTCTATTATGTTTGCAAGCAATGTATTGTATTTTGATGGAAGAGCGTCACACTAATAGATTTTTGTAAATTTAAAATAGAAGAAAGCAGCAGCAATTTTTGAAAAATTACAAGGATGAGCCAGTGACAGACACTCAGCAGAGTACACGCTGCGGTGGTTGAAGTAAGTGGAGCGGGATCTACACTCCTACAAAAAAATTAAAGCTCAGACTAGAGTGATATAGGAAAGATGTGTATCTTCGTACCGTGTTAGCCAGTAGATAGAAAAATATTTAGACTTGAGAGTCCTCAGTGGTTGATACCTTTTAACGGCTAACTGAAAAGATGGTAACAAATTGCAAGCTTTCGAGACTACGCAGGTCTCTTCATCAGGCAAAGACTAAAACAAAAGCTGAAGAATCACATATTTATATACACAAAAGGACACAGGAATAATGCAATAGGTAAGACAAGTGACGTGAAGCAGAACTGTCATTATGGCAGAGGGATGAACATAAATATGACTAGTTCATAGATAAGGAGTGAAAGTTTTATTACCCTCTGATTGGGGTCTGGTATTGTGTTGTGATGACCCTAAAAGGTCAGGGAAGTAGATTCCTTAATTGTTGTAGAAAGACATAAAACTCTGGGATATATTCATCCCAGCACTAAGAGTGTCAAAGGTCATCATAAGTTTATATTCCCAGACTTTTCTATCCTTCTCAGATTTGAAGTTAGATTTTAATACAAGTAATTCCATATCCGTCATGCTATGACCGGGCATACAAAAGTGTTTTGCCACAGGTAAATCCATTCTTTTTTCTCTTATTGTGTGGCGATGAGAATTCATCCTTGTTCTCAGTTTTTGCCCGGTCTCCCCCACATACAGACCCCCAGTTGGACATTTAGTACATATAATTAGGTACACCACATTAGATGTGATGCAGCTGAAAGTACCTGGTATCTTGTAGTCCTGATGGGAGTTGGGGATCTTTATCCTGTCCGTGGTCATTATAGATGCACAGGTTTTGCATTTCTTTTGTTTGCAAGGAAAGGTACCTGCAGCTGTTGGGGAGGACAGGGAGCTTCTGACAATGATGCTTCTTAGATTTGGGGGCTGCCTAAAACATAGTAGTGGGGGGTCTGGAAATATGGATTGTAATCGGGCATCTTTTTGTAGTAAAGGTTGTAGTTTCCGTGCAGCTCCCCTTAGCATCTCCAGACTTGGATTGTAGGTGACCACTAGAGGCACCCGGTTATTTTCTTCTTTAGCTTTGTAATGTAGCAGGTGATTCCTTGATATTCTGGTGGCTCTTGTAATTTGGTTTTCAATTGTTCTTGGATGGTAGCCCTGGTTCAAAAAAGTCTTTCTGAGGCGACCAAGGTGTTCATCTCTATCCATGGGTTGGAACATATACGATTGTATCTGATGGCTTGGCTGTAGACAATAGAGTTTTTTATGTGTTTTGGATGGAAACTGTCCCATTTAAGATATGTTGGACGGTCAATTGGCTTCTGATACAGGGATGTCTCTATTTCATTGTTCTTTAGCTTAATGGTGGTGTCTAAAAAGTTAATTTCAGTGCTGGAGTAGTTAAGTGTTAAGTTGATGGTGGGATGAAATTGATTGAACTGTTCATGAAACGTCTTTAGCTGTTGTTCAGACTCCGTCCAGATGATTAAAATGTCATCAATGTAGCGGTAGTAGGCCCGAGGCCTGATGGGGCATGAGGACAAAAATTCACTTTCAAGCTTGGCCATGAAAAGATTTGCATACTGTGGAGCCATTTTACTTCCCATAGCTGTGCCAGTCTCCTGAAGATAGATCTTGTTGTCAAATTCAAAGTAATTGTGGGTGAGGATGAATTTTGTGAGTTTCACCACAGAATCAGCATCATTCCGGTGTTTCCCATGAAGACTTTGCAGGCATTTAATCCATCCTGGTGTGGGATATTAGAGTACAAAGATTCCACATCCATGGTGGCCAGGATGGTTCCTTCTGGTAGAGAACCTATTGCTGCTAGTTTATTCAGTAGGTCAGTTGTGTCCTGAATGTAGCTGGGTGTATCCTTTACCAGGGATTTAAGAACACCCTCTACCCATCCAGATACTTGCTCAGTAAGGGTGTCCACACATGAAATAATCGGCCTCCCTGGATTTCCGGCTTTGTGGATTTTGGGAAGCATGTAGAATGTCCCTGTTCTTGGACTTTCTGGTATCAGGTCATCAGCTCTTATGGATTTGTCAGACAGACAAGATACCAACTTGCTTAGTTCCTTGTAATAGTCCTGTGTAGGGTCCGACTCCAGTTTTCTGTAGTAGCGTGTGTCCGTAAGTTGTCTGTTTGCTTCCTTCATATAGTCTGATGTGTTCATCATGACTATTGCACCTCCCTTGTGAGCAGGTTTAATGATGATTTCTTTGTTGGTTTTCAGAGACTGTATGGCCTTTTCTCCTGGGCACTGATGTTGGAGGCTTGTCTCTTGTTGGTGGCTATGATGGTGGATTTTATCAAATGTCTGAATGAGTCTATATATTTATCCAAATGAGGGTTACGTCCAGGTGGAGGTGTCCAGTCTGACCTCTTCTTGGTTGTTGGGATCCCTCTTCCTTCAGTCCGAGTGTTCTCTGAATCTTCTGTATCATTGAAGTATTCCCTCAGGCGCAGTCTCCTGAAAAAATGTTCCATATCACTGCAGAGTTCGGTTTTATCCAGGGCCTTAGTAGGACAAAATGAGAGTCCTCTAGAAAGCACGGCAAGCTCCACTTTGTTGGGTTTGTAATCTGAGAGATTGATGACACAGTTAGATGCTTTTGTGTCTGGAATGGAGTGGTTGTCAGAGTTGTCAGGTTTTGGTTTTGTTTTGTATCTGTAGGACTGAAGGAAGAGGGATCCCAACAACCAAGAAGAGGTCAGACTGGACACCTCCACCTGGACGTAACCCTCATTTGGATAAATATATAGACTCATTCAGACATTTGATAAAATCCACCATCATAGCCACCAACAAGAGACAAGCCTCCAACATCAGTGCCCAGGAGAGAAAGGCCATACAGTCTCTGAAAACCAACAAAGAAATCATCATTAAACCTGCTGACAAGGGAGGTGCAATAGTCATGATGAACACATTAGACTATATGAAGGAAGCAAACAGACAACTTACGGACACACGCTACTACAGAACACTGGAGTCGGACCCTACACAGGACTATTACAAGGAACTAAGCAAGTTGGTATCTTGTCTGTCTGACAAATCCATAAGAGCTGATGACCTGATACCAGAAAGTCCAAGAACAGGGACATTCTACATGCTTCCCAAAATCCACAAAGCCGTAAAATCCAGGGAGGCCGATTATTTCATGTGTGGACACCCTTACTGAGCAAGTATCTGGATGGGTAGAGGGTGTTCTTAAACCCCTGGTAAAGGATACACCCAGCTACATTCAGGACACAACTGACCTACTGAATAAACTAGCAGCAATAGGTTCTCTACCAGAAGGAACCATCCTGGCCACCATGGATGTGGAATCTTTGTACTCTAATATCCCACACCAGGTTGGATTAAATGCCTGCAAAGTCTTCATGGGAAACACCGGGAATGATGCTGATTCTGTGGTGAAACTCACAAAATTCATCCTCACCCACAATTACTTTGAATTTGACAACAAGATCTATCTTCAGGAGACTGGCACAGCTATGGGAAGTAAAATGGCTCCACAGTATGCAAATCTTTTCATGGCCAAGCTTGAAAGTGAATTTTTGTCCTCATGCCCCATCAGGCCTCGGGCCTACTACCGCTACATTGATGACATTTTAATCATCTGGACGGAGTCTGAACAACAGCTAAAGACGTTCCATGAACAGTTCAATCAATTTCATCCCACCATCAACTTAACACTTAACTACTCCAGCACTGAAATTAACTTTTTAGACACCACCATTAAGCTAAAGAACAATGAAATAGAGACATCCCTGTATCAGAAGCCAATTGACCGTCCAACATATCTTAAATGGGACAGTTTCCATCCAAAACACATAAAAAACTCTATTGTCTACAGCCAAGCCATCAGATACAATCGTATATGTTCCAACCCCATGGATAGAGATGAACAACTTGGTCGCCTCAGAAAGACTTTTTTGAACCAGGGCTACCATCCAAGAACAATTGAAAACCAAATTACAAGAGCCACCAGAATATCAAGGAATCACCTGCTACATTACAAAGCTAAAGAAGAAAATAACCGGGTGCCTCTAGTGGTCACCTACAATCCAAGTCTGGAGATGCTAAGGGGAGCTGCACGGAAACTACAACCTTTACTACAAAAAGATGCCCGATTACAATCCATATTTCCAGACCCCCACTACTATGTTTTAGGCAGCCCCCAAATCTAAGAAGCATCATTGTCAGAAGCTCCCTGTCCTCCCCAACAGCTGCAGGTACCTTTCCTTGCAAACAAAAGAAATGCAAAACCTGTGCATCTATAATGACCACGGACAGGATAAAGATCCCCAACTCCCATCAGGACTACAAGATACCAGGTACTTTCAGCTGCATCACATCTAATGTGGTGTACCTAATTATATGTACTAAATGTCCAACTGGGGGTCTGTATGTGGGGGAGACCGGGCAAAAACTAAGAACAAGGATGAATTCTCATCGCCACACAATAAGAGAAAAAAGAATGGATTTACCTGTGGCAAAACACTTTTGTATGCCCGGTCATAGCATGACGGATATGGAATTACTTGTATTAAAATCTAACTTCAAATCTGAGAAGGATAGAAAAGTCTGGGAATATAAACTTATGATGACCTTTGACACTCTTAGTGCTGGGATGAATATATCCCAGAGTTTTATGTCTTTCTACAACAATTAAGGAATCTGCTTCCCTGACCTTTTAGGGTCATCACAACACAATACCAGACCCCAATCAGAGGGTAATAAAACTTTCACTCCTTATCTATGAACTAGTCATATTTATGTTCATCCCTCTGCCATAATGACAGACTAGAGTGAACACTGAAACACAACTGTTCACTTGCTGTGAAAGGCCTTTTTGTGGACTTCTATTATGTTTGCAAGCAATGTATTGTATTTTGATGGAAGAGCGTCACACTAATAGATTTTTGTAAATTTTAAATAGAAGAAAGCAGCAGCAATTTTTGAAAATTACAAGGATGAGCCAGTGACAGACGCTCAGCAGAGTACAAGAGTACACGCAGCATTAGTTGAAGTAACTGGAGCGTGATCTGCACTCAAAAAAAAAAAAAATCACAGACTGCAGTGAACACTGAAACACAACTGTTCACTTGCTGTGAAAGGCTCCTTTGTGGACTTCTATAGTGTTTGCAACCAAGGTATTGTATACGGATGGAAGCACGTCACACTATTATTTCAATTACATGGAGCAGCAAGAATTACACTGAAGAAAAAAAAAAGAGTCTGTGAGTGACACGTGCAGATGCCTACAGACAGCGTTGCATACAGAGCAAACTGCAGCGTCACCTGCACTCACACAGACCTTGCAGAGCTGTTAAAACAACACTGCAGGCAAAAGGAAGCTTTACACAGCCGGTGGTAAACTAGCCTGCCTAAAGCACAGTACACTAAATCGCAATCTCTAACTGTCCCTCAGAGTCAGCAGAGCAGCGTTCTTTCCCTAACTGAGTTCACAGCACAGTGACGCTAAAATGGCGGCGGCGCCTTTTATACTGCATTCTGACATCATTTCAGCATCCAATCACAGCCATGCCATTAGTTAACATGACCGCAGCAGTACAGGATGTGCCCACACTTCTTAGGATTCCTCATTGGCTGACTATAATCACATTGCCTCTCAAAGAATTATGGGAACTTCCGATTCCGGTATACGATATATGAAAAATATCGGAACTAAGTATCGGAATTCCGATACAGCGAATATCGGCCGATACCCGATACTTGCGGTATCGGAATGCTCAACACTAATTGTGAGGTCTCCATCAGGGCCTCTTTCAGCGAGTATGATGCAGACTCCTTGGGGTAATTTTTGGAAACCTTTGTACATTGCACAATGATCACATTTCTACTCCCTAGATTTACATATTGTAATAACTGCAAAGTGTATTGTTAGGTCCCAATCACGTTCTCTTTCAGAGTGTATGATACAGCCTCCTTGGGGTAATTTTTGGAAACCTTTGTACATTGTGCAATGGTCAAATTTCCACTCTCAATCTCTATATATTCTATTATTATAATTTTTTTTATTGTGTTGCCCTTCTCACGGTCTCTTTAAGCATGTATCTGGTAGCCTGATGTTGTTTGTTGGGTCTGCACTTGGACATTTTGGAACATAAATTCATTAATATGCTCCACACAATTCTTCTAGTTTCAGTCTTACACAGAATAATAATCTGAGTAATGAAACATGCTCTATATATGTGCTGCTAGTTCGAAAATCTTACCTACACATTCCTTTCTAAAGGGAAATTCGACATAATACCTCTGTTAGCATACGCCATATACTGCTCATATACGCAGTGCTCCAGTAGGTGGGTGGAACGGCTGGGTACAAAATATATGTCTGACGGTGAAACCACTGGCCCTTCTGTGTTACGTCATTCCCACTCTGCTGTCCAGAAAGGAGGCGCTGATGTTTCCTGTCCACAACCTGCAGTAGCACAGACACAACAGTCAGAAACCACATCCAGTTTGTTGTCCCAGCGCAGCGTTCAGCTGTCTCTTGTCAGCATATATGACTGTTCACAAATTGTTAGTTAGATAGGGCATACATATTCGTTAGCAATTTGTATTGACCATTGCTGACTTTTCCAGGCTCCTAAATAAGACTTGTGTCTCTTTATTAAACTGTTGCTTCCCTTACATTTTCTAAAAAATGGTGGTGAGGTATTGACCAGTTTCTGTATATTTTAAGCACGTCTAAGAGACTGGGTTAATACGCTCCATAGACCTATTCAGGATGCAGCCTTACACATTTTGGAACAAAGTCATTTCCACGCTAAGGCCTTTAGCTGAGCTCTGTAGCACTGCCTGTCACCTGAGTAATACACTCCACAGACCTTGACACCTTCTGGGACATATCCTGTAATTACTCCATTGTTGCTCAAAACCATACAAAAGATACATTCTGCCTGGCTGGGTAGTTTCCAGAAGAAGTGCGTAGGCTTATGCAGATTGGTCAATGGTAAGCCTGTCTCTTTACCTTGAGAAGTCTGCTTCCTAGTAAAATGAGGCTTGTACATGTTCCTGACATGGGTTTCAGGCCTGACATACTGACCACAATACAGGCCCTCGCTTGCATACACTGTATTCCAAATTTAATTCTAATGCTTTTGGTGTCTGGTAGAATCCAATTTACTGACATGGATCATACAGCTCACCCAACTCCTGTATTATATTCACCTTACAGCAGCTTCACACCGCTATGACAGTGGTTCCTTTGGGATCTGGTGGCAAAAATGAACTGTGGACCTTACAAAACACAGGTTTCACAGCACCTGGTGGCCCTCGGAAAATTAAAAGCAAAGGCCGCATAATAACATGGCGGTGGACATGGTGGTGGTGGCGGGCAAAGCCCAAAGCTCAAATAAGCATTTTTGAAATGGCATTGTAAAGGGATGGGGAATATGTATTCCACTATCTTGCTAACTATTTGGCATGAGGGAGGGACCTCCCGAATGTAGGAGTGAGAGCTCTCCAAAATGTATGATATGGGGCCGCCTGAGAGTCCTTACCAAACTCAGGTTTCACGGCATCTGCTGGCACTCTGCAAATTGTAACCGAGGGCCGCATAATGACATGTCGGTGGGCATGGTGGTGGTGGCGGGAACAACCCAGAATTCAAATGGGCATGTTTGAAATGGTATTGCAAAGGGATGGGGAATATGCATTCCACTATCTTGCTAACTATTTGGCATGAGGGAGGAACCTCTCAAATGTAGGAGTGAGAGCTCACACAAATGTTAAAGGAAAAACTAAACCCAAAACGCTCCATGTGAACATATGCTAAAGGGGAGGTATAATTTTTTTTTTTTTTTTTTCGCGTTATATACATGTAATTATGAAGGAAAAGATGTTTCTTAGCATATTTCCCTTTAAAAAAAATGTTGGTTTGGTCGGTCTTTTTAAAAATCCGTAAAATTGATGCAATAGTCTGACAACATTATTCCCAAATACCATATGTGAGTCAAAAAGGCATGCAGGCATGTTCTCCATGCTGTTTTCATTTAGTTTTAGCTATTTCCCTTTTATTTCAGCCTTTTTCTCAGGCCTCCAGACCTGTCTGTTGGGTCCTGCAGAAAAATATTCGGCTTTCCCATTGACTTGCATTGGATTCGTTATTTGTAAGAATACACGGATATTAGAAATTATTTGTGACGATTTTACCGATACCGAATATTTCACTATTTGATCATCACTACTTAGCTTATCTTTTTTCATTTCTGCATTTGCAAGTTGAGATGTCTTCTTTGTTAAAATAGTTGCTGATTTTGGGATCTAAGGAAAAGCAGGAATCAAATCTGGTTTCTCCTAGATTAAATTGTAACAGCTTTCTTAGAATAGTTTTACAATTCAATTGAAGACTTGAAAACTGCTACGTGCAAGAGAGCCACTAGCTTACTAGGGGTGCTTCCTATAAATTACTTAGAAAATCAACATTAGTGCACCAGCAATGAAACAGACTAGGGCACTAAAGAACCATATATACAATTAAGTACGTTTAAAAAATATCTTTATTGGAAAACATTAAGACATCAAAGAACCAATTGATAAATAAGGTGCCACAACTAATAAGGGAACAATGCCAAAGCACATTTTAGAATGTTATAGAACATATTGTGGAGCGAATAATTAACTGCTATATATGCTGGTAGGTATATATTGTCGTGAGCTAACTATATGGTACAGCCCATCTGCATTTAATATAGTTCAGTGCATGGACAAACATGTCAAAGTACAAATGCTTATTAGATCCAATTGGATATGTTTGTTTTATACACAGTATGCAGAGTGGGACATGTAAGGATGATTGGATACCGTCCAGCATACAAATATGATACTATAGTTAAAAAGTGCATATAGTGCTAGCAGCCATAATTTTTAACACAGGGTATAGGTATCAATATAACCTCTTCAATAATATGAGTGAAGTAGAGGCCGTTTTGCTCACATAATTCATGTGCCCATTCCCATGGGATGAGTAGAATGGCAAACGTTCAGCTATGAAAGAGTGACAGAGAATAAATCATAACATGATTACCTATATCGCTGTTATATCTAGCAGTGAGATCACTCCTAGTGCTGTTGGCGTCTCCCCACCCCAATGCACGTTTGTTGCTACTTCCTCAGGGGGCGTGTATGGAGTAATAAGTCATGTGGTCTTAACTAGAAATGTATGGTCAATCAGGTGTGCCTACCATGACCAGCCTCCCTAGTGATTAAATACCTGAGCCAAACCTCCTGATGTTGTTAGGCGCACTGATCACCAGGCACATGTCCAAATATGGAGTCCTCAGCCTCCGGTGGGTGGGGCTAGACAAGCAGCGCCATCATTGATGACGGCAGTGTGTGTCAGCGCACCATGTAACCGGAGAGCGTTGGACCCAGGACATCGTCTAGTGTGCAGCGCGCACCAACAGGAAGAAAGCTTAAAGGACAACTGCGCGGTCAGTAAATGAAATATCATCCTAAATTAGGACATAGTAATGTGCCTGTTGGGACATAATAATGTACCTGAAAACACCGGAATAGAAATAAGTGTATAGACTGCCGATATCGATAGCAATATTCTAAGTAATTCCATACAGTCTGACCATAAATCATAATGTGCATATATATAAATACATCAATCCATTATACTGCACATGGAATTGCAGCATCTAAGATGGTAAATAAATGGACCTTTGAACATATTGACATATACAGTCATGGCCAAAAGTTTTGAGAATGACACAAATATTAATTTTTACAAAGTCTACTGCTTCACTTTTTCTAATGGCAATTTGCATATACTCCAGAATGTTATAAAGAGTGATCAGCTTAACAGCAATTACTTGCAAAGTCAATATTTGGCTAGAAAATGAACTTTATCCCCCAAAACACATTTCAACATCATTGCAGCCCTGCCTTAAAAGGACCAGCTAACCTCTTTTCAGTGATTGCTTCATTAACACAGTGTGGATGTTGATGAGGACATGGCTGGAGATCAATCTGTCATGATTAAGTAAGAATGACACCACTGGACACTTTAAAAGGAGGCTGGTGCTTGGCATCATTGTTTCTCTTCTGTTAACCATGGCTCTCTATAAAGAAACACGTGCAGTCATCATTGCAATGCACAAAAATGGCCTAACAGAGAAGAGTATCGCAGCTAGAAAGATTGCACCTCAGTCAACAATCTATCGCATCATCAAGAACTTCAAGGAGAGAGATTCCATTGTTGCCAAAAAGGCTTCAGGGCGCCCAAGAAAGACCAGCATGCGCCAGGACCATCTCTTAAAAGTGTTTCAGCTACGGGATCAGGCTACCAGCAGTGCAGAGCTTGCTCAGGAATGGCAGCAGGCAGGTGTGAGTGCATCTGCACGCACTGTGAGGCGGAGACTCTTGGAGCAAGGCCTGGTCTCAAGGAGGGCAGCAAAGAAGCCACTTCTCTCCAGAAAAAACATCATGGACAGACTGATATTCTGCAAAAGGTACAGGCAGTGGACTGCTGAGGACTGGGGTAAAGTTATTTTCTCTGATGAATCCCCTTTTCGATTGTTTGGGACATCAGAAAACGCCTCATTCGTAGAAGACAAGGTGAGCGCTACCACCAGTCTTGTCTCATGCCAACTGTTAAGCATCCTGAAACCATTCATGTGTGGGGTTGCTTCTCAGCCAAGGGAATCGGCTCTCTCACAGTCTTGCCTAAAAATCACAGCCATGAATAAAGAATGGTACCAGAATGTCCTCCAAGAGCAACTTCTCCCAACCCTCCAAGAGCAGTTTGGCGATCAACAATGCCTTTTCCAGCATGATGGAGCACCTTGCCATAAAGCAAAGGTGATAACTAAATGGCTCAGGGAACAAAACATAGAGATTTTGGGTCCATGGCCTGGAAACTCCCCAGATCTTAATCCCATTGAGAACTTGTGGTCAATCATCAAGAGACGGGTGGACAAACAAAAACCTAAAAATTCTGACAAAATGAAAGCATTGATTGTGCAAGAATGGACTGCTATCAGTCAGGATTTGGTCCAGAAGTTGATTGAGAGCATGCCAGGGAGAATTGCAGAGGTCCTGAAGAAGAAGGGTCAACACTGCAAATATTGACTTGCTGCATTAACTCATTATAACTGTCAATATAAGCTTTTGTTACTCATATGTTTGCAATTATATTTCTGTCTGTGATAAAAACATCTGTCAAACACACATAAAAACCAGAGGGCAGCAGATCATGTGAAAATATAATATTTGTGTCATTCTCAAAACTTTTGACCATGACTGTAGTATACCGGAATTGAATATATTAAATAGATTGACATCTATATGTATATTAATCATGTTTACACTATGCACTTGGTGCATCAAATACAGGTGGTTAACCAATAAAATCATACAGATACAGCTATACATTAATCCATATGGTAGATTTTGTGATGATAACTGAAGCTCTAAATCATACCAGTCCATCAGCATAGAACATTCAAACTAAATCATGGCCGATAGCCTATATAAGTATAGCTGTATTATGTTATCAATAATAAGTATAGTACAGATATAATGAACATAAGTAACATGTGAAAATAATCTTGATGAACCAAATGTCCCCGTATAAATTATCATAGTGCTACCAAGGATAAAAAATAAAAAAAACACAAGGAAAGTGTTTGCAGATCGTAAGGGGCAATGCAGTCGAACTCCAAGCGCTACTGTTGATGAGATTCTTGTAGGGCCCAAGGTGGATTTTTCATGGGATCCCTATGATTGACCTACTGATGTATTTATAAATCAAATATTTCAGGATTCCGATATCATTATAAGATGACTTATCTAATCAAAGCAAAGAAAACAATTAGGTTAAAATATATTAAAACAAACTAAAACTTACTGCATAACTATAAAAGATACCTTCTGTGCCTATGTGATTAGGCCAAGAAAGATTACAAAAATGCACTGAATCCAAAGTTCTCATTAAGACCTTGGGGAGATAGAGTGCCGAGTCTGAAGATCCATTTGCTCTCCATCTGAGCTAGCATCTTACCTACATCCCCACCCTTAGCCCCCAGATTAACTTGATCAATCCCCTTTATTTTCATTTTATTTTAGCTTATCTTTTTTCATTTATGTATTTGCAAGTTGAGATATCTTTGTTAAAATAGTTGCTGATTTTGGGATCTAGGGAAAAGCAGGAATCAAATCTGGTTTCTCCTAGATTAAATTGTAACAACTTTCTTAGAATAGTTTTACAATTCAATTGAAGACTGCTACGTGCAAGAGAGCCACTATCTTACTAGGGGTGCTACCTATAAATTACTTAGTCTAGATGGCAATATCTACAAAATGACCCAAACCATTATATACTATCTATAAACTACTGATTCCTAGGAGGTACTATACACACGTGGTCAAAATTGTTGGTACCCCTCGTTTAATGGTTGAAAAACCCACAATGGTGACAGAAATAACTTGAATCTGACAAAAGTAATAATAAATAAAAAATTTATGAAAATGAACAAATGAAAGTCAGACATTGCTTTTCAATCATGCTTCCACAGAATAAAAAAAAAAAAAAAAACTCATTAAATGGGCCTGGACAGCAATAATGGTACCCTTAACTTAACATTTTGTTGCACAACCTTTTGAGGCAATCACCGCAATCAAAGGATTCCTGTAACTGTCAATGAGACTTCTGCACCTCTTTACAGGTATTTTGTCCCACTCCTCAAGAGCAAACTGCTCCAGTTGTCTCGTGTTTGAAGGTTGCCTTTTCCAGACAGCATGTTTCAGCTCTTTCTAAAGATACTCAATAGAATTTAGGTGAGGGCTCATAGAAGGACACTTCAGAATAGTCCAATGTTTTCCTCTTGTCATTCTTGGGTGTTTTTAGTTGTGTGTTTTGGGTCATTATCCTGTTGCAAGACCCTTGACTTGCGACTGATACCAAGCTTTCTGACACTGGGCACTGGACATTTCTCTCTAGAATCCCTTGATAGTCTTGAGATTTCATTGTACCCTGCAGAGATTCTAGACACCCTGTGCCAGATGCAGCAAAGCAGCCCAAGAACATAACAGAGCCTCCTCCATGTTTTACAGTAGGGACCGTGTTCTTTTCTTGATATGCTTCATTTGTCCATCTGTGAACATAGAACTGATGTGCCTTGCCAAAAAGTTCCATTTTTGTCTCATCTGTCCATAGGACATTCTCCCAGAAGTTTTGTGACTTGTCAACATGTAGTTTATCAAATTCCACTCTGGCTTTTTTTATGATTTTTTTTTCAACAAATGAGTCCTCTTTGGTCGTCTCCCATGAAGTCCACTTTGGCTCATACAGTGACTGATGGTGCAATCTGACACTGAAGTTCCTTGAGCTTGAAGTTCACCTTTAATCTGTTTAGAAGTTTTTCTGGCTCTTTTGTTACCATTCGTATTATCTTTCTCTTTGATTTGCCATTAATTTTCCTATCGCGGCTACGACCAGGGAGGTCGACTACAGTCCCATGGAACTTAAATTTCTGAATAATAAGTGCAACTGTAGTCACAGGAACATCAAGCTGCTTGGAGATGGTCTTACAACTTTTACCTTTAACATGTTTGTCTATAATTTTCCTTCTAATCTCCTGAGACAACTCTTTCCTTCGCTTCCTCTGCTCCATCCTTGAGTGTGATACACACCATGTCACCAAACAACACAGTGAGTATCTGCAGCCCTCTATACAGGCCCATTCACTGATTCCAAGATTGTAGACACCTGTGATGCTAATTAGTAGACACACCTTGATTTAACATGTCCCTTTCGTCACATTATTTTCAGGGGTACCCTATTTCTGTCCAGGCCTATTTCTTGAGTCTTATTTTTTTTACATTCTGTGGAAGCATGGTTGAAAAGCAATGTCTGACTTTCATTTGTTCATTTTCATAGATTTTTGATTTATTATTACTTTTGCCAGATTCAATTATTTAAATTATTTATTTATTATTATTATTTCTGTTAGCATTGTAGGTTTTTCTGAAATTAAACGAGGGGTACCAACAATTTTGACCATGTGTGTATATAAATTAATCTAAGGGGAACATTGTATTCATTACTCAACTTAAAGGTTACAAAATTGTTTATTTTCAGGAAAGGGGTGCATAATTTTTGGTGCTATTTTCAGGGACTACAGAGTGGGAAGCTATTGTTCTGTATTTTTTTTGTAGGGGGCACAGTGAATAGGATTATGGTTGTTGGGTCACAATACGTGTCATGATGATATCTATGGGCATATTTTATATCACTACGATAAATCTGTTCAGATTTTCTGAGTAACCAAAAAATAATGGACAACAAAGTCTAAGGAGGCAAGATTTAAGTGGAAGTAGTGCCCATAATAAAAATGGCTCAAATATTTTTGATCCTGGCTACCAGGAGAGAAAAATTACCTCTAGCATTCAACACTGGACTGTGGACTATTTAGCAGAGAAACATTTTTGTCTTAAAATGTTACAATTACACTGCTGAAGGTGTAGTTTTTTATATTAAGTTGTCAGATATATTACGTTAGTGATTTAAATTTTTATTTTCATTCTAATCCCTTGAAAAAACTCCCTAGACTTAAAGTATTGTCATTTCCATGTTTCAGTGCCTTTCTATTCATGTAGTGAGGAATCTGGCTGGCCTATAAATAGATTTCTAATGAGTGTCGGACTCTGTGCCAGGAAATTTCCTAGTAGGTTTCTCATTACAGAGACAACATCATTAATAAAGTTGCTAGGATATTTTTTTTTACCATTGCAGAATTATCTTGCTCATCAGTAGCTGCAAGGAAATATGCCTATTGTGTATAATTGGTGACTAATTTTTAAGACTGTTATTTATCATAATTATCTTTTTAACTTACTGACAAAATAGACTTAATTGCTTATGACTGGATAGATATGATAAGCAAATAAAGTAGTGGCAGATGGTCTACATGTCAAGACTCTTCAGAACATAATGTCAAGGGATGCAAACTGCAGTTTTGCTGCTAAATTGACCATTTTAGGGATCTGTCACCTTTGCCCTAATGTTTCGGAGAGTCACTGTGCTGTGTCCAACTCGTTTTTTTTTGTTTTCTTTTCCACTTCAATCAATGGGAGACACATTAGGGAGCACACAAATTATAAAGTAATGCATCAAATTGTACAATTGGGACTATTCTTGTCAAAATAATGCTAGAAAAAGCATGTGAGATTCCAAACTTGGCTTAAGCATTTCAAGCTAATGATCTACATCAAATGTGAGTTCATTTGAGCTCATTGCTTTCTGGTGCAAGTATTGTTGATAATAATATTGTATCTCTTTTTGTACTCTATGTTATATTGAAAATGTAATCATGCAAATAGAAATGTGTTACATATTGTATACAAAAGAATAAAACAGTTATCTAGTAAATAGATCTAGTACTGTTGTGCTCACATTTGAGGGATGTCCAGAACTTACATACTAATGACATATCTTTGTGATAGGCCATCAATATGTGATAAGGGTGGCACGACACACAGCACTAGTTCTACCAAATGATTTCAGCTCCAGTATGGTTGAATATAAGCAATGTTTGGAGTGGAACACAGCAGCTTCATATACTGTTTTTTGACTGCAAGTGAGTACCACAATTTATCTCCCATTCATGGATAGTTCCAAATGTAATTCTGATTAACATCTGTAAGGTGTCTTACGATTGCATTGGATAAAATTGTATATGTGATCAGTGTACACACATGTAGATTTGCATAAAGAAATTGGACAAAAAACACTGTTGTTTTTTTAAGTGAGTTGTGAAATCTAAAAAAATCAGTGGCAGAATTAATAATCTTATAGATTTGTTAATGTGGAGCAAATTAGATTTTTCAACAGCGTATGTCCCTGTGTATAAGTGAAAAAAGTATTTTATAGAGTTGAAAATTAGTCTTCCACCTTATCACAAAGATTAAAAGGGATCTATCACCACATTTGACCTATCTAAACCATTATTATGGGCATACAGGCTATAGAATGCTGAAAACAGTCCTCCCTGTGTCTGACATCACCTGTGTTGTTGCTGAGAAATCGCCTATTCTTGCTTTATCTAAATTACCTCTTCAAGGCTATGATGTGGATGGTGCCTGGAGATAAATCTGCCACCCCTCCCAAGCGTGTTTTAAATTTTAATTAAAAAGCAATAACTTTTTCTTAAGCCATCCAAAAATGATCCCTACTGTAGAAGAAAGAAAATTATCCTTTTTGGGGGTCCTTGACTGGTTGCTAACCACAAAATCATTATGTAATTACCAATTTTTTTATCAAGATGCCCATAAATTATCCCTTTTTGTGGAGGCAAAACAGTTACATTGTTTTGAACGTGAAGAAGGTATGACTTGTTGTCACCAAGACTTTTAAAATATTATCTCTATTTTGAGAGCTATTTTTGAAGGTATACAAACATGAAAATAAGGTTGCCATTATTAGTAGGGCTGTATAGCACTATAAAACACAGTGGGCTGCCAGAACGTGTGTGGCTGGGGTAGCTGGGCAGTGGCTGCTGTGGAGCAGCATGGCCGAGATTTAGGAAGTGGCAGGGAAAGACAAGCTTGGCTATTTAAGGCCAGAAATAGCAGCCCCAGCAGCAGCATTAGAATCAAGCACTATGCAAATTGTCTCTTCAGAGAGGAAGAGGACTAGAACTCTAGTGCCACCTATTTGAAGTAGTAATCCTAAAAGTCAATGTCGACTCTTTAAAGAGCCTTGTCACATGACTTAAGATAAAAGCCAAACTAGAATCTCAATTTGCAGATACTGTGTTTTGGGGTACTGCCCCTCGTCAGTGCAAAGTGATCTCAGGGTCTTACACAGCCTAGTACTGTGCAGATTTTTACTGCTGCCTCTCCAGGTTCTGCTATTGTGGCCAGTACTGGTCAGTGGCGAGCAGACGTCTTTAGGACTAAGTCCTGTGTTTCCCCTTCTGAGCATGCCCAGGGTAAAATCTCTCATTGGAGATCAGGGGTCACATGCTCAGGTACCGCAGCAGCTCCTATTGGTCCGCCAGGAAGGTCCTGAAACTACATGTGTTCTGGAATAGTTTCTCATTGGTCCTTTTCTGGCAGGCCCTGTAGTTGCTGCTATAAAAGGGTTGCATGGCCATGCGGCCATGCGCTAGTATCAATTGCATTAAGTGCTTTGCGCCAGTGTGATCATGCACGCATGTGGTTAGGGCTCGGCTGAAATAAGCCCCTAGAATACGGGCACCTCCGGTGAGGAGATTTGTGTGTACGTGTTTAGGGCATGGTTGAAATAAGCCCCTAGAATACCGGCTTCTCCGGTGAGGAGTTGCCTGATTGCGTTGCTGATTGCATGACCATGGACTGCTGTACGCACAGCAGTTGTCTGTGCATCCCTGTGGAGTTAACAGGACACAGTCCCTATCTCTGCGTCTCTACCTCTGCGACTCTGTGGTGTAACAGAGTTCGCTTATACCGCCATATAGTGCCACAGTATCTATATTTGCGACTCTGTGAAGTAACAGAGTTCGCCTATACCGCCGTCTTACTAGCAGCAGGCTCTGCCTGCACGGTGGACCCCGGTCTGCGAACGCACCCACTATTTATATTTATCTGGTGCGTTCCGCAGACCCTAACAACTTATGCTCCAGTTAGACTGCTGCATGATGTAGTTTGTCACCACTTTACGTTGTTCATACAAATGCTACAACATTCAGTGAGGAAAATAAGTATTTGATACACTGCTTATTTTGAAAGTTTTCCCACTTACAAAGACTGGAGGGGTCTGTAATTTTTATCATGGATACAATTCAACTGTAAGAGACATAATCGAAAAATAAAAAACAGTACTTCACATTGTATGGTTTCTAAATAATTAAATTGATTTTTATTGCATGAAATAAAGATTTGATCACCTACCAACAAGCAAGAATTCTGGCTCTCACAGATCTGTTAATTTTTCTTTAAGAAATCCTCCTACTTTGTACTCATTACCTGTATTAATTGCACCTGTTTGAACTGATCACCTGTATAAAAGATACCTGTTATACTCAATCTATCACACTTCAACCTCTCCACCATGAAGAAGTTGAAAGTGCTCTCTAAGAACTCCAGGAACAAATTGTAGACCTGCACATGGCTGGGATGGACTACAGGACAATAGACAAGCAGCTTGGTGAGACGGCAATATCTGTTGGCACAATTATTAGAAAATGGAAGAAGCACAAGATACCTGTCAATTTACCTCAGTCTGGGGCTTCATGACAGATCTTACCTTGTGGGGTAAGGTTGATGTTGAGAAAGGTCAGGAATCAGTGCAGAACCAGACATTAGGATCTGGTCAATGATCTGAAGGGAGCTGGAAAAACAATCTTAACATTACCATTAGTAACTAGAGTTGAGCGATACTTTCTGATATCCAAACGTATCGGATCGGATCGGATACACAAGAAATATCGGCGATACCCGATACCGATACCGGAAATCCAATGTAAGTCTATGGGAAAAAATATCGGAATTAAAAAAAGCCCATTCTTGCCTTGTTGGTTAATTGTACATGAAGGAAAACAACAAAGAGTAATGTAGAATGTATTGGGGGAGGTTGAGGAGACATTAAAGGCATAGATATTTAACCCAATCAAATGGAATAGCATTAATATTTTTTTTTGTAAAGATGTTCGGATTGACGAACAAATTGACAATGTTGTTAACCTTTTTTCTATTTTGGCAAATATGTATGTTTCACAACTTCCATGCTCTTCACCTTTTTAACTTTTGACACACTTTCTCCTTCATAATCGTCAGCAGCATCATCTTTTTCATCAAATTATTCTTCATCTTCACCTTCTTTATCTTCTTATTAAACTTCTTGCTATTCATCTTTTTGTTAACATTACTCATATTGTTCTTATTCAACTATTATTCTTCTTCATATTCTACTTCATCTTCATCTTCTTCATCATATTCTTATTTTTGACAGAGATTCCTGCACTTGTAATCTGTAAAAGTATGAATTTTTCATCCTTGCATTCTTGCTGTCACAAAAGTTTTAAATTACAACAGTATTTGTCCGTGTTGAGTTTAGCCTGCAGCAGCAGGCATTTTCCAGGGGCACCACGAGGAGGAACGGACTCACCCCCATACACTGCTTAGTCTTGTTCTGCTTATAATTTAGAGCATATATATTTGCTCTTCATTTTGGTCTTATACTTCATGTTGTTATGCTTTTTCATCTTCTGCTTATTGTTCTTCTGTCTTTTGTTCTGTATCTTGCAGTTTGTCTTAACCTTCTTTGTCCTGTTGGTGATCTTCTTCTGGGTAATCTTTTATTTCTTCTTTGTGATGGTGTTCAGGCTGGTTGGCTTCATGCTCGTAGTCCTTGTGGTCGTCATCTTCTTCGGGGTGGTCATCAGGGTCGTCGTCTTCATTGTTGGAGATCCATAGTGATTACCCAACAAAACATTTAAAAAATATTCAATTTGTAAATGTAGCTGAAGGTACAAGAAGGCTGACTAACTTCCGAGAACCAGCTGACGTTACTGGAACCCGGACGGGTATCAGATGTTACAAGAGACAATGGAAGTAACGAGGACCAGCTGACTGTGCTGGAACCCGGAGGGGCAGCAGAAGGAAAAGAGCCAATGTCACAACCGAGGACCAGCTGACGTTACTGGGACACGGTTACTAAGCAGGAGGTACCTGTGCTCCAAAGCACTACCAAGGACCAGCAGACGTTGCTGGAACTCGGATACCGAGATGGAGGCACCTAGGCCAAAGGCACTGCGGAGAACCAGTTGACGGTACTGGAACCCGGACGGGTAGCAGAAGGCACCCATGAAAATGTAATTTGACAGGCCGCAAGCCGTCCGCAGTTACCAAATCACACAGTCCTACAGTCGGTGCTTGTCCTATTGTCACAACGTAAACAGCCTTTATTTACTTATCACACAGCACACATAGGAATCACCTAAACTGCAGGCACCATACAGTCGGCTAACCCGAAAGCAACACGACAGGACAACTTATTGTAGGCTAATTGACGTTGACACTGCCAGGAAACAGCTGTCGTGCTGTAACCAGGCTAGGCAGGAGTCAGTACCCCTGCCAATTACTTCCGAGCAACAACTGTCGGTGTTGGAGCCCAGGGATGAGAAGAGAACAGGGTGGAGGCAGCAGGACTTTTTTCCGTACACACAGCAGGGGAACAGCTGACATTACTGAACCCCAGTAACACAGGAGCAAGTGTTGACTGTGCTAACAGCACTTCCGAGCAACAACTGGCGGTGTTGGAGCACAGGGTCAAGGAGGGTGTAGGCAGAGGTGGCGAGAATTTGAAAAAATACACGCCACAGAAGGGTGACGAGTGAAATAGTTTAATCAGGATCACAGCAAAGTTAGAGAAGGAAGATGACGGGAGGAATCCTACAAGTTAGGGGTTTCCTTACAATTATTAACAAGTTTCGGTTTTTTGTTCTCTTGTTACTTTGACTTTTAGAATGTTTATTTTATGACCATATCGGCTGCGACCGAGATGTGTACCGCCTTATGTGGCCTTTTTGTTTTTGAAAATCCAAATAAAAAGGAACTTTAAAAAAAAAAATTCCCTCTTCAACAATCTACAAGACAAACAAGCATCATGGGTGAAGCTGCCTTTATTGAGGTACAGTATTAGATCGACATTGTCCATGAGTAACTATGCACTGTGATAGCTATATAGCATTATTAATTTAACCCCTTAATGTCCACTGACGTGCAGAGTCCGTCATGGCAAGGTGCCAGTTCCGGCACCAGGACGGACTCTGCACGTCATGCCTTTGATCTACCACTGCGTGTAAACACGCAGTGGTAGATCAGTGCCGACAGCTGTCACAGACAGCTGACAGGCACGGCAAGCGGTGCGGGACCTTTGCCGTCGGTCCCCGCACTCACAGCGCTGTGATTGGTCAGTCAATCTGACTGACCAAACAGCAGCGATCGCGCAGGAGAAGCTGAAATTTCAGCTTCCCCAGCGCGATCAGTGCAGGAGCCAGCGCTGCAGTGGCCAGGCTTCCTGCACTGACAGCCAGGAGCGGAGCCCCCACCGCCCCTGGCTGTTAACCCCCTGACTGCTGCGATCCAGCGCGATCGCAGAGCTCAGGGGGGGAGGCAGAGGGTCGGGAGCTCCCTCTGCCTCAGATCGGCACCCTGCACTGTATTTGCAGGGGCCGATGTCTGCCTTGATGACCCGGGGGTTGTCATGACAACCTCCGGGTCATTTAGCTACGGGAAGCTGCTGTGATCATGTCACAGCAGCTTCCACTATAGTTGCAATGCATTGCAATGCCAGAGCATTGCAATGCATTGTAACTGCAATCAAAAGTAAAAAAAAGTGAAAGTCCCATAAAGGGACAAGTTGAAAAAAATCATTTTTTAAAAAAAATTGTAAAAAAAATATTAAAAAATAATTTTAAAAAAATCCCCTAAAAAATACATATTTTTATGTAATAAAAAAAATAAAAAACAAAAAAAATACACATGTTAGGTATCGCCATGTCCGTAAAAATCCCATCTATAAAAGCAAAACCCTAGTTAACCCCTTCAGTGAAAGCCGTAAAAAAAACACAAAAAAGTAGTAAATTATACTTTTTCCAAGCGGTATCATTATACCGCTTGGAAAAAGTGCAATAACACGCGATCAAAAAGTCAGATATAAATAATCATGGTACCGCTGAAAACGTCATCTTGTCCCGCAAAAAACAAGCCGCTATATAGCATCATCAGCGAAAAAATAAAAAAGTTATAGCTCGCGGAATAAACTGATGCAAAAATAATTATTTTTTCTATAAAATTCTTTATTGTGTAAAAAACGCCAAAACATAAAAAAATTATATAAATGAGGTATCGCTGTAATCGTAGTGACCCGAAGAATAAAGCTGCTTTATCAATTTTACCACACGCGGAACGGGGGAAAAAAAATTAAAAAAAAAACCAATTCCTGAATTGCTGGTTTTTGTTCATTCTGCTTCCACAAAAATCGGAATAGGAAGCAATCAAAAAATGTTATGTGCCCGAATATGGTACCAATAAATACGTCAGCTCGTCCCGCAAAAAATAATCCCACAGATAACTCTGTCGGCCGAAATATGGAAAAATTATAGCTCTCAAAATACGGCGATGCAAAAAATTCTTACAAAAAATTATTCCAAAAAAAAGCATCTTTTAGAGTGTGACAGAAGCTAAACATGAAAAAAGGGTGTAAATCTGGTATCGCTGTAATCGCACCGATCCGAGGAATAAAGTCGCCTAATCACTAATACCGCACGAGGAACGGCGTAAAAAAGAAAACCAATTCTTCACCTTTGGTAGATTTGTTCATTGTGCCTCCCAAAGATCGCAGTAAGGCGAACACAGTGGTTCCCCCCCGCATATGGGGTATCAGCGTACTCAGGACAAAATGCACAATAGCTTTTGGGGTCCTATTTCTCCTGTTACCCTTATAAAAATAAAAATTTGGGGGCAAAAAGGTCATTTTTGTGGAAAAAAATATGATTTTTTTTATTTTCACGGCTCTACGTTATAAACGTCTGTGAAGCCCTTGGGGTTCAAAGTGCTGACCACACATCTAGATAAGTTCCTTGGGGGGTCTAGTTTGCAAAATGGGGTCATTTGTGGGGGGTTTCTACTGTTTAGGCACATCAGGGGCTCTCCAAGCGCGACATGACACCCGCAGACCATTCCATCAAAGTCTGCATTTAAAAACGGTGCTCCTTCCCTTCCGATCTCTGCCATGCGTCAAAATAGTGGTTCCCCCCCACATATGGGATATCAGCGTACTCAGGACAAATTGCAAAATAGCTTTTGGGGTCCTATTTCTCCTGTTACCATTATAAAAATAAAAATTTGGGGCAAAAAGATTATTTTTGTGGAAAAAAATATGATTTTTTTATTTTCACGGCTCTACATTATAAACTTCTGTGAAGCACTTGGGGGTTCAAAGTGCTCACCACACATCTAGGAAAGTTCCTTGGGGGGTCTAGTTTCCAAAATGGAGTCACTTGTGGGGGGTTTCTACTGTTTAGGCACATCAGGGGCTATCCAAACGTGACATGACACCCACAGACCATTCCATCAAAGTCTGCATTTGAAAAAGGCGCTACTTACCTTTCGAGCTCTGCCATGCGTCAAAATAGTGGTTTCCCCCCACATATGGGGTATCAGCGTACTCAGGACAAATTGCACAATAACTTTTGGGGTCCTGTTACCCTTTGGAAAATAACAATTGGGGGTGGAAAGATCATTTTTGTGGAAAAGATATGATTTTTTAATTTTACTGCTCTACGTTATAACCTTCTGTGAAGCCCTTGGGGGTTCAAAGCTCTCACCACACATCTAGATAAGTTCCTTGGGGGTCTAGTTCCAAAATGGGGTCACTTGTGGGGGGTTTCCACTGTTTAGGCACACAGGGACTCTCCAAATGCGACATGGCGTCCAATCTCAATTCCAGCCAAAAAAGTCAAATGGCGCTGCTTCCCTTCCGAGCTCTGCCATGCGCCCAAATAGTGGTTTACCCCCACATATGGGGTATCAGCGTACTCAGGACTAATTGCCCAATAACTTTTGGGGTCCTTTTATCCTTTGGAAAATAATAATTGGGATGAAAAGATCATTTTTGTGGAAAAAATATGATTTTTTAATTTTACGGCTCTACGTTATAACCTTCTGTGAAGCTCTTGGGGGTTAAAAGCTCTCACAACACATTTAGATGAGTTCCTTGAGGGGTCCAGTTTCCAAAATGGGGTCACTTGTGGGGGTTTCCACTGTTTAGGCACACAGGGACTCTCCAAATGCGACATGGCGTCCAATCTCAATTCCAGCCAAAAAAGTCAAATGGCGCTGCTTCCATTCCGAGCTCTGCCATGCACCCAAATAGTGGTTTACCCCCACACATGGTATATCGGTGTACTCTGGAGAAATTGTACAACAAATATTGTGGTTCATTTTCTCCTGATACCCTTGACAAAATTTAAAAAAATTGTGTCGAAAGAAAAATTTTGGGAAAAAAAGTTAAATGTTCATTTTTTCCTTCCACATTGCTTCAATTCTTGTGAAGTACCTAAAGGGTTAATAAACTTCTTGAATATGGCTTTGAACACGTTGAGGGGTGCAGTTTTTAGAATGGTGTCACTTTTGGGTATTTTCTGTCATATTGACTCCTCAAATTCACTTCAAATGTGAGGTGGTCCCTAAAAAAATGGTTTTGTAAATTTTGTTGGAAAAATGAGAAATTGCTGGTCAACTTTTAACACTTATAACTTCGTAACAAAAAAAAATTTTGGTTCCAAAATTGTGCTGATGTAAAGTAGACATGTGGGAAATGTTATTTATTAAATCATTTTTGTGACATATCTCTCTGATTTAATGGCATAAAAATTAAAAGTTTGAAAATTGCAAAATTTTCAAAATTTTTGCCATATTTCCATTTTTTTCATAAAAAAACGCAAGTTATATTGAACAAATTTTACCACTATCATGAAGTACAATATGTCACGAGAAAACATTCTCAGAATCGCCAAGATCCGTAGAAGCGTTCCAGAGTTATAACCTCATAAAGAGACAGTGGTCAGAATTGTAAAAATTGGCCTGGTCTTTAACCTACAAAATGGCTTGATCATTAAGGGGTTAAATCTGTTGTGGTTGTTTCAACAGCACTTGCAGGTCTAACTACCTATTGTTTGTATGCATGATGCACTTTCTTGGTGTAATTATTTATTATTGCTCATTATTACCAGGTTTACATGATGGCCATTTCATATATGGTGTGTGAAGTTACAGTGGTCCTCAGTCTGTGTATTTTATTATGTCTGTCATTAATAAAACTCGTGAGGATGATGATGATGATGATGTTTATGATTCGTACATCCATTGACTGCATTATCTTACAGGTACAGATAACGTTCCTTAAGAAGCATTAATTGATAATTATGAAATGTATTTTTATGCATTAATTTAAAAAAGTAAACACTATGTTTTATTTTTTGTTACCATTTCTACTAGCCATGTGCAGATATGCGCTGTGATGACAAATTAATATTTGTCCATATTTCTTATTAAAATTTTTCATTTTAGCCCTTGAAAACTTCAATCTTTCCTGTTTTAAGCATAACAATCAGGGTGACGGCTCTTCCCTATTTGGAGCATGTTCGACATGGGTTTTTCTGTGCATGTGTAGGGAACAGGAGACTTCTTGCCGCTGTGGTACACCAAAGGGGATCTTGCTGGATGTGAGATATATTTCTTCTAGCAGACTGAAGTTTGCTCAGGATTTTCCATGATCACAAGGACCTGTGATAAGGTCATAGTCACGTGATCTGGTCATCTGATGTGTACCTCACCTGAGGTGTGGAGTAGGCCTATAAAACAAGGAGCTGTTGTAGTTGGTGTGTGGAAGGAAGGAGTTTGGCTGGAGTCAGCCTGGAAGATTGTTTTGTTACTGTGTGCCAGTGTGCACCAGGAAGCGAGTACCAGACCACCCGGAATGGGACCTGGCGGTCTCTGCTGACCTGCAGCCGCTTAGTTAAGCCTGTCCCAAGCAAGGGTGAGTCTGGCACCAGTGGTTCTCCAAACTGGGGTGATTTATGTTCTGTTTTTATTTTGTTATCTGGACTTTTTGTTGAACTCATGATTAAAACCACTGAAATTTGAAGTAAAAGGCGGTGTGTTTCCTCATTACTGTGGCCCAGCCCTGCCTACCAGAGCGGATCCCTACAATTGGTGGCTTCAATGCGGGCAACGCAGTGAGGTCAGGCTGTTTTTTCCTGCATGACAGTAAATGTCCTAGGTAAATAAAGTGACGCAAAACACGGTGGATAACTGTCCCAAGATGGAGAACACAGTAAAAATGCTGGAGGAGGCCATGCGGCAGCAACAGCAGGCTATGCAGCAGCAGCAGGCTATACAGCAGCAGGCTATGGAGCAGCAGCAGGCTATACAGCAGCATGCTATGGAGCAGCAGCAGATATTTAATCGACAGCAACAGGAAACCAATAGTCTAGTGATGCAGCACATCACAGCGCCGCAGACAGCAGGAGCTGCCCGGGGATGGCAGGATGTCTGGAAAGCGGTGCGTACAGCGATCCGAAAGATGGAGCAATCAGATGACGTCGAGGTGTACCTGGAGATGTTTGAAGGCGTGGCTAAAAGGGAGAGACTGCCCCGGTACCAGTGGGCCGAGATCGTGGCTCCGTTTTTTTAATTCAGGACCCGCAAAAGCCTCTAGGGACCTACCCCCCGAGCAACAGGAGGACTATGAGAGCGTCAAGGGTGAGATACTTGCACATCTTGGGGTAAATGTTTTGGTCCGGGCACAGCGGGTACACCAGTGGAACTTTTCCCCTTCCGAGCCAGCTCGGTCACAGTATTATGACTTGATACACCTGATAGAAAAGTGGTTGCAGCAGGAGGTGTTGTCACCCCGCGCTATGCTGGATCGTATAGTGACTGATAAATTCTTGAGAAATTTGCCACACACCCTTCAAACATGGCTTGGACAGGCAGCCCCTTCTGATGGTCTCCAAATGGTAGACCTCATTGAAAGATATGGGGCTACCAAGGAGATACAGGGAGAGACTACCCGGAAGGTAATGAGTAAATTCCCCAAACCTTCACCCGCCGTTCGGCGAGCAGAGACTCAGAAGGCCGCCCAGGACATGTCTGGGGATGAAAGGGACCCCATAATCTGTTGGCGGTGCCAAGAACTAGGACATGTGAGAGCTGATTGCCCCCACCTGACTGAGTCCATGGACACAAACTATGGGTACTATCAGTCTCACTACGCCGAACACATGTGTGCAGTGGGTAAACCAGAGGGACCCAATATGAATCATTTGTGTAAAGTGGAGGTGGAGGGTAACCCTGTTGTGGCTCTATTGGACTCAGGGAGTCTCGTGACCCTAATACGAACCAGCCACGTCCAGATCAGCGAGTATACTGGTCGGAAGATGGGTGTGTTGTGTATACATGGGGACCTAAAACATTATCCTACCGCCCTGGTGATGATAAACATGCCAACGGGGAGGAGGTGCCACGAGGTGGGGGTGGTGGTGAATTTGCATTATGATGTAATAATGGGGAGAGATTTTCTGTTATTTTCTGTGCTTTGGCCTGTAATTACCCCTCCCACGGAACAGTCATCGGCACCAGTGGCAACCAGGTTGCATTCTCCAGAAATCGGGCATGAACCTGGTGGCCCAGAGGAAGATGTGCTGGCGGTAGGAGTACCTTTGCCTTCGGTGGAGGAGGAAAACCCCTGTCCTATAGAAGTGTTAGCTGGGGAGATGAAAGATTTGCCACCGGGACCAGAATTGTCAGACTTAAATGTGGCAGGTGACAATTTTGGTACGGCGCAACTCCGGGACCCTACGTTGACTCGAGCCCGGGAAAATGTACTGGTTGTCAATGGGGAACCCCAACACCCCGGGGCAGCTACAGTATTTCCCCGATTCGAGCTGAACCAAGATTTACTGTATCGGGTTGACAAAGTACATGGGGAAATTGTCGAGCAATTGCTGGTACCGCAGTCATATTGGAGGTTGGTAATGGACTTAGCGCATGCGCATGTACTAGGGGGACATTTGGGCCAAAAGAAAACCCTAGACAGAATTCTACAGCGGTTTTACTGGCTAGGGGTCTATGAAGAAGTTAAACGGTATTGTAACTCTTGTCCCGTGTGCCAGGTAACCAGTCCGCAGCCTCATTTTCGGAGTCCCTTGGTGCCATTACCAATTATAGAGGTCCCGTTTGAGAGAATAGCCATGGATCTGGTGGGGCCGGTTAATAAATCAGCAAGGGGTCATCAACACATCCTCGTAGTTCTAGATTACGCTACCAGGTATCCTGAGGCTATTCCCCTGCGACACACCTCGGCAAAACTGATCGCAAAAGAACTCATGGGTATGTTCTCTCGGGTGGGAATCCCTCAAGAAATCTTAACAGATCAGGTGACCCCCTTTATGTCAAAAATCATGAAGGAACTCTGCCACGTGTTAAACAGTTGCGCACATCGGTCTATCATCCCCAAACAGACGGTTTAGTAGAAAGGTTCAATAAAACCCTGAAGAATATGTTGAAAAAAAATTCTCTAAAGATGCTAAGGACTGGGATCTCTTGTTGCCATACCTGATGTTTGCAGTGCGGGAGGTGCCCCAGGCATCTACGGGGTTCTCGCCCTTTGAACTATTATATGGCAGACATCCCCGTGGCTTACTCGATATAGCTAAAGAGGCCTGGGAAAACCATACAACTCCCCACAAAAGTGTGATAGAACATGTGGCCAAAATGCAAGAGAGAATGGAGACAGTCCTACCATTAGTCCGAGAACATATGGAATCAGCACAAAGGTCACAGAGGCAGGTCTATAACCGGGAGGCACGGGTAAGGTCCTTTAACCCTGGGGATCGGGTGTTGGTACTTGTGCCTACAGTGGATAGTAAGTTCCTTGCAAGGTGGCAGGGACCCTACGACATTATAGAGAAGGTGGGACCAGTAAACTATAAAGTACACCAACCAGGGCGGAGAAAGCCAGAACACGTATACCATGTGAATCTGCTCAAACCATGGAAAGACAGAGACCCGCTTGGTGAGGATTGTCCACGGCCTGCATTTCCAGTACAGATGGCTTCCTTGCCTCAGGAGAAGGCAAGAGAAGTCCTCTCCGCCGTCAAAATATCAGACACTTTGTCGCACAGACAAGTTCAGGAAGTCCGAGAGTTTGTTAGCCGAAATACAGATGTTTTTTCGGAACTTCCTGGTCGTACCTCCCTAATACAACATGACATTGTCACTGAGCCACAGGGCAAAGTACGATTAAAGCCATATCGGGTGCCTGAGGCCCAGCGACAAGCCATCAAGGAAGAGGTCAAGAAGATGCTGCAGTTAGGGGTCATTGAAGAGTCCCAGAGTGAGTGGGCCAGCCCAATAGTCCTAATACCAAAGCCAGATGGGACACTAAGGTTCTGTAATGACTTCAGAAAACTGAATGAAATTTCTAACTTTGACGCCTACCCCATGCCCCGGGTCGATGAGTTAATAGAGCGGTTTGGGCAGGCACGTTATTTTTCACTCATTGACCTCACAAAAGGGTATTGGCAGGTGCCACTAACAAAAGCAGCGAGACAGAAAACGGCTTTTGTAACACCCGAGGGACTGTTCCAGTATATAGTCCTACCCTTCGGGTTGCATGGCGCTCCAGCGACATTCCAGAGGTTAATGGACGTTGTTCTTCGTCCTCATCGCCGATATGCCGCGGCCAATCTGGAGATATTGTGGTGTACAGTACAGACTGGGAAAGTCACTTAGCCAAGGTACAGGCGGTGATAGATTCGCTGAGACAAGCAGAGCTAACTGCCAACCCAAAGAAGTGTTCCATAGGGTTGGAGGAAGCTCGCTACCTGGGGTATGTGATTGTGAGAGGAGTTATCAAAGCCCAAATAAACAAAATGGAGGCAATCCAAAACTGGCCCCGTCCCCTCACCACAAAACAAGTGAAAGGGTTTTTGGGGTTAGTGGGATACTACCGGCGGTTTATTCACAATTTTGCAACACTGTCGGCGCCGTTAAATGACTGCCTAAATGGCAGGAAGTTAGTAATGGTGCGATGGAATGATCAGCTTGAAGAAGCGTTTGTAAAACTAAAAGGGGCACTGTGTGTGTGTCACCATTTTTGATCACACCCGACTTCAAAAGAGAATTCATTGTCCAGACTGATGCGTCAGAGGTAGGTGTGGGTGCCATTTTGTCTCAGGAGGTTAACGGGGAGGAGCATCACATTACTTTCCAGAGTCGAAAGCTAACTCCAGCTGAAACCAGATACAGCATTGTAGAGAGAGAGAGAGTGCCTGGCGATCAAGTGGGCACTGGAGTCGTTGCGCTACTATCTGTTGGGGAGAACATTTTGGTTTGTTAACTGATCATTCCCCTCAGACTGGCAGTGTTGTAGCCCAGGGAGTAGTGTTCAGGTGGTAGATAGATGAACATAACAGGAGAAATTGATAACGTTGCCAACCAGTTATTTAATCTGAAAACGGACAGGCAAATTCTGGCGAGATCCATGGCTTGTTCATTTTCAGAAAAGTAAGCCGGTCTACATTATCGGAGGATAGTCGCATGCGACGGTCTGTTAGTACACCACCTGCAGCACTAAAGACGCGCTCCGATAATACACTGGCAGCAGGGCAAGCCAGCACCTCCAATGCATACTGGCTAAGCTCTGGCCATGTATCCAGCTTAGAGACCCAAAACTTGAAAGGGGAAGAGCCATGTGGGAGTACACTGAGAGGGCAAGACAAGTTGTCTGTCACCATCTTACGGAAACGTTGCCTCCTGGTGACTGGAGGCGTCTCGGATGGTGTAGACATTGGTGGCGCTGCCACAAAACTTCCCACATTTGGAACATACTGGTCTTGCCCCCCTGTGCAGAGGCGCTGCTTGTGCTCCCTCTTGTTGCAGAGCTGTCTCCACTGCCTCCATGCACAGAGCTGCTTTGTAAAGCAGTATCAGCAGCACTGCTCTCGGCTGGAATGGAGAATATTATGGATTTCACCAGTGTGTCTTGGTACTCCCGCATTTTACGCTCCCGGTTCAACGGTGTGATGAGGCTTTGTAAGTTGTCCCGGTAGCGAGGGTCTAGGAGGGTGTACACCCAATAATCAGACGTGGTGAGAATGTGGGCGATGCGGCGGTCGTTTCTCAGGCACTGCAGCATGAAATCAACCATGTGCTGCAGACTCCCAACTGGCCAACAAACGCTGTCCTCTGTAAGAGGCGTCATCTGTACCTGCTCTGCATCACCCCACCCTCGCTCTACATACTGACTAGAGCGTTGTGTACCTCCCTCTGTAGCGATTTCTTCCTCCTCCATTGACTCCTCCTCATCCTCCTCACAAAGTGAGCCCTGCAAAGCCCTTTGGGAGGAACCACGTTGCGCTGACTGTCCAGAAGGTGATGGAATTTGTGTCTCCTCATCCTCCACCTCTTCCAAAACCTCATCCCTTAGTGCTTGCAGTGTTTTTTGAAGCAGGCAGATAAGGGGGACAGTCAGGCTGACTAGTGCATCATCTGCACTCGCCATCCTCGTTGACTCATCAAACGCACGCAAAACGTGGCAGATGTCCTTCATAGAGGCCCACTCAGTAGTGGTGAAGTGTGAACGGCGCAAATTGCGTGTTGATTGCGCCTGTTGCAGCTGATACTCCATTACTGCTGTCTGCTGCTCACACAACCGCTCCAACATATGTAACGTGGAATTCCACCTGGTGGGTACGTCACATATGATGCGATGTTCAGGAAGGCGAAATCTGCGTTGCAGAGCTGCGATGCGCAATCTGGCCATGCTGGAACGTCGCAAGTGAGCGCACTCTAGGCGGACCTTGTGCAGCAGTGCATCAACATCCGGATAGTCCCTCAAAAAACTCTGCACGACCAAGTTGAGCACATGTGCCAGACATGGTATGTGAGTGAGGTTGCCAAGGGCCAGAGCTGCCACCAGATTTCGGCCATTGTCACACACTACCAAGCCTGGCTGGAGATTCGCTGGCAAAAACCACACGTCGCTCTCCTGCTTGATGGCATTACAGACCTCCTGCGCTGTGTGGCTTCGATTCCCCATGGAAATTAATTTCAGGACGGCCTGTTGACGTTTGGCCACGGCTGTGCTCATATCGGTCGCAACAGGTAAGCGTTCACGGGTCCATGTGGAGGTAGACCGTGACGGCTCCTGCAGCGATGATTCTGAGGAACTGGAGTAGGAGGAGGAGTCAATGTGTACAGACTGGATTCCTGCAATCCTTGGAGTTGGCAGAACACGTACAGCGCCACTGGCAAGATCTGTACCCGGCTCCACAACATTGACCCAATGGGCAGTGAGGGAAAGGTATCGTCCCTGGCCATGGGTACTGGTCCACGCATCGGTGGTCAGGTGGACCTTGCTACTGACGGCGTTTAGTAGCGCATGTTTAATTTTTCCCTCAACATGCTTTTGCAGAGCAGGGACGGCTTGCCTCCTGAAATAAAATCGGCTTGGCACATTGTATTGTGGGACTGCCAATGCCATTAAGTTCCGGAAACTGTCAGTCTCCACCAGCCTGAATGACAGCATTTCAAGGGACAGGAGTTTTGCAATGCCAGCATTCAGAGCCTGTGCTCGTGGATGGTTTGCCGAGTATGGCCGTCTTTTATCCCATGCCTGTGCTACCGATGGCTGTACAGTGGCCTGGGAGTGTGAGGATGACAGGGAACTTGCAGCTGTGGGTGGAATAGCACTTTGTCTCTGGACAACAGTGACTGAGGTTCTTCCATGACGATCGTGTGAGGAAGCCGAACCAGCTGTGTGTGAGCTGGAGGAAGAGGCTCCAACACGAGCTGAAGATGTAGGTGCTGCTGTAGGTTGGCCTACATCTCCAGTGTGTCTTTGTAACTCAACTACGTGCTTTTTCCGCACGTTTCCACATATTAGTGGTATTGAGGTTACTGACACTTTTACCTCTTTTTACTTTTTGCTTACACAGCTTGCATTTGACATAGCAAATATCATCTGCAAGTGTGTCAAAAAAGGACCACACAGTGCAAGTCCTGGGAGCAAATATAAGAACGCTAACCAGCTCACCGGTTTGTAGAAGCACGGATCCTCCGCTTGATCAAACGTGAAGATACATGAGAAAATGAAGGAAAAAGGGATCCAGCTTCAATAAAATCTTCATCTTTATTGATTCATAAAAACATGAATAATGGCATGCTCCTGGACAAGCTCAGGACAAGGCTACGCGTTTCGATCACAGGGATCTTTATCACAGCTGACATATTCAGACAAGGGCACATATTTAAGACAAAGGAAGACCAATCACGATCAGAAAAAATGTCATGTGATTTTTGACAAGTCCTTAAACAATTTTCACATAATGAATAAAGAAAAAAAAACAAAAAAACAAAAAAAACACAATATTTGCACAAATAAAATCAATGCAAAGAAATAAAATTAATAATGGAACATCAATTCGTTTCTTTTGTTGAGACCAAATGGATGTCTGGTATGTAGATTAAAGATCCAGAAAGCTTCACGTGTGAGGAGTCGCTGACGTGCATCTCCACCTCGGGAAGACAGGTTAACACTTTCAATACCTGTGACTTGGAAGGAAGAAACATTGCGAGCATGCTGAAAAATAAAATGTTTAGCAGCAGCAGAAATATTGCGATTCGAAGAAACATTCTTTACATCCTGCAAATGTTCAGCGATCCTGATTTTTAGTTTCCTAGTAGTGCAGCCTATATAAGATAAATTGCAAGTAGTGCACGTAATTTTATATACCACATAGCATGAATTACAATTGATATATTTGTTAATGGTATAAATCGCAGTGCTGTCATTATTTTCAAAGGTTTTCGTTACACAAACATATTTGCAAAGTGCACATCTATTGTGGCCACATTTATAAAAACCTTTATGTTCTAACCACGATGTTTTATGAGAAGAGAAATTATTACTGAACATGCTTGGAGAAACTTTGTTACCAATAGATGGCGCTTTCCTTGAAAAACATTAATACCTGATGAAAGAATGTCAGCAAGAGAGGGATCTTCATATAAAATAGGCAGCGATCTCAAAATGATTTTTTTGATGTCCCCAAATTGAGGACTATATTGAGCACAAAAATATGGTTTCACTGCAAGATCATTTTTTTTGTTGTCGCCCTCCACTAATGAGATCCTCTCTGTTTTTATTACTTACAATTGTTCGTGCTCTTTTTAATGACCATTTAGGATAATTTCTGTTTTTTAATTTTGTATCCACACAATTAAATTCCGTTTCCAAAGCTGTAGGATCGCTGCAGTTTCTCAAAATTCTGGTATATTCACCCAAAGGAATCGATTTAATAGTATGTTTGGGGTGACTGCTTGCTGCATGCAAGATAGAATTACCAGCACAAGGTTTGCTGAACGTTTTAGTAATAATAACAGAGTCATGTACCCCATATAAATCAAGATCCAAAAAAGAAATTTTGTTATGATGAAATTTATGAGTAAAATGTATGTTGAATGAATTAGAATTGATATAATCAATAAATCCGGATATGGCAGGTACATCACCACTCCAAATGATGAGTAAATCATCAATATATCTACCATACCAAGCAATCGAGTCAATAAATGGATTAGTAGCTGAAAAAATAAAAAAATATTCCCAATATGACATAACAAGATTAGCTAGGGATGGCGCGAATTTCGCACCCATCGCCACGCCAGATTTTTGTAAAAAAAATTTATTGTCAAATGAGAAAAAATTGTGGGTTAATAAAAATTGAATAACTTGTAAAATATAATTAATGAGATCCTGGGAATAATTACTGAATTTCGTTAAGACAAACTGCAGCGCTGTCATGGCAACATTGTAAGGTATACAGGTATATAAAGAAGTCACATCACAACATAACCAAGTATTTTCTTTAGACCAGATTTTCTTGGAAAACATTCTCAGCACTTCTTTAGAATCTTTAATGTAACCAGGAGTGATTTGTACTAGTGGTTGAAGTAGTGAGTCCACCCATTCACCCAGATGTTCATTTAAAGATCCAATCCTGAGACAATAGGTCTCATGGGGGGGATTTTCATATCCTTGTGAATTTTTGGGAGACCATGCATGATAGGGATAATAGGATGAGACACTGTGAGATAATCAATTTGTTTTTTGGTTAAAATGCCAAGGCTGAAACCCTCATTGATAATTTGGATAATCTCACTTTTAAATTTATCAGTGGGATTTGTATGAAGTTTTTCATATACATCACTGTCAGACAAGAGAGACATAATTTGAGAATGATAATCCTCTTTATTCAGGATAACTACCATGCCACCCTTGTCCGACATTTTAATTATTATATCTGACATACTTTTGATCTCATCTAGTGCAGTTTTCTGGGCTTTTGTTAAATTGGAATGATTTCTGCTGCTGCCCATTTTAACCCTATCATGAAGGATTTTTAAATCCCTCTCTATCACCTCCTGGTATTTAGTCATGCAATCAGGCCTGGATTGAATGGGATAAAAAGAGGGATTTTTTGTTTTAAACACAGGTGCATGAATGGTATCAGATTCATTATCATAGGAATGAGTAGACAAACTAAACAAAGTGTTGAGAGATACCTGTTCTCTGAAAGACAAGTCAGTAAATTCATTATTATATGTCAGCGACTCCTGCAAAGGGGTCTCATCAGAATGATTTAAAAAATGCTTTTTGATGGTAAGGTCTCGCATAAACTTATTGACGTCCAAAATAGTAGAAAAAAGATTGAAATTCTGATCGGGCACAAAATTCAGACCTAAGGACAAAACATCTAATTGCGTTTTGGTAAAGTCTCGTGCAGATAAATTCAAGACATTATCATGGTTTATTATTTGCGATAATTCTTCCTGCGGCGTGTAATCATGACATGATCTTTGTCTGTGTTTTCTGCCACCCCGCCTTTTACGTTTTTTGAATGACGAAAAAACTTTGTGGTGTGAACACTGTCATTAGAGGAAACACTCAGATTATTGTCAGATGAATCCAACTCAGAGGATGTAAAACAGACATGTGGTTTAGATACCGGTTCATTGAGAGCATGGTTGCGTTTTAAAATAGATTTAGGAGTTCTATGACCCCGCTCCCAATGGCCCCAGTCATAGACTTTCTTGGTTGAATAGTCTCTTAGATCACGAGAAAATTTTCTTTTTTTCCGGTCCATGATATCCTTTTCTAGGCTAGAGACATTATCTTGCATTTTAGCCACAAGTGAGTCATACTGAGTCAACGATTTAAATTCAGTGAGCGCAGTATCTGCATCATTCATTTGTTTCTGAATATCCTCCAATTTATTACTCTCATATTTGACTATGAGTTGCATTAGTTTGGAAGAACAATTACTGAGTATCTGATTCCACTCTTCAATGAAAATGTCAGAAAAAATTGTAGTGGGATTTTTTTAATACGAAGCCCCCTTGGAATCATATCCTTAGCTAGATAATTTTGGAGGGTAGTATGATCCCACCACAACTTTGTTTCTTGAAGCAAAAGTTTTTCCATTTTGTTGATATTTTCATTCAGATCAGGCATGTCTGGAATTTCGTTAATATCACCAGAAAACACTTGTGCCGCTTTGACAGATCTGTCTTGAACAAAAATAGATGCCATAATAAAGCTGGTGCCTGAGCTTAATGACT
The DNA here is from genome assembly GCA_033576555.1 of Oophaga sylvatica. NCBI lineage: Eukaryota > Metazoa > Chordata > Amphibia > Anura > Dendrobatidae > Oophaga > Oophaga sylvatica. The sequence continues at coordinate 188,716,902 of JARQOD010000004.1, read as the reverse complement.
GAGTCCACTTTCAAAATACTTGAAAATATTGAGCATGAAACCGGGGGCACGGTAATCAAAAGTACAAATATAAGAACGCTAACCAGCTCACCGGTTTGTAGAAGCACGGATCCTCCGCTTGATCAAACGTGAAGATACATGAGAAAATGAAGGAAAAAGGGATCCAGCTTCAATAAAATCTTCATCTTTATTGATTCATAAAAACATGAATAATGGCATGCTCCTGGACAAGCTCAGGACAAGGCTACGCGTTTCGATCACAGGGATCTTTATCACAGCTGACATATTCAGACAAGGGCACATATTTAAGACAAAGGAAGACCAATCACGATCAGAAAAAATGTCATGTGATTTTTGACAAGTCCTTAAACAATTTTCACATAATGAATAAAGAAAAAAAAACAAAAAAACAAAAAAAACACAATATTTGCACAAATAAAATCAATGCAAAGAAATAAAATTAATAATGGAACATCAATTCGTTTCTTTTGTTGAGACCAAATGGATGTCTGGTATGTAGATTAAAGATCCAGAAAGCTTCACGTGTGAGGAGTCGCTGACGTGCATCTCCACCTCGGGAAGACAGGTTAACACTTTCAATACCTGTGACTTGGAAGGAAGAAACATTGCGAGCATGCTGAAAAATAAAATGTTTAGCAGCAGCAGAAATATTGCGATTCGAAGAAACATTCTTTACATCCTGCAAATGTTCAGCGATCCTGATTTTTAGTTTCCTAGTAGTGCAGCCTATATAAGATAAATTGCAAGTAGTGCACGTAATTTTATATACCACATAGCATGAATTACAATTGATATATTTGTTAATGGTATAAATCGCAGTGCTGTCATTATTTTCAAAGGTTTTCGTTACACAAACATATTTGCAAAGTGCACATCTATTGTGGCCACATTTATAAAAACCTTTATGTTCTAACCACGATGTTTTATGAGAAGAGAAATTATTACTGAACATGCTTGGAGAAACTTTGTTACCAATAGATGGCGCTTTCCTTGAAACAACATTAATACCTGATGAAAGAATGTCAGCAAGAGAGGGATCTTCATATAAAATAGGCAGCGATCTCAAAATGATTTTTTTGATGTCCCCAAATTGAGGACTATATTGAGCACAAAAATATGGTTTCACTGCAAGATCATTTTTTTGTTGTCGCCCTCCACTAATGAGATCCTCTCTGTTTTTATTACTTACAATTGTTCGTGCTCTTTTTAATGACCATTTAGGATAATTTCTGTTTTTTAATTTTGTATCCACACAATTAAATTCCGTTTCCAAAGCTGTAGGATCGCTGCAGTTTCTCAAAATTCTGGTATATTCACCAAAGGAATCGATTTAATAGTATGTTTGGGGTGACTGCTTGCTGCATGCAAGATAGAATTACCAGCACAAGGTTTGCTGAACGTTTTAGTAATAATAACAGAGTCATGTACCCCATATAAATCAAGATCCAAAAAAGAAATTTTGTTATGATGAAATTTATGAGTAAAATGTATGTTGAATGAATTAGAATTGATATAATCAATAAATCCGGATATGGCAGGTACATCACCACTCCAAATGATGAGTAAATCATCAATATATCTACCATACCAAGCAATCGAGTCAATAAATGGATTAGTAGCTGAAAAAATAAAAAAATATTCCCAATATGACATAACAAGATTAGCTAGGGATGGCGCGAATTTCGCACCCATCGCCACGCCAGATTTTTGTAAAAAAAATTTATTGTCAAATGAGAAAAAATTGTGGGTTAATAAAAATTGAATAACTTGTAAAATATAATTAATGAGATCCTGGGAATAATTACTGAATTTCGTTAAGACAAACTGCAGCGCTGTCATGGCAACATTGTAAGGTATACAGGTATATAAAGAAGTCACATCACAACATAACCAAGTATTTTCTTTAGACCAGATTTTCTTGGAAAACATTCTCAGCACTTCTTTAGAATCTTTAATGTAACCAGGAGTGATTTGTACTAGTGGTTGAAGTAGTGAGTCCACCCATTCACCCAGATGTTCATTTAAAGATCCAATCCCTGAGACAATAGGTCTCATGGGGGGGATTTTCATATCCTTGTGAATTAGTGGAGGGCGACAACAAAAAATGATCTTGCAGTGAAACCATATTTTTGTGCTCAATATAGTCCTCAATTTGGGGACATCAAAAAAATCATTTTGAGATCGCTGCCTATTTTATATGAAGATCCCTCTCTTGCTGACATTCTTTCATCAGGTATTAATGTTGTTTCAAGGAAAGCGCCATCTATTGGTAACAAAGTTTCTCCAAGCATGTTCAGTAATAATTTCTCTTCTCATAAAACATCGTGGTTAGAACATAAAGGTTTTTATAAATGTGGCCACAATAGATGTGCACTTTGCAAATATGTTTGTGTAACGAAAACCTTTGAAAATAATGACAGCACTGCGATTTATACCATTAACAAATATATCAATTGTAATTCATGCTATGTGGTATATAAAATTACGTGCACTACTTGCAATTTATCTTATATAGGCTGCACTACTAGGAAACTAAAAATCAGGATCGCTGAACATTTGCAGGATGTAAAGAATGTTTCTTCGAATCGCAATATTTCTGCTGCTGCTAAACATTTTATTTTTCAGCATGCTCGCAATGTTTCTTCCTTCCAAGTCACAGGTATTGAAAGTGTTAACCTGTCTTCCCGAGGTGGAGATGCACGTCAGCGACTCCTCACACGTGAAGCTTTCTGGATCTTTAATCTACATACCAGACATCCATTTGGTCTCAACAAAAGAAACGAATTGATGTTCCATTATTAATTTTATTTCTTTGCATTGATTTTTTTGTGCAAATATTGTGTTTTTTTTGTTTTTTTGTTTTTTTTTTCTTTATTCATTATGTGAAAATTGTTTAAGGACTTGTCAAAAATCACATGACATTTTTTCTGATCGTGATTGGTCTTCCTTTGTCTTAAATATGTGCCCTTGTCTGAATATGTCAGCTGTGATAAAGATCCCTGTGATCGAAACGCGTAGCCTTGTCCTGAGCTTGTCCAGGAGCATGCCATTATTCATGTTTTTATGAATCAATAAAGATGAAGATTTTATTGAAGCTGGATCCCTTTTTCCTTCATTTTCTCATGTATCTTCACGTTTGATCAAGCGGAGGATCCGTGCTTCTACAAACCGGTGAGCTGGTTAGCGTTCTTATATTTGTACTTTTGATTACCGTGCCCCCGGTTTCATGCTCAATATTTTCAAGTATTTTGAAAGTGGACTCAGTCATTAAGCTCAGGCACCAGCTTTATTATGGCATCTATTTTTGTTCAAGACAGATCTGTCAAAGCGGCACAAGTGTTTTCTGGTGATATTAACGAAATTCCAGACATGCCTGATCTGAATGAAAATATCAACAAAATGGAAAAACTTTTGCTTCAAGAAACAAAGTTGTGGTGGGATCATACTACCCTCCAAAATTATCTAGCTAAGGATATGATTCCAAGGGGGCTTCGTATTAAAAAAATCCCCACTACAATTTTTTCTGACATTTTCATTGAAGAGTGGAATCAGATACTCAGTAATTGTTCTTCCAAACTAATGCAACTCATAGTCAAATATGAGAGTAATAAATTGGAGGATATTCAGAAACAAATGAATGATGCAGATACTGCGCTCACTGAATTTAAATCGTTGACTCAGTATGACTCACTTGTGGCTAAAATGCAAGATAATGTCTCTAGCCTAGAAAAGGATATCATGGACCGGAAAAAAAGAAAATTTTCTCGTGATCTAAGAGACTATTCAACCAAGAAAGTCTATGACTGGGGCCATTGGGAGCGGGGTCATAGAACTCCTAAATCTATTTTAAAACGCAACCATGCTCTCAATGAACCGGTATCTAAACCACATGTCTGTTTTACATCCTCTGAGTTGGATTCATCTGACAATAATCTGAGTGTTTCCTCTAATGACAGTGTTCACACCACAAAGTTTTTTCGTCATTCAAAAAACGTAAAAGGCGGGGTGGCAGAAAACACAGACAAAGATCATGTCATGATTACACGCCGCAGGAAGAATTATCGCAAATAATAAACCATGATAATGTCTTGAATTTATCTGCACGAGACTTTACCAAAACGCAATTAGATGTTTTGTCCTTAGGTCTGAATTTTGTGCCCGATCAGAATTTCAATCTTTTTTCTACTATTTTGGACGTCAATAAGTTTATGCGAGACCTTACCATCAAAAAGCATTTTTTAAATCATTCTGATGAGACCCCTTTGCAGGAGTCGCTGACATATAATAATGAATTTACTGACTTGTCTTTCAGAGAACAGGTATCTCTCAACACTTTGTTTAGTTTGTCTACTCATTCCTATGATAATGAATCTGATACCATTCATGCACCTGTGTTTAAAACAAAAAATCCCTCTTTTTATCCCATTCAATCCAGGCCTGATTGCATGACTAAATACCAGGAGGTGATAGAGAGGGATTTAAAAATCCTTCATGATAGGGTTAAAATGGGCAGCAGCAGAAATCATTCCAATTTAACAAAAGCCCAGAAAACTGCACTAGATGAGATCAAAAGTATGTCAGATATAATAATTAAAATGTCGGACAAGGGTGGCATGGTAGTTATCCTGAATAAAGAGGATTATCATTCTCAAATTATGTCTCTCTTGTCTGACAGTGATGTATATGAAAAACTCCATACAAATCCCACTGATAAATTTAAAAGTGAGATTATCCAAATTATCAATGAGGGTTTCAGCCTTGGCATTTTAACCAAAAAACAAATTGATTATCTCACAGTGTCTCATCCTATTATCCCTATCATGCATGGTCTCCCAAAAATTCACAAGGATATGAAAATCCCCCCCATGAGACCTATTGTCTCAGGGATTGGATCTTTAAATGAACATCTGGGTGAATGGGTGGACTCACTACTTCAACCACTAGTACAAATCACTCCTGGTTACATTAAAGATTCTAAAGAAGTGCTGAGAATGTTTTCCAAGAAAATCTGGTCTAAAGAAAATACTTGGTTATGTTGTGATGTGACTTCTTTATATACCTGTATACCTTACAATGTTGCCATGACAGCGCTGCAGTTTGTCTTAACGAAATTCAGTAATTATTCCCAGGATCTCATTAATTATATTTTACAAGTTATTCAATTTTTATTAACCCACAATTTTTTCTCATTTGACAATAAATTTTTTTTACAAAAATCTGGCGTGGCGATGGGTGCGAAATTCGCGCCATCCCTAGCTAATCTTGTTATGTCATATTGGGAATATTTTTTTATTTTTTCAGCTACTAATCCATTTATTGACTCGATTGCTTGGTATGGTAGATATATTGATGATTTACTCATCATTTGGAGTGGTGATGTACCTGCCATATCCGGATTTATTGATTATATCAATTCTAATTCATTCAACATACATTTTACTCATAAATTTCATCATAACAAAATTTCTTTTTTGGATCTTGATTTATATGGGGTACATGACTCTGTTATTATTACTAAAACGTTCAGCAAACCTTGTGCTGGTAATTCTATCTTGCATGCAGCAAGCAGTCACCCCAAACATACTATTAAATCGATTCCTTTGGGTGAATATACCAGAATTTTGAGAAACTGCAGCGATCCTACAGCTTTGGAAACGGAATTTAATTGTGTGGATACAAAATTAAAAAACAGAAATTATCCTAAATGGTCATTAAAAGAGCACGAACAATTGTAAGTAATAAAAACAGAGAGGATCTCATTAGTGGAGGGCGACAACAAAAAAATGATCTTGCAGTGAAACCATATTTTTGTGCTCAATATAGTCCTCAATTTGGGGACATCAAAAAAATCATTTTGAGATCGCTGCCTATTTTATATGAAGATCCCTCTCTTGCTGACATTCTTTCATCAGGTATTAATGTTGTTTCAAGGAAAGCGCCATCTATTGGTAACAAAGTTTCTCCAAGCATGTTCAGTAATAATTTCTCTTCTCATAAAACATCGTGGTTAGAACATAAAGGTTTTTATAAATGTGGCCACAATAGATGTGCACTTTGCAAATATGTTTGTGTAACGAAAACCTTTGAAAATAATGACAGCACTGCGATTTATACCATTAACAAATATATCAATTGTAATTCATGCTATGTGGTATATAAAATTACGTGCACTACTTGCAATTTATCTTATATAGGCTGCACTACTAGGAAACTAAAAATCAGGATCGCTGAACATTTGCAGGATGTAAAGAATGTTTCTTCGAATCGCAATATTTCTGCTGCTGCTAAACATTTTATTTTTCAGCATGCTCGCAATGTTTCTTCCTTCCAAGTCACAGGTATTGAAAGTGTTAACCTGTCTTCCCGAGGTGGAGATGCACGTCAGCGACTCCTCACACGTGAAGCTTTCTGGATCTTTAATCTACATACCAGACATCCATTTGGTCTCAACAAAAGAAACGAATTGATGTTCCATTATTAATTTTATTTCTTTGCATTGATTTTATTTGTGCAAATATTGTGTTTTTTTTGTTTTTTTGTTTTTTTTTCTTTATTCATTATGTGAAAATTGTTTAAGGACTTGTCAAAAATCACATGACATTTTTTCTGATCGTGATTGGTCTTCCTTTGTCTTAAATATGTGCCCTTGTCTGAATATGTCAGCTGTGATAAAGATCCCTGTGATCGAAACGCGTAGCCTTGTCCTGAGCTTGTCCAGGAGCATGCCATTATTCATGTTTTTATGAATCAATAAAGATGAAGATTTTATTTGAAGCTGGATCCCTTTTTCCTTCATTTTCTCAAGTCCTGGGAGCGCCCGTTTTGACTTTTGGAAGAGAACTGCTCCCAACAGGTGCCAAACTGGAGGCTACAGGCAACCGAGTCTGCAGCCTACCTCTACCTCCTGTTTGTACCGTTGGGCCAATCTCTTCCTCAGAGCTGCTCCCACCACCTTCCTGTTCCTCACGCCATGTTGGGTCTTGAACCTCATCATCTCCACTACCCTCTTCCAACACCTGCTGCTGTTGGGTGGTCTGGACAGCACCATGCTCAACAGAAACTGGCAACTGAGTCTCATCATCATCAGATGCGTTCTGCGGTGTGCTGACCATCGGCACTGGCTCACCCGCCTCTTCAGATTCAGAGAGACACAGCTGTTGCGCATCACTGCATACTCCCTCTTCTTCAAATTCCAGAATGCTGCTTGGCTGTGCCCCTGTTTGCAAGTCAACAGATTCTGAGAACAGAAGCAGAGACTCAGCTGGCTCAAGTTCAGAACTCTCTGACTGCCTTGGCAATTTGACAGGCGGTGAACAGACAGATGGTTGCTCAACAGTGTTGTGGTCCTGAGAGGAGGTGGAAGCAATTGAAGTCGATGCATTGGCTGCCATCCAACCAACAACGGCTTCAATTTGTTCTTCCCGCAGCAGGGGGGTACGCCGAGCTCCTACAAAACTGCACATAAAGGAACGCTCACGGGAAAAACTGGTGAATGCTGTGTCACTGGGGGCGTCAGCAGCCACAGAATCCCCACGTCCTCTCCCTGCTGAAACTCCACGGCCACGACCACGTGCCTTACTCCCTGCCTTCTTCATCTTGGTAGATTGTTAAAGAAAGTCAGAAAAGTTATAAGGCCTAAGTGTGGTTATTACGCAGAGACTGCAGTGAACACTGCACACAACTGTTCAGTATCTCTGAAATTCTCCTTTCTGTAATTCTATAGTGTTTGCAACCAATGTATTGGATACGGATGGAAGCGCGTCACACTAATAGATTTGAGTTATTTGAAATGGAATGGAGCAGCACCAATTAGAGAAAAATGACAAGGATGAGGCAGTGACACACGTTCAGCAGACTACAACCAGCAGTGGTTGAAGAACTAACTGGAGCGTGATCTGCACTCAAAAAAAAAAAAACCTCACAGACTAGAGTGAACACTGAACACAACTGTTCACTATCTCTGAAAGGCTCCTTTCTGTAACTCTATAGTGTTTGAAACCAATGTATTGGATACGGATGGAAGCGCATCACACTAATAGATTTGAGTTATTTGAAATGGAATGGAGCAGCACCAATTAGAGAAAAATGACAAGGATGAGGCAGTGACACACGTTCAGCAGACTACAACAAGCAGTGGTTGAAGAACTAACTAGAGCGTGATCTGCACTCAAAAAAAAAAAAACCTCACAGACTAGAGTGAACACTGAACACAACTGTTCACTATCTCTGAAAGGCTCCTTTCTGTAATTCTATAGTGTTTGCAACCAATGTATTGGATACGGATGGAAGCGCGTCACACTAATAGATTTGAGTTATTTGAAATGGAATGGAGCAGCACCAATTAGAGAAAAATGACAAGGATGAGGCAGTGACACACGTTCAGCAGACTACAACCAGCAGTGGTTGAAGAACTAACTGGAGCATGATCTGCACTCAAAAAAAAAAACCCCACAGACTAGAGTGAACACTGAACACAACTGTTCACTATCTCTGAAAGGCTCCTTTCTGTAATTCTATAGTGTTTGCAACCAATGTATTGTATACGGATGGAAGCGCGTCACACTAATAGATTTGAGTTATTTGAAATGGAATGGAGCAGCACCAATTAGAGAAAAATGACAAGGATGAGGCAGTGACACACGTTCAGCAGACTACAACCAGCAGTGGTTGAAGAACTAACTGGAGCGTGATCTGCACTCAAAAAAAAAAAAACCTCACAGACTAGAGTGAACACTGAACACAACTGTTCACTATCTCTGAAAGGCTCCTTTCTGTAATTCTATAGTGTTTGCAACCAATGTATTGGATACGGATGGAAGCGCGTCACACTATAATTTCAATTGAATGGAGCAGCAAGAATTACACTAAAGAAAAAAAAAAGAGTCTGTGAGTGACACGTGCAGATGCCTACAAACAGCGTTGGATGCAGAGCAAACTGCAGCGTCACCTGCACTCTCACACACACACCTTGCACAGAGCTGTTAAAACAACACTGGCAAAAGGAAGCTTTACACAGCGGTTGGTAAACTAGCCTGCCTAGAGCACAGTACACAAAATCGTAATCTCTAACTGTCCCTCAGAGTCAGCAGAGCAGCGTTCTGTCCCTTACTGAATTCACAGCACAGTGACGCTAAAATGGCGGCGGCGCCTTTTATAGTGCATTCTGACATCATTTCAGCATCCAATCACAGCCATGCCATTAGTTAACATGACCGCAGCAGTACAGGATGTGCCCACACTTCTTAGGATTCCTCATTGGCTGACTAAAATCACATTGCCTCTCAAAGAATTATGGGAACTTCCGATTCCGGTATACGATATATGGAAAATATCGGAACTAAGTATCGGAATTCCGATACAGCGAATATCGGCCGATACCCGATACTTGCGGTATCGAATGCTCAACTCTATTAGTAACACATTATGCCATCATGGATTAAAATCCTGCAGGGCACACAAAGGTCTCCCTGCTCACCAGCACATGCCCAGGCCTGTTTGAAGTTCACTAATGACCATATGGATGATCCAGAGGAGGCATGGGAGAAGGTCAGGTGATCAGATGAGATAAAAATATAACTTTTTGCTATCAACTCCACTCGCCATGTTTGGAGGAAGAAGAAGGATGAGTATAACCGCAAGAACAATGTCCCAACTGTGAAGCATGGTGGAGGAAATATCATACTTTGAAGGTGCTCTTCTGCATAGAGGACATGACAACTGCACTGTATTGAAGGGAGGATGAATGGGGTCATGTATTGTGAGATTTTGGCCAACAACCTCCTTCCTTCAGTAAGAGCATTGAAGATGGGTCGTGGCAGGGTCTTTCAGCATGACACTGACCAGAAAACAGTCAGGGCAACTAAGAAGCATTTCAAGGTCCTAGAGTAGCCAACCAGTCTCCAGACCTGAACCCAATAGAAAATCTTTGAAGAGAGATGAAACTCAATGTTGACCACCATCATCAGCCCCAAAACCTGAAAGATCTAGAGAAGATCTGTATGGAGGAGTGGGCCAAAGTCCCTGCAGCAGTGTGTGCAAATTTTGTCAAGATCTATAGGAAACGTGTGACCTCTGTAATAGCAAACAGAGGTTTATGTCCCAAATATTATGCTCTGTTTTTTTATTGTATCAAACACTTATTTCATGCAATAAAATGCTAATTAATTATGCAAAAATAATACAAAGTGATTTTCTGGCCTTTTTTTAGATTCTGTCTCTATCAGCTGAACTGTACCTAAAATAAAAATTACAGACCTCTCCATTCTTTGTAGATGGGAAAAATTTCAAAATGGGCTGACACTTTTTTGACCATAGCACCACCTATCTCAAGCATGTATTTTTGTGAAAAAAAAATGTTGTACTATTAAATTCAAGGTTTGAGCCAGGCATGGGGAGTGAGTTATTTTGCTTTACTGTAAGGCAACCAGTTGCGGACATTGTCACTGGTGGTGGAAATAGACAGATTTCCTAGTACCATAGGTCTCACTAACTGTCCCAGATGGGGTGGTGTATTGCTTTTGCTGAAAAAATTCACATAGTGAGCTTTGAATCACATGTATTGTACCTGGCCATAGTTGTTGCTCCAGGTATCTATAGTGAGGCTCAACGATTAGTCCAGAGGGCAACCTACTTTCTCCTGAACATGAAAGCAGAGAGAGGGCAACCCTTTCTGTGACAAATAATGGTGGTTTGATATTTTCCAGCAAGGCTGAGCACTTGCATCATTTCTTAAAAGGCTGTAGAAGCCACAAGCTGATAAAACAGAGTATGCACCACTAGCAACTTGACAAGTTGCAGGTTAAGATGGCAAACCAGCAGATGACTTGTGGCATACAGTTGTTTGCTCAACACACAATTGGCAAAGAATAGTTGGCTTTTAAATGGAGAAGAAGGAGGAGTTGTACTTGAAGTATGACAGGCATTAGAGGAGGATGACAATGATGATGGTCATGATGGCACCAAACAGATGGTACCTAGGGCTGAAGCTTGAATGACAGAAAGAAAAGCATGGTGAGAAAGGGAAAGGGAACAACTTGAGATTTGCTCTACTGGCCAGTTGACTTTGTGAAATGCGTAGTTGATGGTGCTTCATATGGTGATTTCTTATGTACATTTCAAACTGAGGAAAGCCCAATTTGAAAACAATTTTCTATCTTCTTGTAACCTTCTCCTGCTTTGTGCCCTACATCATTTTAATTTTCAGAGTGCTAGGCAGCTGCTTAGAAGATTCCATATCTGCTGTTTTTGTCACAAGATTAGAAGAGGCTGGGTTTTTATAAAGCTGGCAAATTTGTATAACCTGGCCTTTCCTAATGATTATAGTGAGCAAGTCACAATCATAGCAGCCTAATTAAGATCTGAAACCTTGTTCAAAGTTATCTGAGCACACAAATCTCCAAGGGAGCCCAAACTTCTGCATTAGCCCATTTTCCTTTTTGTAATTTTTAAAATATAAAAAAATGACAGCACAATTTTTGCGGTGCTGAAATACAAATGAAAAGTGGCATCTTTAACTTGAGGCCTTTTATAGATCATTTCATTTTCAATTTGCTTACCTGTTCACAATAACAGTAACTTTGACCAGTGGTGCCCAAACTTTAACATCCCACTGTAAGGCTGTGTGCGCACATTTCGGATTTGCTTGTGGAAAGTTCTGTGCAGATTCTGCCTCTCTTGGCAAAAAACGCAGTTGAAATTCCGCGCGGTTTTGATGCATCTTTTTTTTATATCAGGTAATTTTTTATTAAACATTTTCAAAACTGAAAAAACAGGTAATCACATACAGAGTAGTTCCCAAATAGTGTATTACATAAACACAATAGAACCCCACAAAAATCCCTCCCATCTTACCCCCCACCCTCACCCGACAAAGAAAAACTCTCTTCTCTCTCGATGCATTTGGTCTCTCACAGTCAGAGTTTTCCAGTTATATCCTCCTCAACGCTCTCATCCATGTTAATCTAGAAGGAGTCAACCCGGATGTGTCCAACCAAGGCGCCCATATATCCTCCCATTTCTTAATTATTCTTCTCTTTTGGTACACGTATTTCTCCATAGCTATATTATTATTAACTGCATCAGTAACTTCCGTAATTGTGGGTACAGAAGATCCCTTCCAGTGAGCCGCCACTCTCTTACGAGATTGATATAATATTTGCGAGATTGCCAGCTGGTGTCCCTCCGAGAGCGGCAAATTCTCCACCCGACCCAGGAGAGCCATTTTGGGGTCTAGTACCATTTGACATTGATAGACAGTATTAAGTAAATTAGTCACAGCTCCCCAAAACCTACGTAGCCGGGACAGTTCCAGGTCATGTGTATCAGATCCGCATTGGGCATTCCACACTTCCAACAATCAGACTCTCTAGCATATCCCATTTTCAAAAGCCGTACAGGAGTTTGATAAACTCGATGAAGCAAAAGAAGATGTGACACTCTCTGCGCCTCACTAACCGAGATTTTTGTGACTTCTTGCAATGCATCTTCCCATTCATCATCTGTTAAATCACCTACATCAACTTGCCACTTATTCTTCAATGCCTCCAAGCTTGCCACTTTCTTTTCCAACATTGTTGCATATATCATGGATAAAATACCTCTTCATCCTCCTCCCCCCACTACTCTATCCAATAGCGGAGTTTTGGCTGGGTTACCTAGTGGAGTGAGTCGCTGTTGTGTTTCACAAGCATGTCTCAGCTGGAGATATTGAAAAAATCTTGCATTAGGAATGGAAAACATCTGTTTAAGATCCTCAAAAGATCGAAACTCACCTTCCGAATAAAGCTGTGATATTAGTTTAATCCCTCTCCTCTCTCATAGCTCAAAACCCTCCAATTTATTTAGCTCTGTACATATCAAGTTTCTCCAAATCAGGGAATGCCCCCTGACTCCCTGTATACCCAATATTTCTTTGGGCGTGTTCCATACCTTGTCCATGCACTTCATTGTCAGACTATTGATAGCTCGACCCTGACGGAACCGCCCCGAGTCTAGCGCCTGCACCAGTAAGTCCTTTCCCACTACACATGTAAGCATACACCCCGAGGAACTTCGCATAATGGAATCCTCCTCCCCCATCCTCTAAAATGCTGCAATTGCGCTGCAAGATAATACAGAAACTGGTCAGGACCGCTAAGCCCTTCAGTTCTTCAGATCTACCCAAAACCTCCAACCGAATTCTAGGAACACTCCTCTTCCAGATAAGCTCTCTAAATATTCCATTTATCTGATAAAAGACTCGACCAGGAATCCAAATGGGCGCACTATGGAGGACATACAAAGCTTGTGGCATGAGAACCATTTTAACTAGGTTTGCCCTTCCCACCATACTCAGTGGTAGCCTGCACCAGTCCTTTACTTTTTGCTGAAATTTAGCAAGTAGCGGGGTAATGTTTAAAAGCTCAAAATCTTGTATATTATGCCCAATATGGATTCCCAAGTATTTAAACTATTTGACTATATTTAAGCATCCGGCCGATCCCAGGGAGTTCTCGGGGGCCTCTCCCACTGGCATAATTGAAGATTTCTCCCAGTTAATACATAGACCAGAGATCGCTGTGAAGGATCCAAAGACTTCCATTGCCACCCTCAAAGAAGACAGCCAATCTCCCAAAAACAAAAGCATATCGTCAGCATGCAACGCTATTTTTTCTTGCAAAGACTCATATTCAAACCCTTTAATTTCAGGTGTCGCCCGAATTACTACTGCCAAGGGCTCAATTGCCAGAGCAAACAGTAGGGGAGAAAAGGGGCACCCCTGTCTGGTACCTCTGTGTAAGTTAATTGTATTTGAAATCTCCCCATTTACTCTAATTTTGGCCTCTGGGTTCGAATACAGCAGCTGTATCCAGGCAATAACATTTTTACGGAAGCCCATCTTGGCTAATATAGCCCACAGATATGGCCATTCGACACTGTCAAATGCTTTGGCAGCGTCCAAAGATGCAACTGCTCTAGGTTCCTTTTCATTTGATGGCATCTGTAGATTTAAATGCAACTGACGGATATTAATTGCAGTAGATTTCTCCGACATAAAACCAGTTTGATCTGGATGAATAATACTAGATATTACTCTAGACAGCCGCATCACCAGAATTTTTGCCAAAATCTTGACATCTACATTTAAAAGGGAGATAGGTCGATATGACTCTGGAAGACAAGGATCCTTATCAGCCTTAGGGATCACCACTATAATTGCTTCATTCAAGGACCGGGCCAAGTGCCCATCTTCCCTAGCCGCTTCAAACACCTTCAGCAGCTGTGGAAGTATTATATTTGAGTACTGTTTGTATACCTCCACAGGCAGCCCATCAGACCCTGGTGTCTTATTCCCTGCCATAGAATCTAGAGCCTCCTCTAATTCCTCCAGACTAATTGGTGCCTCCAGCCCAACAGCTTCCGATTCCAGCAGAGTAGGCAGACTAGTGGTCCCCCTGACCCCTGCGATCTACCTACTGTGTTATATAGTATATTGTTAAAATCACCCAGTATTATCGTCGGGACTCCCGGATGTCTCTCCACAAACTGAAGACTCTCCTTCAACACTGTTCCAGAGTATGGAGGAGGGACATAAAGAGCTACAATCAAACATTCAATTTCATTCAATCTGCTCCTTAAACATACAAACCGACCATCCACGTCTATTTTGGAATCAGATTCACAGAACGTAGTATTTTTTCTAAACAGCACACTCACTCCCCTAGAATAAGTGGAAAAGGTGGAATGAAAACACTTCCCAACCCATCGAGGACACAAAGATTGAAGTCTATCCTTTGTCATATGTGTTGTCTGCAAACATATCACTTCCGCCTGCGAAGATTTTACATAGTCAAGCATTGCTTTACGCTTAGTCGGCTCGTTCAGGCCCCAGACATTCCACGTCAATATTTTAAGGTTTCGAGCCATAGTACAGTCATGGACAAAAGTTTTGAGAATGACACAAATATTAATTTTTACAAAGTCTACTGCTTCACTTTTTCTAATGGCAATTTGCATATACTCCAGAATGTTATAAAGAGTGATCAGCTTAACAGCAATTACTTGCAAAGTCAATATTTGGCTAGAAAATGAACTTTATCCCCCAAAACACATTTCAACATCATTGCAACCCTGCCTTAAAAGGACCAGCTAAACTCTTTTCAGTGATTGCTCCATTAACACAGGTGTGGGTGTTGATGAGGACATGGCTGGAGATCAATCTGTCATGATTAAGTAAGAATGACACCACTGGACACTTTAAAAGGAGGCTGGTGCTTGGCATCATTGTTTCTCTTCTGTTAACCATGGTTATCTGTAAAGAAACACGTGCAGTCATCATTGCAATGCACAAAAATAGCCTAACAGGGAAGAGTATCGCAGCTAGAAAGATTGCACCTCAGTCAACAATCTATCGCATCATCAAGAACTTCAAGGAGAGAGGTTCCATTGTTGCCAAAAAGGGTCCAGGGCACCCAAGAAAGACCAGCAAGTGCCAGGACCGTCTCTTAAAAGTGTTTCAGCTGCGGGATCGGGCTACCAGCAGTGCAGAGCTTGCTCAGGAATGGCAGCAGGCAGGTGTGAGTGCATCTGCACGCACTGTGAGGCGGTGACTCTTGGAGCAAGGCCTGGTCTCAAGGAGGGCAGCAAAGAAGCCACTTCTCTCCAGAAAAAACATCATGGACAGACTGATATTCTGCAAAAGGTATAGGCAGTGGACTGCTGAGGACTGGGGTAAAGTTATTTTCTCTGATGAATCCCCTTTTCGATTGTTTGGGACATCAAGAAAATGCCTCATTCGGAGAAGACAAGGTGAGCGCTACCACCAGTCTTGTCTCATGCCAACTGTTAAGCATCCTGAAACCATTCATGTGTGGGGTTGCTTCTCAGCCAAGAGAATCGGCTCTCTCACAGTCTTGCCTAAAAACACAGCCATGAATAAAGAATGGTACCAGAATGTCCTCCAAGAACAACTTCTCCCAACCCTCCAAGAGCAGTTTGGCGATCAACAATGCCTTTTCCAGCATGATGAAGCACCTTGCCATAAAGCAAAGGTTATAACTAAATGGCTCAGGGAACAAAACATAGAGATTTTGGGTCCATGGCCTGGAAACTCCCCAGATCTTAATCCCATTTAGAACTTGTGGTCAATCATCAAGAGACGGGTGGACAAACAAAAACCCTAAAATTCTGACAAAATAAAAGCATTGATTGTGCAAGAATGGACTGCTATCAGTCAAGATTTGGTCCAGATATTGATTGAGAGCATGCCAGGGAGAATTGCAGAGGTCCTGAAGAAGAAGGGTCAACACTGCAAATATTGACTTGCTGCATTAACTCATTCTAACTGTCAATATAAGCTTTTGTTACTCATATGTTTGCAATTATATTTCTGTCTGTGATAAAAACATCTGTCAAACACACGTAAAAACCAGAGGGCAGCAAATCATGTGAAAATATAATATTTGTGTCATTCTCAAAACTTTTGGCCATGACTGTACCTACTTATGAAACATAAAAGCAATAGAGCAGCATGAGGAAGCATTTCTCGCATATACCTAGCCGCAATAACCCCATACAGCAAGAGACAATTGAGAGAAAATAGAAACAATTCCCAACATGCCCACCCCCCTTCCCAACCAGTTCAATACCCCATTTAACCATAGTACTGGAGGCCAGGGGTCTTCTTCTCTGCTTAGTGCGAGAGTCCAGACCACTAATCATCAGCTCTCCAGAAAAAGGGAAGCGTTGTTAGCAGCTTATCACCGCCAACAATCAGGAGCTACAAAAAAAAAAACGGGAAAAGAAAAACAAATCCTCTCCATACCACAGTCCCAGTTCGCTCCTCATATTGCCGGAGTCCTCGTTATCCAAATATTTTCGCATATTCATGGATGTAATGCAGAATGGAGAGAAGAAAAAAATCTTTTTCTCCACCGACAGTCAATCCAGAGGGAGGTATCTCGAAAAAACTCCCAAAAGGCATTAAGTGCAGATCCATTATCATGAAGTAGATCATACATAAGGATAAACAGACTCAAGTCCCCGAATGACGCAATGTTTTCTCATTCTTATTCAGCCCATCCCTTGCATCCCTCGGAGACTCGAAGAAATGGGTAGCTCCTATAGCAGCCACTCGCAACTTGGCCGGGTACAGCATTGAGTAAGGCACCTTTAAGGATCGCAACCGGCGTTTAACATCTTGAATTGCCGTCTCTTATTTTGAACTTCAATGGAGAAATCCGGATACAAAGAAATTTGTTGCCCATTTATTGTTAGGTCAGTCATGTCTCTAGCCTCTCTCAAGATGGCGTCTTTATCCATATAATGAAGGATTCGGATCAAGACAGTGCGTGGCTGTGCCCCAGGCGGCTGATGTTTAGTGGGAACCCTATGGGCTCTTTCTATTGCAAACAATGGTGACAGCACATTATTCCCAAACGATTTGCGAATCCAATCCTCAAAATATTCCACAGCTCTATCTCCTTCTGCCTTTTCTGGGATCCCCACTGTTAGGGTTCGAGTTCCTGCTGCTGCACAAGGGGAGTCTCGAACCAGCCCCGCTGCGGTCTCCCATTCATCTCCGGCCGCAGTGGAGCCTGCTTTGCAGAGACGTCGGTCCAAGCGTCTTGCCCACTCCAGTACTGTGCAGTGACTTGCTGCTGCCTTTCCTGGATCTTCTATTATAGCCAGTGCTGGAGCAGACGTCTTTGGGACAAAGTCCTGCGTTTTCCCTTCTGAGCATGCCCAGAGTGAGATCTCTCATTGGAGATCAGGGGTCACATGCTCAGATACTGCAGCAGCTCCTATTGGTCTGCCAGGAAGGTCCTGTGACTACTGTTGTTCTGGAACAAGCTTCATTGGTCCTTGTTTCTGGCAGGTCCTGTAGCTGTTACTATAAAAGGGTAGCATGGCTGGGCCGCCATGCGCTAATATCAACCATTGTATGCTATGCGCCAGTGTGGTCATGTGTGTGTGTGGTTAGGGACCCGGCTGAAATAAGCCACTAGAATACCGACTTAATCGGTGAGGAGTTTGGTGTGCTAGCTGGTCAGGGTCGGCGTCCTAGATGCCCTAGATTACCGGCATAACCGGTGAGGAGTTTGATTGCCGTATTCAGGGTCTGGCGTTCAGACGCCATAGATTGCGGGTGACTCCCACGAGGACATTAGCACATGATCACGTTTTATGTACGCTTAGCACTTAACTGTGTACCTGAGAGCCTGACAGGACACAGCACTTTTTCTCAGCGGCCTTGTGACGTAACAGGGTTCGCTTTCAACGCTAGACAGCGCCCTAGCGTGTTTTCTTTGCGACTCAGTTGTGTTTAGTGAGTTCGCACACATCGCCATATAGCGCTGCGGCTCTCCTTCTAGCGGCTCTGTGGAGTAACAGAGTTCGCACTTATTGCCACAGCGCGTTACGGCGTTTATGTTGGCGACTCTGCGGGATAACAGAGTTTGCTTCTTGCGCCACCTTACTAGCAGCAGGCTCCGCCTGCACAATGGACCCCGGGCTGTGAACGCACCTCTCCACATCTTATATTTGGTGCATTCCGCAGACCTTAACACCCACTATACGCACATTATTGCGGCGCATCTGATTTTCCAAGTCATCCTGCTTGGCTCTGAGTGCTTCTATTACTTTGCCGTATTGTTCAACTCGTGTTCTGACAGGCCATAATACATCTTCCACCTCACTCTGTCTCTTCTCCAGTGGTTCTGTCATTTAGGGATCTAATGTCCTTCCTCACATTTTGATGCATCTTTGATGCGGATTTTCATGCGGTTTTTCATGTGGATATATATTGTTTTCATGAGCTAAATAAAGATATATTATTTAAAAAAAAAAAAAAAAGAATTGTGATGTTATTTCCTTGTTCAATCTCTTATTTTTCATTCTCCATTGAAGACCATAATATCATTACATACCATGTTCAAATATAATGTTTACACACACAAAACAAATATAAGTGAATGTACAGGTGCATCTCACAAAATTAGAATATCATCAAAAAGTTAATTTATTTCAGTTCTTCAATGCAAAAAGTGAAACTCATATATTATATAGAGTCATTACAAACAGAGTGATTTATTTCACGTGTTTATTTCTGTTAATGTTGATGATTATGGCTTACAGCCAATGAAAACCCATAAGTCATTATCTCAGTAAATTAGAATACTTTATAACACCAGCTTAAAAATTATTTTAAAATCCGAAATGTTGGCCTACTGAAATGTATGTTCAGTAAATGCACTCAATACTTGGTCGGGGCTCCTTTGGCATCAATTACTGCATCAGTGCGGCGTGGCATGGAGGCGATCAACCTGTGGCACTGCTGAGGTGTTATGGAAGCCCAGGTTGGTTTGAAAGCTGCCTTCAGCTCATCTGCATTGTTGGGTTTGGGGTCTCTCATCTTTCTCTTGACAATACCCCATAGATTCTCTATGGGGTTAAGATCAGGCGAGTTTGCTGGCCAATCAAGCCAAGTGATACTGTTGTTTTTAAACCAGGAATTGGTACTTTTGGCAGTGTGGACAGGTGTCAAGTCCTGCTAGAGAATGAAATTTCCATCTCCAATAAGATTTTCGGCAGAGTGAAGCTTGAAGTGCTCTAAAATTTCCTGGTAGACGACTGCGCTGACTTTGGTCTTGATAAAACACAGTGGATCTACACCAGCAGATGACATGGCTCCCGAAACCATCATTGATTGTGGATACCTACGGTTGTTAAATGCAACTCGTCAAATAGTTGCAAAACCTTGACCTCTTGGTTTTTTTTCTTTACTTTTTAGTTAATAAGGATTCCTCCCTTTAAACAAAATGAAAAGTAAATTAATGAAACCTAAATTTCTAAGTTGCAAAGTTGCCACAATTACTTTCACGACCAGTAAGGATTATACTGCAACAGCAGTACGGTCGTGGGGTGTTCAGTGTCTGAATTATACAATTAAAACAGGTGTTTCAAAAATAAAAAGAGATGTTTTATATTTAAAGGGGTTTTCCACTACTTTTCACCCCCCTGATATGTCATAGCTAGTGTTGAGCGATACTGCTCGATATCTAAAAATATCGGATCGGAATGGTATCGCCGATATCACTAAAATATCGGCGATACCCGATACCGATACCGGAAGTCCAATGTAAGTCTATGGGAACCAAATATCGACATTAAAAAAAAAACATTCTTGCCTTGTTGGTTAATTGTACATGAAGGAAAACAACAAAGAGTAATGTAGAATGTATTGGGGGAGGTTGAGGAGACAATAAAGGCATACATGTTTAACCCAATGCATTGGAATAGCATTAATATATATTTTTTTGGAAATACGTTTGGATTGACGAACAAATTGACAATGTTGTTAACCTTTTTTCTATTTTGGCAAATATGTATGTTTCACAACTTCCATGCTCTTCACCTTTTTAACTTTTGCCAGTGCCACACTTTCTCCTTCATAATCTTCAGCAGCATCATCTTTCTCATCAAATTATTCTTCATCTTCACCTTCTTAATCTTCTTCTTAAACTTCTTGCTATTCATGTTTTTGTTTACATTACTCATATTGTTATTATTAAACTATTAATCTTCTTCATATTCAAATTCTTCATCTTCTTCCTCTTCATCTTCTTCATCATATTCTTATTTGTGACAGAGATTCCTGTACTTGTAATCTGTAAAAGTATGAATTTTTCATTCTTCCGTTCTTGCTGTCACAAAAGATTTAAATTACAACAGTATTTGTCCATGTTCAGTTTAGCCTGCAGCAGCAGGCATTTTCCAGGGGCACCACGAGGAGGAACGGACTCACCCCCATACACTGCTTAGTCTTCTTCTGCTTAGAATTTAGAGCATATATTTTGCTCTTCATTTTGGTCTTATACTTCATGTTCTTCTGCTTTTTGATCTTCTGTCTGTTGTTCTGTATCTTGTAGTTTGTCTTAACCTTCTTTGTCCTGTTGGTGATCTTCTTCAGGGTAATCTTTTATTTTTTCTTTGTGATGGTGTTCAGGCTGGTTGGCTTCATGCTCGTCGTCCTTGTTGTCGTCATCTTCTTCGGGGTGGTCTTTAAGGTCGTCTAATTTCAGAGAACCAGCTGACGTTACTGGAACCCGGACGGGTATCAGATGGAACAAGAGACAATGGAAGTAACGAGGACCAGCTGACTGTGCTGGAACCCGGAGGGGCAGCAGAAGGAAAAGAGGCAATGTCACAACCGAGTACCAGCTGACGTTACTGTGACACGGTTACTAAGCAGGAGGTACCTGTGCTCCAAAGCACTACCAAGGACCAGCAGACGTTGCTGGAACTCGTATACAGAGATGGAGGCACCTAGGCCAAAGGCACTGGGGAGAACCAGTTGACGGTACTGGACCCGGACGGGTAGCAGAAGGAAAAGAGCCAATGGCACAACCGAGTACCAGCTGACGTTACTGTGACACGGTTACTAAGCAGTAGTGTTGAGCGATACTGCTCGATATCTAAAAATATCGTATCGAAATGGTATCGCCGATATCACTAAATATCGTCGATATCCGATTCCGATACCGGAAGTCCAATGTAAGTCTATGGGAACCAAATATCGACATTAAAAAAACCCATTCTTGCCTTGTTGGTTAATTGTACAAGAAGGTAAACAACAAAGGCTAATGTAGAATGTATTGGGGGAGGTTGAGGAGACAATAAAGGCATACATGTTTAACCCAATGCATTGGAATAGCATTAATATATTTTTTTTGGGAAATACGTTTGGATTGACTAACTGTCACGCGGTCTTATGATATGTGTACGATGTCAGTAAACTATTCTTAAAAGAACAACACTCTATACAACATATAGATTAGCAACATCAGCATGTAAATATAGAATAGATTTACCTGACACGATATCCGTTGAACTCAGGGTTAATCTTGAGGACTTGATACACTGTCACAGGAAAGAGGAGGACCGGGGTCTAACCTGACCCTAAACTGGGGTCCTAACTAATCCCTCACCTTGGAGGTACTGATAATGGTTCAGAGGTCCAAGTCTCCAGCCTAACCCTGTCTCCTATCAGTCCCTGAACCCTGTAATCAGTCCTAAGAAGGATTCTGATTACCACCAAAGGGATATGGGCTGATCTCTGCTAAATACACAGATTAGACATATAAGACAGACTGGAGAAAACACAGACTTGCATACACACTCAAACACAGAAGGAACATAAATGATCTGGGATATTAAACTCTAAGCAAGGTGAGCTTAAAACAACTAAGGAGCTCTTTAACTTAAGTCTATACAGATACAATCCTATCTGTGGTCTGCATGAAGAATTTCACTGGCAACTCCCAACACAGACAACCAGAGATTTAAAGGAAACCAATCAACAAATAATTAATTGCAGCCGGAAGAAACTGCACCCAGTCCCAGAACTGAGCACAGACAGAATTAACTCCCTAACTGCCAAACACAAAGAAACAGCAACTCAGCTGTGAGAAGTCAGAATGTGCAACCGCGACGATCTTCGTGGCGATGCACACATGACACTAACAAATTGACAATGTTGTTAACCTTTTTTCTATTTTGGCAAATATGTATGTTTCACAACTTCCATGCTCTTCACCTTTTTAACTTTTGCCAGTGCCACACTTTCTCCTTCATAATCTTCAGCAGCAGCATCATCTTTCTCATCAAATTATTCTTCATCTTCACCTTCTTAATCTTCTTCTTAAACTTCTTGCTATTCATGCTTTTGTTCACATTACTCATATTGTTATTATTAAACTAATTAATCTTCTTCATATTCAAATTCTTCATCTTCTTCCTCTTCATCTTCTTCATCATATTCTTATTTGTGACAGAGATTCCTGTACTTGTAATCTGTAAAAGTATGAATTGTTCATCCTTCCGTTCTTGCTGTCACAAAAGATTTAAATTACAACAGTATTTGTCCGTGTTCAGTTTAGCCTGCAGCAGCAGGCATTTTCCAGGGGCACCACGAGGAGGAACGGACTCACCCCATACACTGCTTAGTCTTCTTCTGCTTAGAATTTAGAGCATATATTTTGCTCTTCATTTTGGTCTTATACTTCATGTTCTTCTGCTTTTTGATCTTTTGCTTATTGTTCTTCTGTCTCTTGTTCTGTATCTTGTAGTTTGTCTTAACCTTCTTTGTCCTGTTGGTGATCTTCTTCTGGGTAATCTTTTATTTTTTCTTTGTGATGGTGTTCAGGCTGGTTGGCTTCATGCTCGTCGTCCTTGTTGTCGTCATCTTCTTCTGGGTGGTCTTTAAGGTCGTCTAATTTCCGAGAAACAGCTGACGTTACTGGAACCCTGACGGGTATCAGATGGAGCAAGAGACAATGGAAGTAACGAGGACCAGCTGACTGTGCTGGAACCCGGACGGGTAGCAGAAGGAAAAGAGGCAATGTCACAACCGAGTACCAGCTGACGTTACTGTGACACGGTTACTAAGCAGGAGGTACCTGTGCTCCAAAGCACTACCAAGGACCAGCAGACGTTGCTGGAACTCGGATACGGGGATGGAGGCACCTAGGCCAAAAGCACTGTGGAGAACCACTTGACGGTACTGGACCCCGGACGGGTAGCAGAAGGAAAAGAGGCAATGTCACAACCGAGTACCAGCTGACGTTACTGTGACACGGTTACTAAGCAGGAGGTACCTGTGCTCCAAAGCACTACCAAGGACCAGCAGACGTTGCTGGAACTCGGATACGGAGATGGAGGCACCTAGGCCAAAAGCACTGGGGAGAACCACTTGACGGTACTGGACCCCGGACGGGTAGCAGAAGGTAAAGAGGCAATGTCACAACCGAGTACCAGCTGACGTTACTGTGACACGGTTACTAAGCAGGAGGTACCTGTGCTCCAAAGCACTACCAAGGACCAGCAGACGTTGCTGGAACTCGGATACGGAGATGGAGGCACCTAGGCCAAAAGCACTGGGGAGAACCACTTGACGGTACTGGACCCCGGACGGGTAGAAGAACGCACCCATGAAAATGTAAGTTGACAGGACGCAAGCCGTCCGCAGTTACCGAATCACACAGTCCTACAGTGGGTGCTTATCCTATTGTCACAATGGAAACCGCCTTTATTTACATATCCCACAGCACACATAGGAATCACCTAAACTGCAGGCACCATAGAGTCGGCTAACCCGAATTCAACACGACAGCACAACTTATTGGAGGATAATTGACGTTCACACTGCCAGGAAACAGCTGTCGTGCTGTAACCAGGCTGGCCAGGAGTCAGTACCCCTGCCAATTACTTACGAGCAACAAATGGCGGTGTTGTAGCCCAGGGAGTAGAGTTCAGGTGGTAGAAAGATGAACATAACAGGAGACATGGAAAACGTTGCCAAACAGTTATTTAATCTGAAAACGGACAGGCAAATTCAGGTGAGATCCATGCCTTGTTCATTTTCAGAAAAGTAAGCCGGGTCTACATTCTCTGAGGATAGTCGCATGCGACGGTCTGTTACTACACCACCTGCAGCACTAAAGACACGCTCAGATAATACACTGGCAGCAGGGCAAGCCAGCACCTCCAATGCATACTGGCTAAGCTCTGGCCATGTATCCAACTTAGAGACCCAAAATTTGAAAGGGGAAGAGGCATCTGGGAGTACACTTAGAGGGAAAGCCAAGTAGTCTGTCACCATCTTACGGAAACGTTTCTTCCTGGTGACTGGAGCCGTCTCGGATGGTGTAGACCTTGCTGGCGCTGTCACAAAACTTTGCCACATTTGTAACATACAGTTCTTGCCCTGTGCAAAGCCGCTGCTTCTGCTCCCTCTTGTTGTAGAGGTGTCTACACTGCCTCGACGCACAGAGCTGCTTTGTAAAGCAGTAGCAGCAGCAGCGGTCTCTCGGCTGGAATGTAAACAGTATGGATTGCACCAGTGTGTCTTGGTACTCCTGCATTTTACGGTCCCGGTTCACCGGTGTGATGAGGGTTTGTAAGTTGTCCCGGTAGCGAGGGTCTAGGAGGGTGTACACCCAATAATCTGACGTGCTGAGAATGTGGGCGATGCGGCGGTCGTTTCTCAGGCACTGAAGCATGAAATCAACCATGTGCTGCAGACTCCCAACTGGCCAACAAAGGCTGTCCTCTGGAAGAGGCGTCATCTCTGCCTCCTCTGCATCACCCCACCCTCGCTCTACATACTGACTACAGCGTTGTGTACCTCCCTCTGTAGGGATTTCTTCCTCCTCCATTGATTCCTCATCCTCCTCATCCTCCTCACAAAGTGAGCCCTGCCCAGCCCTTTGTGAGGAACCACGTTGCGCTGACTGTCCTGAAGGTAATTGAATTTGTGACTCCTCATCCTCCACCTCTTCCAAAACCTCTTCCTTTAGTGCTTTCAGTGATTTCTGAAGCAGGCAGATAAGGGGGACAGTCATGCTGGCTAGTGCATCATCTGCACTCGCCATCCGCGTTGAGACATCAAACGCACGCAAAACGTCGCAGATGTCCTTCATAGAGGCCCACTCAGTAGTGGTGAAGTGTGAACGGCGCAAATTGCGAGTTGATTGCGCCTGTTGCAGCTGATACTCCATTACTGCTGGCTGCTGCTCACATAACCGCTCCAACATATGTAACGTGGAATTCCACCTGGTGGGTACGTCACATATGATGCGATGTTCAGGAAGGCGAAATCTGACTTGCAGAGCTGCAATGCGCGATCTGGCCATGCTGGAACGTCGCAAGTGAGCGCACTCTAGGCGGACCTTGTCCAGCAGTGCATCAACATCCGGATAGTCCCTCAAAAAACTCTGTACGACCAAGTTGAGCACATGTGCCAGACATGGTATGTGAGTGAGGTTGCCAAGGCCCAGAGCTGCCACCAGATTTCGGCCATTGTCACACACTACCAAGCCTGGCTGGAGATTAGCTGACAAAAACCACACGTCGCTCTCCTGCTTGATGGCATCCCAGAGCTCCTGCGCTGTGTGGCTTCGATTCCCCATGGAAATTAATTTCAGGACGGCCTGTTGACGTTTGGCCACGGCTGTGCTCATATCGGTCGCAACAGGTAAGCGTTCACGGGTCCATGTGGAGGTATACCGTGACGGCTTGTGCAGCGATGATTCTGAGGAACTGGAGTAGGAGGAGGAATCAATGTGTACAGACTGGATTCCTGCAATCCTTGGAGTTGGCAGAACACGTACAGCGCCACTGGCAAGATCTGTACCCGGCTCCACAACATTGACCCAATGGGCAGTGAGGGAAAGGTATCGTCCCTGGCCATGGGTACTGGTCCACGCATCGGTGGTCAGGTGGACCTTGCTACTGACGACGTTTAGTATCGCATGTTTAATGTTTCCCTCGACATGTTTTTGCAGAGCAGGGATGGCTTGCCTGCTGAAATAAAATCGGCTTGGCACATTATATTGTGGGACTGCCAATGCCATTAAGTTCCTGAAACTGTCAGTCTCCACCAGTCTGAATGACAGCATTTCAAGGGACAGGAGTTTTGCAGTGCCAGCATTCAGAGCCTGTGCTCGTGGATGGTTTGCCGAGTATGGCCGTCTTTTATCCCATGCCTGTGTTACCGATGGCTGTTTTTTGTTCTGGGAGTGTGACGATGACTGTGAACTTGCTGCAGTGGGTGGAATAACAGTTTGTCTATGGACAACAGTGACCGAGGTTCTTCCATGGAGATCCTGTGAGGAAGCCGAACCA
>JARQOD010000004.1:188633893-188690120 GCA_033576555.1 Oophaga sylvatica | reverse complement strand
CAACCTCTCAAGGGAAGAACACCATTCTAGTGGTGGTTGATCGTCTAACAAAGGCAGCTCATTTTATCCCTTGTGTCGGCTTACCCACTGCAAAACAGACATCAGACTTGATGATTAAGAATGTGTTTCGCTTACATGGAGTACCGGATGAGGTCATTTCGGATCGAGGGGTGCAATTCACTTCAAGGTTTTGGCAAAATTTCTGTGCCGCATTGGACATTAAAGTAAACCTTTCTTCTGCTTTTCATCCCCAGACTAATGGACAGACAGAACGAACCAATCAGACCCTGGAGCAGTATCTCCGCTGCTTTATCTGCCACCTACAAGATGATTGGGTGGATCTACTTCCACTGGCTGAGTTCTCTTATAATAACTCTCAGAGCGCCTCCACTAAGCAGTCTCCTTTTTACTCCAATCTAGGTTATCATCCTAACATTCTTCCTCGATTTCCCATAGATACGCCCTTGCCGGCAGTAGCTGAAAGAATCACTTCTTTACAAAAGAATATGGATCTTCTAAAGGAAAATCTAGAATTGGCTCAGGAAAGGTACAAGAAAGCAGCAGATAAATTTCGTAAACCTGCACCAGCTTTCAAGGTAGGAGATTTGGTCTGGCTGTCAACCAGAAATCTTAAAATAAAGATTCCATCGTCTAAATTGGGACATAAGTACATTGGACCTTATAAGATCAGTAAGATTATAAGTGCTGTTGCTTGTCGTCTTCAACTGCCCAGAACTATGAGAATCCACCCTGTCTTTCACGTATCCCTACTAAAGGCTGCAACACCCAATACGTTTCCTGGACGCTCTTCTCCTTGCCCTGACCCAGTGCTGGTCGATGGTCAGGAAGAATTTATGGTGGAAAGGATTCTAGATTCCAGGTTGTACAGAAATCAGTTGCAATATTTGATTAAATGGCAGGGCTACCCAGTGGAGGACAACTCATGGGAACCAGTCAATAATGTAAATGCTCCTCGCCTGCTCCGCCAGTTTCATCAGAGGTACCCTGACAAGCCTGGTCTGAGGTCAACCGGAGGTTGTCCTTAAGGGGGAGTAATGTAAGGTTCTTTGTCTCTTTTGACATGTTCCTTGAAACTCAGTTTTCCATCGGCCATTTTGCTTTCTGTCTTTCTGCAGCTCTTGCCCTCAGTTAATATGGAGTTTCCAGTTTTCATGTTCCCCGCCCTGATTCTCTCCCTTCTGCTTCTTAAGCAGCCTCAGCTGAACAATCAGTGCTCCTGAATCAAGCCTCAGTCAGCCTGTGACCTGACTCCTGGAAACCTAGGATTTTGGACTCCAGCTATTTCCTACTGAGGAACTTTGGAACACTTTTGGACTTTGGAAACCTGCTGTCTGGTGAATCCATGTTTGCAGAGGAATTACGGTACAGAGAAGAGATCCTGAACCTGCTTGGAGAGTTATTGTAGAGCTTGAAGTTACTCTGGCCTGCTGTGTTCTCCTGCCTCTGTTCCTGCAAACTGTGTGACCTTTTCTGTATGCTTGTATGAAGTAATACAAGTCATTTCATATCAACCTATGTCTCGTGTGTTTTCCTCGCACCCAAGCACAAGACGCTATAGGAACTGTACACTATACATGACAAATAGATTATATTTATTTTAAATGGAATGGAGCAGAACCAATTGGAGAGAAATGAAAAGGATGAGGCACTGAGACACGCTCAGCAGAGCACAAGCAGCAGTGCTTGAACAAGTAACTGGAGCGTGATTTGCACTCAAAAAATAAAAAACACAGACTGAAGTGAACACTGAAACACAACTGTTCACAATCTGTGAAAGGCTACTCCTTTGTCTACTTCTATAGTGTTTGCAACCAATGTATTGGATACGGATGGAAGCGCGTCACACTAATAGATTATATTTATTTTAAATGGAATGGAGCAGAACCAATTGGAGAGAAATGAAAAGGATGAGGCACTGAGACACGCTCAGCAGAGTACAAGCAGCAGTGCTTGAACAAGTAACTGGAGCGTGATGTGCACTCAAAAAATAAAAAACACAGACTGAAGTGAACACTGAAACACAACTGTTCACAATCTGTGAAAGGCTACTCCTTTGTCTACTTCTATAGTGTTTGCAACCAATGTATTGGATACGGATGGAAGCGCGTCACACTAATAGATTATATTTATTTAAATGGAATGGAGCAGAACCAATTGGAGAGAAATGAAAAGGATGAGGCACTGAGACACGCTCAGCAGAGTACAAGCAGCAGTGCTTGAACAAGTAACTGGAGCGTGATGTGCACTCAAAAAATAAAAAACACAGACTGAAGTGAACACTGAAACACAACTGTTCACAATCTGTGAAAGGCTACTCCTTTGTCTACTTCTATAGTGTTTGCAACCAATGTATTGGATACGGATGGAAGCGCGTCACACTAAAATTTAAATTGCATGGAGCAGCAAGAATTACACTGAAGAAAAAAAAAAGAGTCTGTGAGTGACACGTGCAGATGCCTACAGACAGCGTTGCATGCAGAGCAAACTGCAGCGTCACCTGCACTCACACACACCTTGCAGAGCTGTTAAAACAACACTGCAGGCAAAAGGAAGCTTTACACAGCGGTTGGTGCTAGCCTGCCTAAAGCACACTACACTAAATCGCAATCTCTAACTGTCCCTCAGAGTCAGCACAGCAGCGTTCTGTCCCTAACTGAATTCACAGCACAGTGACGCTAAAATGGCGGCGGCGCCTTTTATAGTGCATTCTGACATCATTTCAGCATCCAATCACAGCCATGCCATTAGTTAACATGACCGCAGCAGTACAGGATGTGCCCACACTTCTTAGGATTCCTCATTGGCTGACTAAAATCACATTGCCTCTCAAAGAATTATGGGAACTTCCGATTCCGGTATACGATATATGGAAAATATCGGAACAAAGTATCGAAAGGCCGATACAGCTAATATCGGCCGATACCCGATACTTGCGGTATCGTATCGCTCAACACTAATCATAGCTCTTCAAAACAATACCTTTTGTAATATACTTTTATTACATGTATAGCTTCTATGCGCATATCTCAGCATGGATCACATGCTACTGGATTGTTATGGAGATTCTTCTTCCTCCTCTGTTTTATCTGATACTTCCCATTTCTGACAAAGGAATTGTACAAAATTAAAGAAAGTTGTCACTGTGCTCCTGGTGGTGGGTGTAGATGTTTTGTATTGAATGACAGCATGCCTCCTGAAGACACAATTAGGCAGGGGTCAGACATGCGAGAAACTCACACGAGTCTCGTATGTTATTACCCGACACGGCCGCCAGCACTCGGGACAGGAGCGTTCGGCTGCATGTATTTCTATGTATTTCTCACTCTCCAGTCCCGAGTGTCGGCGGAAGTGCAGGGTATGGACATGCGAGACTCGTGCGAGTTTCTCCCATGTCTGACCCCTGCCTTAGTCTCCCTCAGGCAAGCTGCCAGACAGTGTGATTCAGCAGGGACTGACACCTTTGCTAGTAAAGTCCTGCGATCTGAATTTCAAAAGCTAAGGGGTTATGTAATCTAATCCCTGTGTAAGGCTATTGCTTTAGGGCCCCGTCTCACATAGTGAGATCGCTAGCGAAATCGCTGCTAAACAGCGATCTCAGCAGCGATCTCGCTATGTCTGACACGTACCAGCGATCAGGCCCCTGCTGTGAATCGCTGGTCATGTCAGAAATGTCAGGACATTTTTTTGATCGCTGGTCTCCCGCTGGCCAGCATGCATCGCTGCGTGTGACAGGCAGGAGACCAGCGATCTACTGGTAACCAAGGTACACATCGAGTTTCCAGGCGTGGGGCTGTGCCTGGAAACCCGACGTGTACTTTGGATACCAGCGCGCTGCTGCAGGGGAGCTGGTAACCAAGGTACACGTCGGGTTTCCAGGCACCGCGCAGCGCCTGGAAACCCGACGTGTACCTTGGTTACCAGCTCCCTGCATCAGTGCGCTGGTATCCAAGGTACACTGCGGGTAACTAGGCGACGTGCGTCACTTGTTACCCGCAGTGTCGCTGTCCTGATCGCTGCCTGAGCTGCCTGTTTGGCAGCTCAGCAGCGATCATGTAGCGACACACCAGCGATCCTGATCGTTGTCGGGATCGCTGGTATGTCGCTATGTTAAACGGGGCCCTAACAACACTGGCATAGACACCTTCACATGAAAAGCACTGAAATTTGCATAACAAACACAGTTGGGTCAAGTAATCAAAGTAAAAGGAGGCATGGAGGAGGAAGGAGTTTGGGTGGAGAATGGAGAGTGATCAATGTAAACATCAGAGCTGCAGCTTGCATACACCAAGTGATGCTATCTGCATGATAAAGGTATATATTACTATAATAAGAGTATAGATGCATTTACATAATAGCACGATTAATGAAAAAAATTGAAGCGAGTGAAGGTAATGGATAACTATTTTAAGATCATGAAAAAAATAGCCATGCACCTTTTTTCAAAATGGGATTGGACCAGAAAATCTAGGTTGAATCCCAAAAGTAAACACCTGCAACTCACTGCTGTATAACATGTGGCATGTGTACGCATCTTACATTGAACTACTGGAGCCATTTGAAAGGCTCAAAAACTATTTTCCACTGTGTCTACACTTTGATAGGTAAATACGTATGTTTACATTTCAGGATTACTGAGATTTCTATTTACAAAAAGAAAAAAGAGGCACAAATTAAAAAACTGGGGTCACACATTCATTTACAAACAGACACAAGCCTTGAATTTAGAATTTGGATTTAGTTGCAAAATCTGCAATAAGTGATTTATTTCTACCTTTGCTTGCTGGCACTGTGTGAAAAAATGCAGCAGCTGTTAAGGTGAAGTTGCTGCAGTATATGATGGATGTATTAATTCACAGTCACACACCAAGTAGGGATGATAAGACTGCTATAACTGCTCACTTTATATCATTTGAATGTTCAATATGTATTGTATTCACAAAATGAGACTATCACTTCCATTTTCAATCTGGCACAGCAGCACTGAATTAGTACACCACAATCGCATTATGCCTATTTTATGCCTATACTGTGTGCACTGAGCTCCTATCTCTACCAAGTACAAGCATGCAATGGTGATGCTGGGCCAGTCCCTATGTTTTACCACTGTTTGCCTGTGATAGCCCACTAATTGTCTTTGCTTGGATTGCTGCAGGGTATTATGGTAAAGCTATAACTCAGGATTTCTCCACTGTACCTTAAGCCCCCGTCTCACATAGCGAGATCGCTAGCGAGATCGCTGCTGAGTCACAAGTTTTGTGACGCAACAGCGATCTCCCCAGCGATATCACTGTGTGTAACATTCAGCGACGATCAGCCCCCCTGCTGGGTGTCGCTGATCGTTCTGAATGTCCTGGACATTTTTTTGATCGTTGGTCTCCCTCTGGCCAGCACGCATCGCTGCGTGTGGCAGGCGGGAGACCAGCGATCAGCTGGTAACCAAGGTACACATCGGGTTTCTAGGCGCCGGGCGGTGCCTAGAAACCCGATGTGTACGTTAGATACCAGCGCGCTGGTGCAGGGGAGCTGGTAACCAAGGTACACAGCGGGTTTCTAAGCGCCGCACGGTGCCTAGAAACCCGATGTGTACCTTGGTTACCAGCTCCCTTCACTAGAGCGCTGGTATCTAAAGTACACTGCGGGT
The DNA here is from genome assembly GCA_033576555.1 of Oophaga sylvatica. Taxonomy (NCBI): domain Eukaryota; kingdom Metazoa; phylum Chordata; class Amphibia; order Anura; family Dendrobatidae; genus Oophaga; species Oophaga sylvatica. The sequence goes on along the minus strand of JARQOD010000004.1, from coordinate 188,684,458 downwards.
AACTAAGCGACATGCGTCGCTTGTTACCCGCATAGTCGCTGTCCTGATCGCTGCTGAGAGCTACCTGTTTGGCAGCTCAGCAGCGATCATGTAGCGACACACCAGCGATCCTGACAAGTTCATATCGTTGTCGGGATCGCTGGTGTGTAGCTATGTGTGACGGCGCCCTTAGCCTACCCAGTGAACCAGGTACTATAGAGAACTTCTCATCACATTGGGAATTAAGAATTATTTGTACCTCATCCTCGAGGTTACTGCTGATCATAACATGAGCAGGAAGTAAAGGTGGACAGGCAAACTGTATGTTTTGAGCAGAGATTTGCATAAAACATTAGGCATCTTAAATGGAACCTGTCATCCCTTTTGGCCGCTATAAGATGCGGCCACTGCTTTCAGGGCTTACACACATGGTCAAAATTGTTGGTACCCCTCGCTTACTGACAGAAAAACCCACAATGGTCACAGAAATAACTTGAATCTGACAAAAGTAATAATAAATCAAAAATCTATGAAAATTAACAAATGAAACTCAGACATTGCTTTTCAACCATGCTTCCACAGAATTTAAAAAACATAAAACTCATGATATAGGCCTGGACAGAAATTATGATACTCCTGAAAATCATGTGACAAAAGGGACATGTTAAATCAAGATGTGTCCACTAATAAGTAGTGTTGAGCATTCCAATGCCGCAAATATCGGGTATCGGCCGATATTCGCGGTATCGGAATTCTGATTCTGAGTTCCGATACTTTTTGCATATCGGATACCGGAATCGGAAGTTCCCATGTCTGTCAGCAGTCAGCGTAATTAGTATATGGGGAGTTCCTGTGTCACAGAAGGAAGTACGTGACACAGGAACTTCCCGAGTGTCAGTGTCGGGGCTGTCAGCGCTTACTTGAGGATCCCCGGTGGTCACCAGATGAATGGAGTTCTCTCTGCCAGCTGATCGTACAGCTGGACCGGCCTTTACCCTCTCCCTGGCGGTCACGTGCAGCTTCTTGCGATAAGTGCACGTGACTGCCGGGTACTGGGTAATCCATTCGACTTCACGTGACCGCCGGGGAATCTCCTCAGGTAAGCAGCTCTGCTGTGTCTGCATGTCAGGCTGAGCCTGGCATCCAGATGTAGCAGAGCTGGATTAGTCGTGGGACCCTCGTTATCTTGGACTACGTCGGACAGGGAGTATTTGTGTTGGTTTGTTATTTTTGTTTTTTTACAGGAGATTGATGGCGTCGCAGGATGAGCGTGCAATAAAAACTAATGAAAACTGTGTTGTGTATTATTTCATTAAAAGACTTTATTCTGGCTGTTTATTTTTTTAAACATTTTCAAACTTTATGATTAATAATGGATCGGTGTCTTATTGATGCCTCTCCATTATTAACCGGGCTTATTGTCACAGTTCAATCAAAGGTGACATTAACCCCTTATTACCCCATATCCCACCACTAGAGGGGAGTGGGAAGAGCCGGGTAAAGTGCCACAATTGGCGCATCTTTGGATGCGCCAATTGTGGGGCTGCTGCAGCCGGGTATTTTTAGGCTGTTGAGGGCCAAAATCCATTGGCCTTGACAGTCTTTTAATACCAGGCCACAGCAGTCTGCTTTTTACTTGGCTGGTTAACAAAAATAGGGGGACCATTTTTTTTTCGAGGGGATCCCCTATTTTTGTTAACTAACCAAGATAAGCAGACTGCTGTGGCCCGGTATTATCAGGCTTGCAAGGTTCATGGATACCAGCCTAACCAGCCTGAAATATCAGGCCTCAGTAGTCTGCTTCATCTGGCTGGTTAACAAAAATAGGGGGGACCCCACACCATTTTTTGTTCGAGGGGATCCCCTATTTTTGTTAACCAACCAAGATAAGCAGACTGCTGTGGCCTGGTATTATCAGGCTTGCAAGGTTCATGGATATTGGATCCTTAACAGCCTAAAATACCAGGCCTCAGTAGTCTGCTTCATCTGGCTGGTTAACAAAAATAGGGGGACCCCACGCCATTTTTTTTTCGAGGGGATCCACTATTTTTGTTAATCAGTTCACTTCAGATCAGCCGGGTTTCCTTCTGACGTCACTGATGCTGTGCGGTGTCCCCGGCTGACCTGAAGTGAAAGTGGGAAGCAATCAATTAAACTTCCCACACTAATCATTTCCTCTCCTGTCAGCCAGGAGAGGAGATGATTCATTCGGGGGTTTACTGCGAGGCTGGCAGCATTAGCTGCAGTCCCTGCAGTAAACATTAACCCTTTCAGAAGGATTACATCGGGGGACCTGACTGAACACCAGATAGGTAAGAATAATGTTGCTTTATTATTTTATTTTTGTTACAGGAGAACAAGGGAATCGAGGATTAACTGCACAATAAAAGATGGTCAAAAACTGTGTGATTATTTCATTAAAATGATTTTTAATTAAAGTGTGTGTGTTTTATTTTTATTTCATACAATAGGATTAAAAATTGATAGTTGTCTAATTGACCATTATTAACCCATTCGCCACCGTTACAGGGCAATGGGAATAGACTGGCAAAGTGCCAGAAAGGGCGCATCTAATTATAGATTTGCCTTTTCTGGGGTGGTTGGGGGCAGATGTTAGTAGCCGGGGGGGGCACAAAATAAATGCACCCTTTCTCGGCTATTATTATCTGCCCCCACTCGCTGGCTTTGTCTGTCTGGTTGAGAAAATAGCGCGGGAGCCCACGCATTTTTTTTCAACGAATTTACACCTTTAATTAACCCCTAGCTGTATGAAGTTTTGCACACATACACTCATGCAATTGTTAGTGAAAACCATATATCAAACTACATGAAATGACATGGTTAACTGTATGTAAAACATGTGCCATTTCATGTCGGGTGGTTCTGTAATTTCACAAAAGCCGGCATTGCCCGGCAATTGAATTAGCGGCTATTTTATTTTACTATGTAGAAGTGTATGAACTATTAATATATGTATATATATATGTCACAATGACATGTTTATATATATATATGTATTCTATGTGTGTATATCTAGTGTTTACAAGGAAAGAAAAGGTTTATTTTAATTCCGATATTTCTGTCCCATTGACTTGCATTGGTTTCCGGTATCGGAATCGGCGATACCCGATACGTTTTGGGTATCGGTCCGATCCAATCCGATCCGATATTTTATGATATCGGAAAGTATCGCTCAACACTACTAATTAGCATCACAGGTGTCTACAATCTTGGAATCAGTTTGTGGGCTTGCATAGAGGGCTACAGAGCCTCACTGTGCAGTTTTGTGACATGGTGTGTATCACACTCAACATGGACCAGAAGAAGCGAAGGAAAGAGTTGTCTCAGGAGATTAGGGTCTAAGGGTTTAAGGTTTCTCCTTGTGGAGAGTGACATACCAGCTCTGGCGTGTCAAGGTAAGGAGGCTTATTCGCCGTGCAATTCTCCTCTGGGAAATTTAACATGCAAATTGCCTCTTCAAAAAAAAAGAGGACTTGAACTCTACAGCGCCACCTATTGGGAGTAGCGATCCTACAAGTCATAATCAACCCTTTAACGAGTCTTGGAATATGACTTAGGATAAAAGCCAAATCAGTATCTCAATTTGCAGACACGGTGTTTCGGGCTATTGGCCCTCATCAGTGCAAAGTATGAGAACTGATTTGGCAAGGTGACAGGCTCTGGACTGGAGTCTAAGGGGTAAGGTTTCTCCTTGTGGAGAGTGCAATTTGCATGTTAAATTTCCCAAAGGATCATTGCACGGCGAATAAGCCTCCTTACCTTGACACGCCAGAGCTGGTATGTCACTCTCCACAAGGAGAAACCTTACCCCTTAGACCCCAGTCCAGAGCCTGTCACCTTGCCAAATCAGTTCTCATACTTTGCACTGACGAGGGCCAACAGCCCGAAACACCGTGTCTGCAAATTGAGATACTGATTTGGCTTTTATCCTAAGTCATATTCCAAGACTCGTTAAAGGGTTGATTATGACTTGTAGGATTGCTACTTCCAATAGGTGGCGCTGTAGAGTTCAAGTTCTCTTTTTTCTGAAGAGGCAATTTGCATGTTAAATTTCTCAGAAGATTAGAAAAAGAATTATAGACAAACATGTTAAAGGTAAAAGTTATAAGACCAACTCCAAGCAGCCTGATGTTTCTGTGACTACATTTCCACTTATTATTCAGAAATTTAAGCTCCATGGGATTGTAGCCAACCTCCTTGGATGTGGCCACAGGAGGAAAATTGATGACAAACCAAAGAGACGGAAAATATGAATGGTAACAAAAGAGCCCAAAAAGACTTCTTAACAGATTAAAGGTGAACTTCAAGCTCAAGGAACATCAGTGTCAGATGGCACCATCCATCGTTGTATGAGCCAAAGTGGACTTCATGGGAGACAACCAAGAGGACACCATTGTTGGAAAAAATGATAAAAAGGCCGGACTGGAATTTGCCAAACTACATGTTGACAAGCTACAACACTTCTGTGAGAATTTCCTATGAACAGATGAGACAAAAAAGGAACTTTTTGGCAGAGCACATCAGCTATAAGTTCACAGATGGAAAAATTAAGCATATCAAGAAAAGAACACGGTCCCTACTTTGAAACATGGAGGAGACTCTGTTATGTTCTGGGACTGCTTTGCTGCATCTGGCACAGGGTGTCTACAGTAGAATCTGTGCAGGTACAATGAAATCTCAAGACTATCAAAGGATTCTAGAGAGAAATGTGCTGCCCAGTGTCAGAAAGCTTGATCTCAGTCTCAGGTCATGGGTTTTGCAACAAGATAATGACCCAAAACACACAGCTAAAACACCCAAGAATGGCTAAGAGGAAAACATTGAACTATTCTGAAGTGGCCGTCTATGAGCCCTGACCTAAATCCTATTGAGCATCTTTGGAAAGAGCTGAAACATGCCGTCTGGAAAAGGCAACCTTCAAACACGAGACAACTGGAGCAGTTTGCTCTTGAGGATTGGGCCAAAATACCTGTAGAGAGGTGCAGAAGTCTTATTGACAGTTAGAGGAATTGTTTGCAGTGATGGCTTCAAAAGATTATGCAACAAAATATTAAGTTAAGGGTACCATCATTTCTGCCCAGGCCTATTTCATGAGTTTTATTTTTTTAAATTCTGTGGAAGCAATTTGAAAAGCAATGTCTGAGTTTCATTTGTTCATTTTCATAGATTTTTGATTTATTATTACTTTTGTCAGATTCAAGTTATTTCTGTGACCATTTTGGGATTTTCTGTCATTACCCGAGGGGTACCAACAATTTTGACCATGTGTGTATCTACAGCATTCTATAATGCTGTAAATAAGCCCCTGAGCAGACCTGAAAGATAAGAAAAATAAGTTTTATTATACTCTCGCAGGGGGGTGGTCCGGTGCGGTCTGGTCCGATGGGTGTCGCAAGTCCAGGTTCGGCGCCTCCCATCTTCTTGCGATGCCACCTTCCTGCTTGCTTGATGGCTCCCTGGCATCACGCTGCTGCGCAGGCGTACTTCTCTGCCCTGTTGAGGGCAGAGGAAACTACTGCAGTGCGCAAGCTCCGGGAAAGGTCAGAGAGACCCAGCCCCTACGCACTGCAGGAATTTGCTCTGCCCTCAAGAGGGCAGAGAAGTACGCCTGCGCAGGAGCGCGATGTCCGGGAGCCATCAAGCAAGCAGGAGGGCGTTGTCGAAAGAAGGTGGAAGGCACCAGACCCGGACTTGCGACACCCATCCGACCGGCCCGCACCGGACCACCCCCCTGGGTTAGTATAATAAAACTTATTTTTCTTAGCTTGCAGGTTGGATTGGTTGCTTATCTACAGCATTATAGAAAGCTGTAAATAAGCCCTGAAAGGCCGTGGCCACATCTTATAGCGGCCAAAAGTGATGACAGGTTCCCTTTAAGGGACAGAGGAAGTTTCATATCAAAAGCAACAAGTTTAATGAGCAAAATTTATTCATGTGTATAATCTATTAATTTGAGTGTTATTTTGACGGAAGGAACCTTAGACAGGAAAGGGCAGATCATTTATCCTGCCCAAACAATGGTCAGGATCAGAGCCGATTCTAGCTTCCCTGCTGCCTGAAGCAAAAATTTAAATTGTACTTTAACCCATCCCTCCCCCCGACTTTCACTATTCTAACTCCTATGGACTGTACTGTCATGTCCCTCCTTCTTTTATTATCACAGTAACCATAATTTTCAGACAGCATTCACCATCATTTGCCATTCTCTCCTGTTGATATAATCACAGCTATTCTTATCATATAGAGCTTTCAGTCAGTTATCACCCCACATTCCGTCGTTAATGTTAATGATGTGTCTACAGGCTCTTCTCTACTGGGCAGCAATGAGCATACACTAGCCTGGCAGGGAAGGATTGTCCTCAGGTCCCAATGTCAGATGGGCACCTTTATCTATCACACTGCAATACTGCAGTGCCAGCACTGAGCAGAGTCAACAATTTGGCAAAGTTAGGGAGACTGAATGTACAGTTACATTTGGCAATGTCTACCCATCAGGGACATTGCTAGGGTTGTAAAATGACTGAGGTCTAGTTACAGTATGTAGACTGCATTTCTCACCTTACAACTTAATGACACATTCAATGACAGTGTGGGCACGACTCTTGGTATTCTGCCACTGTATAAACTGTGCTTTGCAGAAAATAACACTGCCACACTGCAAATAAATAATACCACCATACAATGATAACAAACTGTGATTACCTTCATACAATGACTGAATAAAACTTCTGTTTATTGATTTAATAAAAATACTCTTTCGTTTGATAAAAATTTGTGCGTGAATACAGCCTTACGTGTAATAAAACAAACAGCTTTTTTTACCCTGTTCAGGTCCAGTGCTGTGTCTCCCTTACTGCCCTGTTTCTTGTTGTTTGACAACATGAGTGACGTCACACAATAGCGCTGAAGCTTGGTGTGGATACCGAGATGCAGCTCATCAACAAAGACCTGGGGCAGTGCTGCAGTGGCAGTTGGTAGGAATAATTTCTGTTTTTTTTCCCACCATTAAAATTATTAAAAAACTGAACATATTTGGTATCGCTGTAATCAGAAGCAGAATCATATTGTGGCTTCATTTTTACCACAAAATGTACACTGTAAAAACAATTCCAAAAAATTCCCAGAATTGCGGTTGTTTGACAAATTCTCGCCACCTGGATTTTTTTTCATGTTTTCTAATACACTATGTGGTAAAATGAATGGTGTCATTCAAAAGTACAACTCATCCCCCCAAAACACAAGCCCTCATATGTCTATGTGGAAAGAAAAATAAAAAAGTTATGGCTGTTAGAAGAAAGGGAGGAAGAAACGAAAATGCAAAAAATGGAAACTGGCCACGTCGTGAAGGGGTTAAGTAGTACAATTCCACATGAAACACACAGGAAGTGACTAATATATTAAAAGACCCCTAGTATCTCTTCACATAATAAATTACCTATTTAGAAGATTACGGAAGGGAGAAACTGGGAAAGAAAAAAGTGCAATAGGGTTTTATCCGGTGACAATGGGGTGTTGGAAAAAGGGGAGATACACTCATCTTGCTAGGTTGCTGAATGGCAACACATAACGGGCATATAACAGCTGCTGCACAGATACCAGTCAAGGCAACGACCATGAATATAGAGATGAAAGCGAAGGTATCACTCATGTGCTGCTGATGGTGAATTATCTGTGAAATAATTCTCCAGCTGGCTTCTCCACTTTCTCTCTGCTGACATCCCCACCATCATCATGGTGACTTTAATATCCCTATTGACATCCGCCAGCCAGCAGCCTCCAAACTCCTGTCACTTACTTCATCCTTTGGACTTACTCAGTGGTCCTCCACAGCCACCCACACAGACGGACATACATTAGACCTCATCTTCACCCGCCTCTGCTCCCTATCTAATTTCACAACCTCTCCCCTCCCCCTATCTGACCACCACCTACTCATCTTCTCATCTCTGTCCTCTTCACCTGCCCCCTATGTTCAGCCACTGGCACATCCTCGCAGAAACCTCGCACACCTAGACATTCACAGACTCTCAGATTCTCTTCTACCTCTGTCCTCCATATCTTCACTCCACGACACAGACATCACCACTGCTTTCTATAACACCACCCTCACATCTGCCATAGACTCAGTCGCCCCTCTCACGCAGTGCAAAGTGCGACGAATCAATAGGCAACCCTGGCACAACAATCTCACCAAAAAACTTTGACAATCATCCAGGGTTGCGGAGCGGCATTGGAAGAAAACACGCCTGCCAGACGACTTCACTGCTTTCAAACAAGCTACACTTGCCTTCAAAATAGCCCTCACCTCTGCTAAACAGACCTATTTCGCAAACCTTGTATCTTCATTATCCTACAACCCAAAACAACTGTTCAGCACATTCAATTCTCTCCTCCGCCCACCACTGCCACCTCCAACTCCCCTCATCTCAGCCGAGGACTTTGCTACCTACTTCAAAAATAAGATCGACCAAACAAGGCAAACCTTTACTGTTCCATCACCCCAACCACTCCATATATCAGACCTCTGTCCTTCCCTACTAGCCTCCCTCTCCAACATCACTGAAGGAGAGCTTACTCATCTGCTTTTCAAATCACACCTCACCACCTGTGCACTTGACCCCATCCCTTCCCACCTGCTCCCCAACCTCACTAACATGCTCATCCCAGCCCTAACCCATCTCTTCAACCTATCGCTATCTTCTGGTACCTTTCCCTCTGCCTTCAAACATGCCACCATCACACCCATCCTCAAAAAAACAAACCTTGACCCAACTGCTAAGCCCACCTATCGCCCAATATCATTGCTCCCGTTTGCTTCCAAACTCCTTGAGCAGCATGTCCACGTTCAACTCTCCTCCCACCTCTCATCTAAAGCCCACATCTCACATAGTGATACACCAGCGATCCCGACAACGATCAGGATCGCTGGTGTATCGCTACATGATCGCTGCTGAGCTGCCAAACAGGCAGCTCAGGGCAGCGATCAGCAACGTCACTTAGTTACCCGCAGTGTACCTTGGATACCAGCGCCCTGATGCAGGGAGCTGGTAACCAAGGTACACGTCGGGTTTCCAGGCGCTGCGCGGTGCCTGGAAACCCGCTGTGTACCTTGGTTACCAGCTCCCTGCATCAGGGCGCTGGTATCCAAGGTACACAGTGGGTTTCTAGGCACAGCCCCGCGTCTGGAAACCCTCTGTGTACCATGGTTACCAGCGGATCGCTGGTCTCCCGCCTGTCACACGCAGCGATGCGTGCCTGTCAGCGGGAGACCAGCGATCAAAAAAATGTCCAGGACATTCAGCGACGATCAGCGATACCCAGCAGGGGGGCTGATCGTCGCTGAAAGTCACACACAGCGATATCGCTGGGGAGATCGCTGCTGCGTCACAAAACTAGTGACTCAGCAGCGATCTCGCTAGCGAGATCGCTGTGTGAGACGGGGGCTTAACTCTCTCCTCGACAACCTCCAATCTGGCTTCCGCCCCCACCACTCCACTGAAACTGCCCTGACCAAAATTACGACCAAGGTTATTAGAGAACTGGGGGGTCTGCAAAACCAAGACAGGTTATTACACTTGGGGTTATTTAGTATGGAAAAACGAAGGCTTAGGGGTGATCTTATTACAATGTATAAATATATGAGGGGACAGTATAAAGACCTTTCTAATGATCTTTTTACTCTTAGACCTGTGACGGGGACAAGGGGGCATCCTCTACGTCTGGAGGAAAGAAGGTTTAGCCATAATCACAGACGCAGATTCTTTACTGTAAGAGCAGTGAGACTATGGAACTCTCTGCCGTCTAATGTTGTAATGAGTGATTCCTTACTAAAATTTAAGAAGGGACTGGATGCCTTTCTTGAAAAGTATAATATTACAGGCTATATTTACTAGTTTCCTAGATACTGCGTTGATCCAGGGAGCTAGTCTGATTGCCGTATGTGGAGTCGGGAAGGAATTTTTTTCCCCAATGTGAAGCTTACTGTTTGCCACTTGGGTTTTTTTTTGCCTTCCTCTGGATCAACATGTTAGGGCAGGTTAGGATAGGATATGGGTTGAACTAGATGGACTTAAAGTCTTCCTTCAACCTTAATAACTATGTTACTATGTTACTATGTTACTATTACTCACAGCCAAAGCTAACAGACAGTTCTCCATCCTCCTCCTCCTTGACCTGTCCTCTGCCTTTGACACAGTCGACCACTGCCTACTGCTACAGATTCTTTCTTCCCATGGTATCAAAGACCTTGCCCTGTCCTGGATCGCCACTTACCTTTCCGACCGCACATTTAGCGTCTTCCACTCCCACTCTACCTCCTCATCCCGCCCTCTGTCTGTTGGAGTCCCTCAAGGCTCTGTCCTGGGGCCCCTACTTTTTTCCATCTATACCCTTGGCCTAGGACAACTCATAAAGTCCCATGGCTTCCAGTACCACCTCTATGCGGACGATACTCAGATCTACCTCTCTGGCCCAGATGTCACCTCTCTGCTGTCCAGAATCCCGGAGTGTCTATCAGCTATATCCTCCTTCTTCACCTCTCGTTTCTTAAAACTCAATGTAGACAAAACCGAACTCATCATCTTTCCTCCATCTCACATATCTTCCCTACCCGATCTATCTATTAAGGTAAATGGCATCACGATCTCTCCCGCACCTGAAATCCGCTGCCTCGGAGTAACTCTCGATTCTGCCCTGTCCTTCAAACCACACATCCAAACTCTTGCCACCTCCTGTCGCCTCCAACTTAAAAACATTTCCAGAATCTGTCCCTTCCTCAGCCCTCAATCTACTAAAACTCTTGTGCATTCCCTCATCATCTCCTGCCTTGATTACTGCAACACCCTCCTCTGTGGCCTCCCCGTCAACTCTCTTGCACCAATCTGTCCTCAATTCTGCTGCCCGACTAATCCACCTCTCCCCTCGCTACTCCCCTGCTTCTCCCCTCTGCAAATCCCTCCACTGGCTCCCAATTCCCCAACGAATCCAGTTCAAACTACTAACAGTGACCTACAAAGCCGTCCACAACCTGTCTCCTCCCTATATCTCTGAACTAATCTCCCAATATCTTCCTTCACGTAATCTTCGATCCTCCCAAGACCTCCTACTATCCTCCACACTTATTCGTTCCTCACACAACCGCCTCCAAGATTTCTCCCGAATATCCCCATCCTCTGGAATTCCACGCCTCAACATGTACGATTATCCACCACCCTTGGATCCTTCAGACGGAACCTGAAAACCCATCTCTTCAGGAAAGCCTACAGCCTGCAATAACCATTCCGCCTCGCCGCCACCACCCGAGCTGCCGCCTCGCTGCCACCACCCTAGCTGCCGCCACCCCGCCACCACCAGAGCTGCCACATCGCCGCCACCACCAGAGCTGCCGCACCCCCGACCTTCTGTTTCTTCCCCATTATCCCGTAGAATGTAAGTCCGCAAGGACAGGGTCCTCTCCCCTCTGTACCAGTCTGTCATTGTAAATTTGTTTACTGTAAACGATATCTATAACTTTGTATGTTACCCCTTCTCATGTACAGCACCATGGAATTAATGGCGCTATATAAATAAATAATAATAATAATATTTTTTTTTATTTAAACAGGTTTAAAAGTCAAAGCGGTTCAAGGTCACGCAGTACCTCTTCATCAGGACAAAACCTACAATATTGTCTCATCTCGCTTTGTCGTCCCTTTATTGAACACACTAAATTTCTGGGTTCGTATTGCATTATCGCGCCGCGTTTAACGCATCCGTTACATAGTGGCATTAACGCTATGTAACGGATGCGTTAACGCACCCATAGACTGCCATAACGTAGCGCACGCTAACTCTTGTCATAATCGTCATGCGTTAGTGATGTGCCGTCATTCTGTGACGGACCCTCCAACGCGGTCTGCAGCGTTCACGGGTCCGTCACTGCTAGCGCAGATGGAGCATCTGCGCTAGCGCGATCGCATAAATAGCAGTAGCGTTAGCACAATCCGTTTAACGCATGCGTTGAACTACTGCTCTAACGCAATATGAACCTAGCCTTAGAAACTAAAACCAATAAAGCATTAGAAGAAAAAGAGGTGTAGAGACAAGCAGGTGTGTATGCATTTAATATCAATTGTGTCATAAGTAGTGTTGAGCATTCCGATACCGCAAGTATCGGGTATCGGCCGATATTCGCGTTATCGGAATTCCGATACTTAATTCCGATACTTTTTCAATATCGTATACCGGAATCGGAAGTTCCCATAATTCTTTGAGAGGCAATGTGATTTTAGTCAGCCAATGAGGAATCCTACGAAGTGTGGGCACATCCTGTAATGATGCGGTCATCTTAACTAATGGCATGGCTGTGATTGGCTGCTGAAATGATGTCAGAATGCACTATAAAAGGCGCCGCAGCCATTTTAGCGTCACTGTGCTGTGAACTCAGTTAGGGACAGAACGCTGCTGTGCTGACTCTGAGGGACAGTTAGATATTGCGATTTTGTGTACTACTGTGCTTGAGGCAGGCTAGTTTACCAACCGCTGTGTAAAGCTTCATTTTGCCAGTGTTGTTTTAACAGCTCTGTGCAAGGTGTGTGTGTGACAGTGCAGGTGACGCTGCAGTTTGCTCTGCATCCACCGCTGTTTGTAGGCATCTGCACGTGTCACTGACTCTTTTTTTTTTTTATTTTATTTAGTGGAATTGGTGCAGCTCCATTATATTAGAAAAAAAATCAAATCTATTAGTGTGACGTGCTTCCATCCGTATACAATACATTGGTTGCAAACACTATAGAAGTACAGAAAGGAGCTTTTCACAGATAGTGAATAGTTGTGTTTCAGTGTTCACTGCAGTCTGTGAGGTTTTGATTTTTTGAGTGCAGATCACGCTCCAGTTAGTTCTTCAACCACTGCTGGTTGTAGTCTGCTGAGCGTGTGTCACTGCCTCATCCTTCACATTTTTCTCTAATTGGTGCTGCTCCATTTTAGTGGAAAAAAATCTAATCTATTAGTGTGACGCGATTCCATCCGTATACAATACATTGGTTGCAAACACTATAGAAGTACACAAAGGAGTAGCCTTTCACAGATTGTGGACAGTTGTGTTTCAGTGTTCACTTCAGTCTGTGTTTTTTACTTTTTTGAGTGCACATCACGCTCCAGTTACTTGTTCAAGCACTGCTGCTTGTACTCTGCTGAGCGTGTCTCAGTGGCTCATCCTTTTCATTTATCTCCAATTGGTTCTGCTACATTCCATTTAAAATAAATCTAATCTATTAGTGTGACGCGCTTCCATCCGTATACAATACATTGGTTGCAAACACTATAGAAGTACACAAAGGAGTAGCCTTTCACAGATTGTGAATAGTTGTGTTTCAGTGTTCACTGCAGTCTGTGAGGTATTTTTATTTTTTTTTTTTTTTAAAATGCAGATCACGCTCCATTTACTTCTTCAACCACCGCTGCGTGTACTCTGCTGAGTGTCTGTCACTGGCTCATCCTTGTCATTTTTCTAAAATTGGTGCTGCTTTATTCTATTTAAAATAATTCAAATCTATTACAGTGACGTGCTTCCATCCGTATACAATACATTGGTTGCAAACAATATAGAAGTACACAAACGGGCCTTTCACAGCTACTGAACATGGGTTTTTAATTTTTAACTAAAATATGTATTTTTTCAAATGACACAAATATAAGTAATGTTGAAGAGGAATAGTTCTACATCCATTGTTTGCACAATATTACAGGTGTACATCATGTCCCTTAATCAACAATGTATTATTATATTTACTTGTATGCTTTTATTTAAAAGCCAAGAACACAGAAGGATAACCTTCGCACTGCAGCTGTTGTCAAAGTTCAACCCACATTATGCACTTCCAACATTGCAGCATTTGAGGCATGATGTGAGTTGGATTGGTCAAAGTTATGGAGTGAGAAGGTTCACCATCAGTACCCTATAGCATAAGTATGCTTTTGTGTTAGCATTTGTGTTAGACATGTGGATATCTGCCATAATATGTCACAATTATTTAGTTACAGATTTGTTACCAACACTAATCATTGAATGGTTTTAAATTTGACGTTTCACTTGTTTACAGCTTAGAAATAAGGGTGTAGCCTGATATCTATGTGTAGCACTAGCCACTTTAACATGTCATGTTTTTTTCAACATGTGTAGCTAGGTAGCAGTAATTTTTGCCGGACACACAGCAGGGGAACAGCAGGCGTTACTGAACCCCACTATCACTATAGCTTGTGTATTGGTCTGTGGACACGACACTTCTGAGCAGCAACTGGCAGTGTTGTAGCCCAGGGAGTATAGCTCAGGTGGTAGAAAGATGAACATAACAGGAGACATGGAAAACGTTGCCAACCAGTTAGTTAATCTGAAACCGGACAGGCAAATTCAGGCGAGATCCATGCCTAGTTCATTTTCAGAAAAGTAAGCCGTTCTACATTATCGTAGGATAGTCGCATGCAACGGTCTGTTAGTACACCACCTGCAGCAGTAAAGACGCGCTCCGATAATACACTGGCAGCAGATCAAGCCAGCACCTCCAATGCATACTGGCTAAGCTCTGGCCATGTATCCAGCTTAGAGACACAAAACTTGAATGGGGAAGAGCCATCTGGGAGTACACTGAGAGGGCAAGACATGTAGTCTGTCACCATCTTACGGAAATGTTGCCTCCTGCTGACTGGAGCCGTCTCGGATGGTGTAGACATTGGTGGCGCTGCCACAAAACTTCGACACATTTGGAACATACTGTTCTTGCCCTGTGCAGAGGCGCTGCTTGTGCTCCCTCTTGTTGCAGAGCTGTCTCCACTGCCTCGACGCACAGAGCTGCTTTGTAAATCAGTAGCAGCAGCAGTGCTCTCGGCTGGAATGGAGAACATTATGGATTGCACCAGTGTGTCTTGGTACTTCCGCATTTTACGCTCCCGGTTCAACGGTGTGATGAGGCTTTGTAAGTTGTCCCGGTAGCGAGGGTCTAGGAGGGTGTACACCCAATAATCAGACGTGGTGTGAATGTGTTCGATGCGGCGGTCGTTTCTCAGCCACTGCAGCATGAAATCAACCATGTGCTGCAGACTCCCAACTGGCCAAGAAACGTTGTCCCCTGCAAGAGGCGTCATCTCCGCCTGCTGTGCATCACCCCACCCTTGGTCTACATACTGACTAGAGCATTGTCTACCTCCCTCTGGAGCGATGTCTTCCTCCTCCATTGACTCCTCCTCATCCTCCTCACAAAGTCCTTCAAATACATATAAATTTACAAAATTTAAAACTCAAAATTTAAAAACTTTGTATCATAATTCTGTAACATCAGTTTATGGAAACACAATAGCATTACAAAAGGATAGACAAAAAATGTACATTATGTGCTTTGTAAATACATTAAAAGTTTGTAATGGTTATGAAAATATAGACAGCGACTCTGGAGGTTCAATTGTTGATACAGCATGGTAGTTTGAAAGTCCTCCAGCCCTTTGTGAGGAACCACGTTGCGCTGACTGTCCAGAAGGTGATGGAATTTGTGACTCCTCATCCTCCACCTCTTCCAAAACCTCATGCCTTAGTGCTTGCAGTGTTTTTTGAAGCAGGCAGATAAGGGGGACAGTCAGGCTGACTAGTGCATCATCTGCACTCGCCATCCGCGTTGACTCATCAAACGCACGCAAAACGTGGCAGATATCCTTCATAGAGTTATTCGCCACTCATTACACTGGCAGTGGCTGCCCATTCATTATAGGATCCAATTCTAATTACTGGTTCTCACCAACAAAGCTCTCCACAGCGCAGCACCCCCCTACATCTCCTCCCTTATTTATATTTATCGGCCTAACCGACTGCTGCACTCTGCAAACGACCTTCGACTAACCTCTGCACTAATCCGTACCTCCCACTCCCAACTCCAAGACTTCACCCGCGCTGCGCCAATCCTCTGGAATGCTCTACCCCAAGAAATTAGGACTATCCGCAATTTGGATGGTTTCAGGCGCTCCCTCAAAACACATTTGTTCACAGTGGCCTATCACATTCACTAATCAAAGTCATTCTATGTGTAATTCTGTGTGTGTAGCCCATTCACTATCTCCATGCATCCCTCACTTCCTTAAAATGGCTGGACCATCATTGTAAAAACACCATTGTATATAAACACCTGTACTTTGTATCTCCCCCACCTCATTGTAGATTGTAAGCTTTAACCAGCAGGGGCGGCTGATTTTGCTTTAATTATTGTATTGTTAACGTTGTTACTTATGACTTGTGTTTTGAAACTGTTAAACTGTAAAGCACTGCGGAATATTATGGCGCTATATAAATAAATAATATTATTATTCTTATTATAGAGGCCCACTCAGTAGTGGTGAAGTGTGAACGGCGCAAATTGCGAGTTGACTGCGCCTGATGCAGCTGATACTCCATTACTGTTGGCTGCTGCTCACACAACCGCTCCAACATATGTAACGAGGAATTCCACCTGGTGGGTACGTCACATATGATGCGATGTTCATGAAGGTGAAATCTGCGTTGCAGAGCTGCAATCAGCGATCTGGCCATGCTGGAACGTCGCAAGTGAGCGCACTCTAGGCGGACCTTGTGCAGCAGTGCATCAAGATCCGGATAGTCCCTCAAAAAACTCTGCACGACCAAGTTGAGCACATATGACAGACATGGTATGTGAGTGAGGTTGCCAAGGCCCAGAGCTGACACCAGATTTCGGCCATTGTCACACACTACCAAGCCTGCCTGTAGATTCTCTTCCAAAAACCACACGTCGCTCTCCTGCTTTATGGCATTACAGAGCTCCTGCGCTGTGTGGCTAAGATTCCCCATGGAAATTAATTTCAGGATGGCCTGTTGACATTTGGACACGGCTGTGCTCATATCGGTCGCAACAGGTAAACGTTCACGGGTCCATGTGGAGGTAGACCGTGACGGCTCCTGCAGCGATGATTCTGAGGAACTGGAATAGGAGAGGAATCAATGTGTACAGACTTGATTCCTGCAATCCTTGGAGTTGGCAGAACACGTACAGCGCCACTCGCAAGATCAGTACCCGGCTGCACAACATTGACCCAATGGGCAGTGAGGGAAAGGTATTGTCCCTGGCCATGGGTGTTAGAACCCTCTTGTTAGGTTTTGTTTCAGTTTGCTGGTCACATGACCTTTTTTCCCTATTTAGTCTGGCTCCGGCCTTCTGGCTTTGCTTGACTTCATTGTATTATCTACTGTTAAGCTAGCCGGGTGCTTAGGTGCCTTAATCTGTCAGTTTTGCTTGATGTTAGGATCACAAAGTATTTATTTTTCTGTTTAATTATCCATGCTACAATTTATGTTAGGAGGTGTCCACCTTTTCTCACAGTCCCTAGATCTTGTAGGGATTACTCCCTCGCAACTATAGGTCTTCGTTCACACTAGATGAGGACTTTAGCGGGTCTGGTCGCAGGATCAGGTTCCCCGTTACATCGTAGGGATTCAGCTTAGTTGTATTGTAGGGACAGAATTCCCTTCTTTCCTTACTGGTTGTAGCAGATCATAACAATGGGTACTGGTCCACGCATCGGTGGTCAGGTGGACCTTGCTACTGAGGGCTTTTAGTAGCGCATGTTTAATTTTTCCCTCAACATGCTTTTGCAGACCAGGGACGGCTTGCCTGCTGAAATGAAATCGGCTTGGCACATTGTATTGTGGGATTGACAATGATATTCAGTTACGGAAACTGTCTGTCTCCACCAGCCTGAATCACAGCATTTCAAGGGACAGGAGTTTTGCAATGCCAGCATTCAGAGCCTGTGCTCGTGCATGGTTTGCGGAGTATGGCCGTCTTTTATCCCATGCCTGTGCTACCGATGGCTGTTTTGTGGCCTGGGAGTGTGAGGATGACAGGGAACTTGCTGCTGTGTGTGGAATAACAGTTTGTCTCTGGACAACAGTGGCCGAGGTTCTTCCATGGCGATCCTGTGAGGAAGCAGAACCAGCTGTGTGTGAGCTCGATGAAGAGGCTTCAACACAACCTGAAGATGTAGGTGCTGCTGTAGGTTGGCCTACATCTCTAGTGTGTCTTTGTAACTCAACTACGTGCTTTGTCCGCACATGTTTCCACATATTTGTGGTATTGAGGTGACTGACACTTTTAGCTATTTTTAATTTTTGATTACACAGCTTGCATTTCACATAGCAAATATCATGTGCAAGTGTGTGAAAAAAGGACCACGCAGTGCAAGTCCTGGGAGCGCACGTTTTGACTTTTGGAAGACAACTGCTCCGAACAGGTGCCAAACTGGAGGCTACAGGCAACCGAGTCTGCAGCCTAACTCTCCCTCCTGTTTGTACCGTTGGGGCAATGTCTTCCTCTATCTTCCTTCTATCACTAACCATTTCTCTAGGCCTCTCCCAGCTTTCAACCAAAGTACTGGTTCTCACCCACAAAGCTCTCCACAGTGCAGCACCCCTCCTACATCTCCTCCCTCATTTCTATCTATCGGCCTAACCGACTGATGCGCTCTGCAAACGACTTTCGACTAACCTCTGCACTAATACGTACCTCCCACTCCCGACTCCAAGACTTCTCCTGCTCTACGCCAATCCTCTGGAATGCTGTACCCCAAGAAATTAGGACTATCCACAATTTGCATGGTTTCAGGCGCTCCCTCAAAACACATTTGTTCAGAGCGGCCTATCACATTCACTAATCAAAGTCATTCTATGTATTCTGTGTAAGTGTGTGTGTGTCTCTAGCCCATTCACTATCTCCATCCCTCAGTCCCTTAAGATGGCTGGAACATCATTGTAAATGCACCATTGTATATAAACACCTATACTTTGTATCTCCCCCATCTCATTGTACATTGTAAGCTGTCACGAGCAGGGGCGACTTATTTAGCTTAAATTATTGTATTGTTAACGTTGTTACTTATAACTTGTGTTCTGAAACTGCTAAACTGTAAAGCGCTGCGGAATATGATGGCGCTATATAAATAAATATTATTATTATTCCTCTGAGCTGCTCCCACCACCTTCCTGTTCTTCATGCCATGTTGGGTCTTGGACCTCATCATCTCCACTACCCTCTTCCAACACCTGCTGTTGGGTGGTCTGGCCAGCACCATGCTCAACAGAAACTGGCACCTGGGTCTCATCATCATCAGATGCGTTCTGCGGTGTGCTGACCATCGGCACTGTCTCACCCGCCTCTTCAGATTCAGAGAGACACAGCTGTTGCGCATCACTGCATACTCCCTCTTCACATTACAGAATGCTGCTTGGCTGGGCCCCTGTTTGCAAGCCAATAGATTCTGAGAACAGAAGCAGACACTCAGCTGGCTCCTGTACAGAACTCTCTGACTGCCTGGGCAATTTGCCAGGCGGTGAAGAGACAGATGGTTGCCCAACAGTGCTGTGGTCCTGAGAGGAGGTGGAAGCAATTGAAGTCGATGCATTGGCTGACATCCAAACAACAACGGCTTCAATTTGTTCTTCCCGCAGCAGGGGGGTACTCCGAGCTCCTACAAAAGTGCGCATAAAGGAACGCTCACGTGGAAAACTGGTGGATGCTGTGTCACTGGGGGCCGCAGCAGCCACAGAATCCCCACGTCCTCTCCCTGAAGAAACTCCACGACCACGTGCCTTACTCCCTGCCTTCTTCATCTTGGTAGATTGATAAAGAAAGTCTGAAAAGTTATAAGGTCTAAGTGTGGTTATTCCGCAGAGACTGCAGTGAACACTGCACACAACTGTTCACTACCCAATGCGTCTCAGCAGGAAGGCAGTCTGTGCGTCAAAACAAAGGCACAAGCATACATCCATGTACCCTGTTTATAAAGCTATATAAAAAAAAATATGTAGTAGTGACGCACACTTTATTGAGGTACAGTATTACATCGCCATTCACCATCTGTGGCTATGCAGTGTCATCTATATATACCTTATCTATCTGTTGTCATGCTTCCAAGTCGACAGTCAGCCATAAATAGCAATTTTCACTATGCACTATGCACTTTTTAAAGGTTATGTTTGTTAATAAAAATGATTATTGCCACATATTATGAGTATTACATGATGGAAATTGTATAATTTTGTATAAAATATTTAGTGACATTATTCAGCAAATGGAACATTTTAGTAATATCACAGATAACTTGTAATGCTGATGATGTTTTGAAGTCAGACATTCATTGTCTATACAATAAAAATGGTGTACATACTGTTACTTATCCATCATTAATGGATTCAGATATGTACTTGTATGCTTTTATGTACAACCGTATAGCAGATTCCTTAACTAATTTATTTTGTGATTTGCATTGCTGTTCAACATGTTAATGTATGTGTTTATGTTTGTCAATTCTTTATTTATCTAGATATTAGTTTAAATGAAATCATCATCTTATGGTAGTAAAGGTTATCTTTCTCTTGTTTGAAGTATAGACATTTAAAATTGACAGGTAACAAGGAAATTACTTGATCTAGTATTTAAACATCCTCCTTGACCCTGGGCTCCAACACCGCCAGTTGTTGCTCGGAAGTGCTGTTAGCACAGTCAACACTTGCTCCTGTGTTACTGGGGTTCAGTAACGTCAGCTGGTCCTCGGTTGTGCCATTGGCTCTTTTCCTTCTGCTGCCCCTCCGGGTTCCAGCACAGTCAGCTGGTCCTCGTTACTTGCATTGGCTCTTGTACCTTCTGCTACCCGTCCGGGTTCCAGTACCGTCAACTGGTTCTCCGCAGTGCCTTTGGCCTAGGTGCCTCCATCTCGGTATCCGAGTTCCAGCAACGTCTGCTGGTCCTTGGTAGTGCTTTGGAGCACAGGTACCTCCTGCTTAGTAACCGTGTCCCAGTAACGTCAGCTGGTCCTCGGTTGTGCCATTGGCTCTTTTCCTTCTGCTGCCCCTCCGGGTTCCAGCACAGTCAGCTGGTCCTCGTTACTTGCATTGGCTCTTGTACCTTCTGCTACCCGTCCGGGTTCCAGTACCGTCAACTGGTTCTCCGCAGTGCCTTTGGCCTAGGTGCCTCCATCTCGGTATCCGAGTTCCAGCAACGTCTGCTGGTCCTTGGTAGTGCTTTGGAGCACAGGTACCTCCTGCTTAGTAACCGTGTCCCAGTAACATCAGCTGGTACAAGATTGTGCTACAAATACAAGATACGGAACAAGAGACACAAGAACAATAAGCAGAAGATCTAAAAGCAGAAGAACATGAAGTATAAGACCAAAATGAAGAGCAAAATATATGCTCTAAATTCTAAGCAGAAGAAGACTAAGCAGTGTATGGGGGTGAGTCCGTTCCTCCTCGTGGTGCCCCTGGAAAATGCCTGCTGCTGCAGGCTAAACTGAACACGGACAAATACTGTTGTAATTTAAATCTTTTGTGACAGCAAGAACGGAAGGATGAAAAATTCATACTTTGACATATTACAAGTACAGGATTCTCTGTCACAAATAAGAATATGATGAAGAAGATGAAGCAGAATATGAATAAGAATAATAGTTTAATAAGAAGAATATGAGTAATGTTAACAAAGATGAATAGCAAGAAGTTTAAGAAGAAGATAAAGAAGGTGAAGATGAAGAATAATTTGATGAAAAAGATGATGCTGCAGAAGATTATGAAGGAGAAAGTGTGTGAAAAGTTAAAAAGGTGAAGATGAAGAGCATGGAAGTTGTGTAATATACATATTTGCCAAATATAAAAAACGTTAACATTGTCAATTTCTTCGTCAATCCGAACATCTTTAAAAAAAAAATATTTATGCTATTCCATTTGATTGGGTTAAACATCTATGCCTTTAATGTCTCCTCAACCTTCCCCAATACATTCTACATTACTCTTTCTTGTTTTCCTTCATGTACAATTAACCAACAAGGCAAGAATGGGTTTTTTTTAATTTCGATATTTTGTTCCCATAGACTTACATGGGACTTCCGGTATCGGTATCGGGTATCGCCGATATTTTAGTGATATCGGCGATACCATTCCGATTCCGATACTTTAGGATATCGGAAAGTATCGCTCAACTCTAGTCATAAGTATTCTGGTTAGTTCGCAATAATTTTAAATGAATTCTGATGAGACACTTGGGAGAACTCTATGACTTAGAGCGTAGTTTAAAGCCAAAAATGAGTCAGTGTGTTGTTGCACCATCAGAAACTTTTTTAATGGATACTGAATAAAGAAATATGTTTAATTTTTTATAAGTGGTTGTACATGCTTTTTTCTACACCACTTTTTCTTCAGATGTTTCTGCTGGCCAGCGGAGTAAGCAGGTCCCACATGACAAGCGGAGTCTGATATATGCAGCGTGGTGAGTTCATGATATAAATATATTTTTCTACATAAAGCATAAGACCAACAATATTGATCAATATGTGATACCGTGCATTGATATCGTTCTCATTCACAATGACAACAAAATGATATCCACCAATAGATATAATTATGATAATACTGAATATGCATATATACCCCTCGTGGGGCACATGCAGTGCATCCAGAACTTATTTGTTGTTCTCATACATGGCACATTACTCAGATATTATATCTTAACTGGTATGTATGTATGTATCTGATCAGATACTAACTAAAACAATGTATGTATAAATGCACTGACCCTATATCATTTCGATGTTGCTTTACTATGTAATTATCTCTTCTACTTCAACACACAGGTATATGTACTAGTTTCTTATTTTATTTTAATAAGTATTGCTGATCATAGCCAATCTCTAGAGGGGTAGACTCACTCAGCGGCTTTCAGAGGTAGACACAGGAATGTTTCTTGGGTAAATCACCTGCTGGTTTATTATGAGACAGCATAAACCATGGCAGGGTTTAGCAAAATAAACATGGCCTTTGTAGCAAAACAGCAAAACAAAAGATAAATTATAGCAAAGTCATTATGTTGGAGGGATCTGCCTGCAGAGGACACCACAAGTCATTAGCTCCACCTGGAGTTACCATCTGGAGACCTTTCTCTCCAAACTCACATCACAAAAAAAAACAGTGGCGGCTGCAATAGGGGTGTCTTATAGATGCCTCTTCATTATTAAGCTGTGGGCTTGATGTCAGCTGATATTACAAAGCTGACATCAACTCCACAAATATTACCCCACTTGTCACTGCAAAAGGGCAATCGGCAAGAGTGGGGCAAAACATCAGAATTGGTGCATCTGATAGATGAGTCTTTTCTGGGGCTGCTGCTTGCTGCTATTTTTAAACTGGGGAGGGACAATATCTGAGTCTGAGAATATTAGTCCATAGCTGTTTGTTATAGCTGGCTGGTTGTCAAAAATGGGGGAACTCTACTTTGTTCTTTCAAATTATTTATTTAAATAATTTTAAATAATTTTAAAAGACGGCTTGGTGACCCTCTATTTTTGATAACCAGCCAATATAAAGCTGACACCTGGTGGCTTCAGCCAATATCTGTCAGCTTTACCTGTGCTGGTTAGCAAAAATAGAGGGGTCTCCATGCAATTTTTTTTCTTTTATTTATTTATTGCACAGGTGCTGGCTGTTGAATATTCTCAACATCATAGGCCTGCTCTCGCTGCTATCAAAGAGACCAGGCATACAATGATGAGAGTAGTTGTTACCACCGCTGGTGGCCGTGCCTCCGCTGCTGCCGTGCCCGCTGCTGCCCGCTCCTCCGGTCTTGTTCTTTGGTCCTGCCGTGCTCCCCACACTGCAGGAGGCTCCAGGATTCGGCAAATGCGCCCTGGTACTCTTGAAGGGCGGTCATGCCCCCTCCAAGGTCCTGTATGTTCTCAGGACTCCTGACCTGGGTGGCCACGCCCCCTCCAAGGTCCTTTATGCTCTCTGATGTCCTAACCCGGAAATCCCAGCAGCCAATCCGGGTAAGGTGTGGGGTATATGAACCTGCTTCCTCTTATCAGTGGTGCCTGGCTATTCTACAAGCTCCTGCTTCTGCGACCCAGGCCCGCGTCTATTCTCTGTGTGCGCTATCCTGCGTGTCCATGCTCCTGTACCCTGCTCTGCATGTCTGTGCTCCTGTGTCTTGCTCTACATGCCCAAACCTTGTGCACTATCCTGCCCGTCCGTACTACTTTGCCATGTTCTGCATGTCTGTATTCCTGTATCCTGCTCTGCTTATCCATACCCTGCGCACTGCTCTGCACTATAATACTCCTGTGCTCAGTTCTGTATGTCCATCCCTTGTGCTTTGGTGTTCGTCGGTCTTCTACGTTTCCCTCTAATTCCATGTCTCTTCCGCTATCTAAACCGCCCCTTTTGGTATCGGCTACCATGGTATTAGAGATCCCTGGGCTTGTCCCTGACGATCCCTGTAAGGGGTCAGTCATCACTAGGTCAGCTGCCCCAGGGCTATCTGTTCCACGGTCCAGAGGGTCCACTCTTATAGCTCGCCTCCTGGAGGCGTTACAGTAGTACTTTCATCAGCCAATGCCTGTGACAGGTGGTGACCTTTTTACCACCAGTCAGAGGTGTTGGCTCACACGCTATCATCTGTTTGACCGGTGGTAATGAACTAACATAGAGGACAGTGTGGGAAACGCCAGATGTTTGGGTTCCTTATTTGAATGGGGTCTGGGTTCGGGTTCAAATTCGGGTACCATTCTGGTACCATAACCAAACTTTTTTTTAAATGTACAGCTGAACCTGGTGGACGTGATCATCCATAAGTACGCTCATCCCTATATGTCACCCTTCCCATAAGGTGATGGTATATAAAGTTTTATTGAGGGGCAGGAGTAATGGACTGATTATAATAATTAGACAAATAGGTACTATCTGTTGTTATGTCAATTTTCATTATTCATATTTATGAGTGAAATAATGTTGGTGCTATTATATATTGATTTTAAATTTGTGTTTACCTTTTTATATTAAATGTGAATGTTATATATTTAAAGCATAAGGACTTTGGTCTTCCATGAGGTCTTGAGAATGAGTGCATGCACGCAAAAAAGCATTGGCCAGGCGGAGAGTGCCGGTCCTTTATTTTGTACCTGCATGTGCTGAATTAAAAAGGAGAATCTAAGAAGCTACAATGATTTGTGTTACAATGTCTTGTCATTATACCTGTATAGACTTCTTAAAGTAAGGGTATTCAACTGCATTGAGAGGATGGTCTCTGGATTACCATACTAATTTATGCAATTAAAAGGGCATTCTCAAGTTACCTTTTGAGAATCTCATAACTATGCAGTCTCCCTTTAGTCTTCTTACTTCCTGTTTTCTAGCAGGGCTGTTTCTCCCCTTGAGTGACAGTTTTGGTGAATAGTAGAACTTCAGTAAAGGCTGGGTCTCACATAGCGATACACCAGCGATCCCGACAACGATCAGGATCGCTGGTGTATCGCTACATTATCGCTGCTGAGCTGCCAAACAGGCAGCTCAGGCAGCGATCAGTACAAGCGACACTGCGGGTAACATCGCTTAGTTACCCGCAGTGTACCTTGGATACCAGCGCCCTGATGCAGGGAGCTGGTAACCAAGGTACACAGCGGGTTTCCAGGCACTGCGCGGTGCCTGGAAACCCGCTGTGTACCTTGGTTACCAGCTCCCTGCATCAGGGAGCTGGTATCCAAGGTACACAGCGGGTTTCTAGGCACAGCCCCACGCCTGGAAACCCGCTGTGTACCTTGGTTACCAGCGGATCGCTGGTCTCCTGCCTGTCACACGCAGCGATGCGTGCCTGTCAGCGGGAGACCAGCGATCAAAAAATTGTCCTGACATTTCAGCGACGATCAGCGATACCCAGCAGGGGGGCTGATCGTCGCTGAATGTCACACACAGCGATATCGCTGGTGAGCTCGCTGCTGCGTCACAAAACTAGTGACTCAGCACCGATCTCGCTAGCGATATCGCTATGTGAGACGGGGGCTTAACACATTCAACTATCAGTTATTTGTTCTGGATTGTACAGAGCTAGCACTACATTTACACATACAGATAACAAGACATTTGAACAAGCACACAGCTCCTGACAGCAATAGCAGAAGAGCAGAGAGGATTAGCAGGAAAGAATTGAAAGCTGTAGAGCTGGTGATTTATAGTTTCAAATATTAAGAATAAGAGAGGGATAGAGAATGAGCATCTAACTGCCATATAGAAATCAAAGGGCTGGAAAGAGCTGACAGTTAAGGGTTAATTACTCTCTTAGAGTGTAACTATTGCACAATCTCGGTCAGGGTCAGGAAGCCACCTAGTTCCATGGAAATGAGCTTTCCACTATGAAAGATAAAAGCTGTCATTGCTGGAGAATGACAGTAGATAAAAAGTAAGTGAACTTGCATATTTTCCTGCTAACTGATTAAAGCAATTTAAGAACTTAAGAATGTGAATGTGGCAGTGTCGATGAGACTCTATTTTCTTTTATACCTCTGTTCAAGTTGCTGCATCTAATGAGAACATTTGGAACCACCAAATGCATTGCCTTATAAAAGACTTGAATGTAACATTTTCCTGAACTGTGCACTGTGTATATCTGCATTTCTTCAGCATTTTTAAGTCTGAAAATCTTTCTTACCCCAAAAGTCACTTTATCCTACAATACATTTTAAGGGCTGCAACACCACCCAACCATAAACCACCCATTACAAGCTCTGGTAGAAGGTAATACTGCATGCAAAAAAACTCCAACTGGCTCTGTTTGTTTGAAAGCATGAGCAACTGACGTACAGCAGTATGTGGACACTGTATGATGGTACCATATGTTTCATACTGTTGTTTGTGCACATCATTTGACATGTAGCTATGTATTGGAACTGTACTTTTAGCAATGGTATTTGCATTCTTTATAGCAATAGTATTTATTTTGCACATTTATTTGAAATCTGTATTTTGTGAAGATTTTTTAGCAATAAAAATCAGACATTGTTTGGTATGATACTGTTTATGTCATCATGTTTGATCATAACCCCATATTATGATAGGAGTTCCATTTGCTACTCTCTGTTCTTTATATCTGTCATGTGAAAGGGAAATTGAGCAAGCTTTCTAATGGGGTCCTTTTTCAAAGGCTGAGTAGTAGAACTCCCTCTATTAAAAAATGTGTTTTTACCATCAATTTATATGTTGGCAGTATTTTTTTTAAGAAAGAGAATATTAATTATTAGTGGATTTTTGTAGTAGAATATATAATCTTTTTGGACTATTTTGATTTGTTTGATCTCTATTGTTAAAAGTACTCCTATGGCATTTCATTTTAATAAAAGGGTGGATTCAATTTAATAGCTTCAAGAAGTATAAAAATGTATATTTTCTGTTAGGACATAGACCTTCATGTGGGCCAGTGTGTCCTGATTCTCTTGAGAAATCTTCTGTAATTAAAAAATGTAGGCTGATGCCTTGGAGATGTCTGTATAATTTACATCTCATCTGCCAGTAATGCTTGTCCTGATAACGGAAAAAGTCACCCTTTTAAAATGTGAAGAAAAAGCAAGCAGGTGAAACATGAAATTGGTAGGTGGTCAATGAAAATAAATTAGCTGCTTTGACCAATAAAGTCTAACTCTGTTATATATAACTTAACTAAATGTGACATGTTATCTGCAAAATAATGTGAAATCCAAGGGGTAGTTTAACCCAAGAGTATGGAAGAGATTGATTAATCTTTACAATACAATAATGTGGACCTGAAATTATCAGACAATAGGTCTGGCTTCATACATAAAAATACTCTGGATTCTGTCATTATCCATCTGCCTCAAATGCCAGGTCAGCCTTTGTGTTGTAGACGAACACTTGATAGAAGGTGATTAGAATTATTCACACAGTGGTCATATTATTAACATAATGGTTTGCTCCTTTATTCATCCATAAATTACATTTTTGGTTGCCATTTTTAAAGGGAAACAAGGAAACATAGTTATAAATGTTATGGTTTGTTATAAGCCAGGTCATTACAACATCTAATACGATATTTATATTGAAAGTCTAATATTTCTTGCCTATGGTTTGCACTTTTTTGAATTGCATCCCCTCTACATTTTAAAGCTTTTAAAAGGCATACAAATGCATTTACTGAGCATCAAATATTAGAATAATGTTATATATGATGATTCTGGTATAGTATAAAACTAAGAGAAGCTTTTTATTTAGTTTTTTTTTCTTGATTGTGGGGCAATATGTGAATTGTGTCATATTTTTAATGTAAGATGGTTAACTCGATGCTTTTTATCTCTGATACATTGATGTTGGATGTGACAGATGGAATGCTATAAGTTACTGACACTCGTACTATGATTTTGGATACTAATCCTTTGGATAGGTCATCAATATCAAGCATTCTGTGCCTTAAGGGTATGCCACACTAAACAACATCGCTAACGGATCGCTAAAAAACGTCACTATTTAGCGTTCCCGTTAGCGATGTTGTTGTGTGCGGCATCTGCCAGCGACGAGCTTCCTGCTGTGATCTCGCTCGTCGCTGGAATCGTTCCGTACCCTATTTTCGTCGCTGGCGCCCCGCTGGTAAGTATCTAATTGCTGAGTGTGGCACCTTTTTTAGCGATTTAGCGGTACTTTTGTACCGCTAAAGTCGTTAAGGAGATCGCTAACCGCGATAGCGTCCTAACGACATCGCTAAAATAGGTAGCTACTAGTGATATAGAAACAATCCCGCTAGCGATCTCATTAGTATGCGACGCTAACGAGATCGCTAGCGGGATTGTGTAGTGTGGCAGTACCTTTAGTCACTCTACGCCATCTAGGGAACATCCTTTCACACTCTACAGTCACATTACCTTATCAGCAAAGGCCCCTGGGTTGCATCCCCAGCATAGCCGCTGGTTTACAGAGCAAGCTAGCAGTGGAAGAGTTAGCAAGCATACATGTAATGAATGAGCTGGTCACATGATCTTAATCAGAAGTTGTAGCATCAGGAGCAGAATAAATGCAATAACTGGCAATACAATCCTGACTAATGGAGGATTAAATAAGGCCTCCGAACAATATTTTTAAATTTGTCTTGAACTGGCCAGTCATGAAATAAATAAAAATTGACTGGTTGGTCTCTAGTGATGAGCGAACGCGCTCGCCACTACTCGTTACTTGCCTGAGTATCACGGTAGTCGTCATACTCGGCGAGCACTGAGCATTTCCGGGATCATGCGGCGGGAACGGGGGTCTCCACCCAGCATTTTTGGCGGACTTTAGAGACCCAATCATGCTGCAGGGATTGTCTGCCAGGCCATCAAATGCTGCAGCCATCTTTGCTGTGGTCATGCAATGATTGGCTTGGCCGCACAGCATTATCACGACTATAAAAGACCGGGAGCCGCCCTGCTCGCCGCATTCAGCTCTGGATTCAGAGAGTGTAGATAGAGCTGCTGCTGAGGTAGGGTCAGATTTGGCGATTTCTTAGCCAGTGTGGGGTCTACCATCCTAAACTACTCAAATCCTGATAAGCCAACAGTCCTTTTAAGGACTAATTCCCGAGTATATAGGTTCCAGTGTTAGGCAGGCAGGGGAGTGAACATCGCTGTATACACATCAGTCCAAGTCCTGCAGGCACTGTATGTGTGTATATAGATCATCGCATACATCAAGAGTGTCCATTCCCTTCCTGATTTCTGTTGCTGCTGCTGTTACCTGTAGGATATATTGGCCATATATACCTAGCCCCAGGTGTAATTGGAATACAGGCCACACATTTTACGGTGTGGTATCTCCGTGCTAGATCATTTCTGTGCGTGCTCAAAGCGTGGCCAGTGTACGGAAATTTTTTTCTCTGGGTGTGAATGCACTTAAAAACACCATTACTTTTATAAAAAAAAAATGGGCACAAATTTGTGTTACTGGTATTTCCGTGCCAGCTCATATCTGTGCGTGCTCAAAGTGTGGCCAGTGTACGGCAATTTGTTTTTGTAGCCCTGGGTGTGATTGCACGTAAAAACACCATTACTTTTTATAAAAAAAGGCCCAAATTTGTGGTACTGTTATCTCCGTGCCAGCTCATATCTGGGCATGCTCAAAGCGTGGCCAGTGTATGGCAATTTTTTTTGTTGCCCTGGGTGTGATTGCACGTAAAAACACCATTACTTTTTATTTAAAAAAGGCCACAAATTAGTGGTACTGTTATCTCCATGCCATTTCATATTTGTGCGTGCTCAACGTGTGGCCAGTGTACGGCAATTTTTTTTGTAGCCCTGGGTGTGATTGCACGTAAAAACACCATTAATTTTTAATCCAAAGAAATCAGGGCACAAATTTGTGGTACTGATGTCTCCGTGCCAGCACATATCTGTGCGTGCTGAACGTGTGGCCAGTGTACGGCAATTTTTTTTTTTTAGCCCTGGGAGTGAGTGCACTTACAGACAGCACCATGTTGCATTATTTTTAAAAACAGGCCACATTTAACAGTGGGGTCTATCTGTGACATGCCTCACACATCCGTGTGCCAAAATTTGATGCATTTTAGGCCTAACTTCCCTTTTTTGGCCATTCTCTCATTCTCGATATATCCGGCTGTCTTTTTTTATCCACACAATCATAAAAAATTAATCCAGTCTGTTATCTCAGGCTGAGGCCTGGTGTATCTGTGGTGGAAAAATCTTTTCTTGGCAGTCATATGTTGCATAGTTCTGTCTGCTAGACTTCTTGTACACCTTTTCAATTGTGTTCAAACAATAACAAAAAACCTAACCCAAAAAATTAATCCAGTCTGTGATTTCAGGCTAAGGCCTGGTGTATCAGTGGCGTAAAAATCTTTGCTTCATAGGCATACATTGCATAGTTGTGTCTGCTATTCTGGTTCAACTCATTTTTTTATTTTTTTCAAACTAACAAAAAACCTAACCGCAAAAATTAATACAGTCTGTGATATCAGGCTAAGGCCTCGTGTATGTGTGGTGGAAAAATCTTTTCTTGGCAGGCATATGTTGCATAGTTCTGTCTGCAAGCCTTCTTGGATGCCTTTTTTATTGTGTTCAAACAGTAATAAAAAACATAACCCTAAAAATTAATCCAGTCTGTGATTTCAGGCTAAGGCCTGGTGCATCAGTGGAGTAAAAATCTTGCTTCGCAGTCATACGTTGCATAGTTCTATCTGCTATCCTGGTTCAACTCATTTTTCATTTTTTTCAAACAGTAAGAAAAAAACCTAACCCAAAAAATTAATCGAGTCTGTGATTTCATGCTAAGGCCTGGTGTATCAGTGGTGTAAAAATCTTTGTTTTGCAGGCCTACGATACATAGTTCTGTCTGCTAGCCCTTTTCTACCCCTTTTTTTATTGTGTTCAAACAATAAACAAAAACATAACCCAAAAAAATAATACAGTCTGTTATCTCATGCTGAGGCCTGGTGTATCTGTGGTGTAAAAATCTTCGCTTTGCAGGTATACTGATCACATATAATTTTTCTCCAAATAAATCCATTTGTATTGAGCTTATCAAATATTTCAGTAGTCCATTTAAAATGTGCAAGGCAAGGGGCAAGGGACAGGGAAGTGGACGTGATGCTGATGTTGCACGCAGAAGCCGAGGCCGTGGCCAAGCTAAAAGTGGGCCGCAGCAAAGACCCACATGTTCTCTCTCAACCTTCCTGTCCCAGTTTCTAGGGGAGCACAGCACACCACTATGGAAGCCAGAGCAGTGTGAAATGGTAGTTGGTTGGATAGCGGATAATGCTTCAAATCACTTAGCCACCACCACCACCATGTCTTTCACACGGTCAAGTGTGAGTGTGGACTGGCTATTACTCACACTGATCCTTCTGCCTCTTACCATGCAGAGTGCCCTAAGACAACAGATTCCACACTCGAACAATCCGAAGAGCTGTTCAGTTTTCTATTTGGAGATTCGTGCCTCTCGACCGCTCCACTTGAAGAGGGAAAGATGATATTCCATGTAGAGATGCACAAATCTTTGAGCAGCCACGGTCACAAGAGGTGGATGATGATGAGACACAATTGCCGGAAATTCAGGAGGAGGAGCATGGTGCGGATGTGGAAGACGAGGTGGTGGATGACATAGTGACTGACCCAACCTGGCAGGAGGACATGTAGAGCGAGGACAGCAGCACACATGGGGAAGGAGGCATATCACCCCAACAGGCAAGAAGAAGCAGTGTGTTGGCCGCAGATAGAAGGCATGCATCCGTTCCCCATAACAGCAACAAGATGGAAGTTGCCATTCCAACTGTTAGATCTTCCCTAGTCTGGTTATTTTTTAAAGGCTCTGCCGATAACCAAAAACAGGCCATTTGCAGCACTTGCCATGCCCGCTTCATCAGGGCTAGCAAAACTACCAGCCTGACCACCACCAGCATGATTAGGCACATGGCAGCAAAGCACCCGACTTTGTGGGCCGAACTCCAGGCTCCAGGAACACTGTCTGCAGGTGACAACACTGCTTCTTCCACTGTTTTGTGTAAAAGCCAATCCCCAGTTGAACATGCCTGTGAAGATGCCTCGGGCCCTGCACCTGTTGTTGCTCACAGTCAACCAGCACCATCATCAAGCCCGTCCACGTCCTTGTTCCAGCGCAGCCTTCAGTTGTCTATGGCCGAGTCATTGGAACGCAAGCAGAAATACCCATCCAATGCCCTACACACAGTACTTAATTCACACATTTCTCGACTGTTTGCGCTCGAAATGTTGCCTTTTCGGCTCGCTGAGACGGAAGCTTTCTGCAACCTGATGGCAATGACCGTCCCAACGTACTCGGTCCCCAGTTGCTACCATTTCTCCTGTTGTGCCGTACAGGCATTACATCAGCATGTTGTCACGGGTGTGTCGCCACGAAGATTGTCGCGATTACACAACCTGACTTCTCACAGTTGAGTTTTTGGTGCTTGGTGTTTGTCGGCAGTGAGGGAGTTAATTTTCCCTCTCTCTGTGCTAGACGAGGCCCAGCCTCGTCCAGTTGCAGTTAATGCTGCACTAATGAGATTCCTTCAAATACCTGCCAGTCTGCTAGGGAAGTGTCGGTGAAAGCATTCATGCAGACCAGCAGAGCGGATCGTGGTATTGTGAAGTCTGAAGTGAAGAGTACCTGGTGTGGTTTTCTCCCCTCCTCGCTTTATTATTTATCTCCTTACCCGTTGGTGTTCCCTCTGTAGTTGTAGAGTGAGTTTTGTATGCAAGGTGGTCTTTTGTTTTACCCCTTGTACTGTCTCGTTCGTCTTATACTGTGTGTAGGCATTTACCTTCCCGTTCCCTGTGGTGGTGATCAGGGTCCTTCTCAGGACTAGATTACAGAGGGTCAGGGATTCACAGGAGATAGGGTTACGCTGGCGGCCTGGACCTCTGTACCATCAACAGTACCTCCAGGTAGAGGGATTAGTCAGGGCTCCAGCTTAGGGTCAGCATAGACCCGGACCTCCTGTATACAGTGACAGCGTGACATTTTCACCGACCATACTAAAGATTCTCTCCAGCCACCATGGATCCAGTAGCCAGTCTAGCTCGGCAGTTGCAGAGTTTGTCCATGGAGCTGGCGGACGTTAAGTCCAAGGTTTTGTACCCCCTGGAGCAAGCCGGACCTGAACCTAAAGTAGCTCTCCCTGACAGGTTCACTGGAGGGCGGGACAAGTTTTTTGCTTTCCGGGAGGCATGTAAATTGTACTTTCGGCTGCGACCTCGGTCATCGGGGAGTGAAGATCAAAGGGTGGGAATTGTCATCTTGCTCCTACAAGGGGACCCCCAATCATGGGCGTTCTCGCTTCCCCCGGGCTCCCCGGCTCTCCAGTCAGTGGATAGGTTTTTCGCAGCTCTGGGTCTTGTATATGATGACCCGGATCGGGTCTCCCTTGCTGAATCTAAGTTACGTAAGATACAGCAGGGAGATCGTCCGGCGTAGAAATTCTGTTTGGAGTTCCGTAGGTGGGCCACGGACACCCAGTGGAATGACCCGGCTCTTAGGAGCCAGTTTTGTCAAGGTTTATCTGACAAATTAAGGGATGTGCTGGCACAGTATGACCCTCCCACGTCACTGGAAGCTGCTATGGCCCTTGCTATTCGCATTGACAGATGGCTTCGGGAGAGGTGCCGGGTAACTCCGCCCCCTGTGATGACTCCACCTTCTACTAGGGTCCCTTATATGGAGGTTCCCCTGGTCAGTCCAGAGGAGCCTAGGCAGTTAGGAGGGACATCATTCCGAGGGAGGGGATCGGCAGTGCGCCGCAAGACAGGAAGGTGTTTCTTCTGCGGGAGAAAGGGACATTTTATTGGGGGTGTCCATCCCGTCCTTTGCAGAGTGAGAAGTCGCCGGAAAACTATTGATCCCAGGTTGTGCGGTGGATGACAATCTGGGAGTAAGTATTTCGTCCCCAGGTCCGTCTCAATTTCTCGTACCAGCGGAGGTGGTGGTGGCTACGAGAACTGAGAGGATATCTGTTCTTCTGGATAGTGGGGCCAGGGCTAATCTGGTGGATGCTCGGTTTGCCCGGGTTCAAGGTATGCGACTAAGTGTATTGGCTAAACCCATCCCCATATTCTCGATCGACGCCAGGCCTCTCGGTCAAGGTAGTTTTTTGCAAGCCGTGCATAACATAGATCTTCGAGTGGGGGCGATACATAAAGAATTGTTGTCGTGTTATGTGTTGGAGGGTCTTCCCACTCCTATAGTGTTGGGCCTTCCTTGGTTAACTAAGCATAACCCGGTTGTTAATTGGCAATCCAGAGAGATAAGCCAGTGGAGTGAATTCTGTAATAAAAACTGCATGAACACGGTCATTGGTGCGGTCGTGCCTAGGGCCTTACCTCCATTTCTGGTGGACTTTGAGGATGTATTTTCGGAGAAAGGGTGTCAAGAACTACCTCCTCATCGCGCGTATGACTGTTCTGTAAAATTGCTCCCTGAGGCCAAGTTACCGAAATCTAGGTTGTATAACCTTTCTGGTCCTGAGAGGCAGGCCATGAAGGATTATATTTCGGAGAGTCTGGCTAAGGGGCATATTAGACCTTCATCTTCCCCGGTGGCCGCGGGGTTCATCTTTGTGAAGAAGAAAGATGGAGGCCTACGCCCTTGCCTGGATTTCCGTGAGCTTAATCGGATTACGGTCCGAGATCCGTATCCGCTCCCACTTATTCCCGATCTCTTCAATCAGATCGTGGGCGCCAAATGGTTCTCTAAGATGGATCTCAGGGGGCGTATAATCTGATTAGGATGAAGGAGGAGGATGAGTGGAAGACGGCGTTTAACACTCCGGAGGGGCATTATGAGAACCTTGTCATGCCATTTGGTCTGACTAATGCCCCGGCGGTGTTTCAACATTTTGTTAATGACATCTTTCGCCACCTGGTGGGACAGTTTGTTGTCATATATCTGGATGACATCTTAATTTACTCGCCGGATCTTGTGTCTCATCAGGAGCATGTTAGGCAGGTGTTGCAGATCTTGCGGAATAATAAACTGTACGCCAAATGGGAGAAGTGTGTGTTCGCCGTACAGGAACTTCAGTTTTTAGGATTCCTGGTGTCAGCATCCGGTTTTCGTATGGACCCTGGGAAAGTGCGGGCAGTTCTTGAGTGGGATCTGCCAGAGGATCTTAAGGCATTACAACGTTTCCTGGGGTTTGCTAACTACTACCGGAAATTTATTCGTAATTTCTCGTCCATAGTTAAACCTCTCACAGACATGACTAAAAAAGGGACGGATTTTTCAAGGTGGTCTGACAAGGCTTGTCAAGCGTTTTCCTCCTTGAAAAAATGTTTTGCTTCGGCACCCATACTCATTCAACCAGATGCGTCACAGCCGTTCATTGTGGAGGTAGACGCTTCTGAGGTAGGGGTGGGAGCGGTATTATCTCAAGGTCCGTCCCCTGGTAAATGGCATCCATGCGCCTTCTTCTCTAAAAAATTGTCGTCCGCTGAGAGGAATTATGATGTCGGCAATAGGGAACTCTTGGCCATTAAATTAGCTTTTGAGGAGTGGCGTCATTTTTTGGAGGGGGCAGTACACCCGGTCACCGTCATTACCGATCACAAGAACCTGCTATATTTAGAGTCCGCAAAATGTCTGAATCACAGACAAGTTAGGTGGTCGTTGTTTTTTATCAGGTTTAATTTTGTCGTCACATATCGTCCTGGGTCAAAAAATGTAAAGGCGGATGCCTTATCTCGCAGTTTCCCTGGGGCCGGGAAGACGGATGACCCGGTTCCTATCCTTCAGGAGGGGGTGGTGGTGTCGGCAGTATGCTCTGAGCTTGAGGAGGAGGTATTGGAGGCTCAGGGGGACGCCCCTGTTGGACCTCCAGGGAGACTGTTTGTTCCAGATCAGTTGAGACAAAAGGTAATCGAGGCACACCATAATTCAGCTTTGGCAGGACACCCAGGGAGTAAAGCAACTGTGGATCTCCTCTCGCGCCGGTTTTGGTGGCCTAACTTACATAGGGAGGTGGTAACTTTTGTCGCGTCCTGTGGGGTTTGTGCGCGCTCTAAGACCCCACATACCCGTCCGTCTGGGGCCCTCTTACCTTTGAAGATCCTGGAGCGTCCGTGGACTCATCTGTCTATGGACTTTATTACGGACCTCCCGCCGTCTTCGGGTAAAACAGTCATACTCGTTGTAGTGGACAGGTTCAGCAAGATGGCACATTTTATCGCTCTTCCTGCTCTTCCTAATGCTAAAACTCTTGTGCAGGTGTTCATTGGGGAGATTGTGAGACTTCACGGGGTACCCTCCGATGTGGTGTCGGATCGGGGGTCTCAGTTTGTGTCCAAATTCTGGAAGGCATTTTGTACACGGCGGGGGATGCAGTTGTCATTTTCATCGGCTTTTCATCCGCAGACCAATGGTCAGACAGAGCGTCTGAACCAGGGCTTGGAGACATATCTCCGGTGTTTTGTGTCAGAGAACCAGGAGGACTGGGCTTCTTTCTTGCCTCTGGCGGAATTCGCTCTTAACAATAGGCGGAGCGAGTCCACTGGTAAGTCCCCGTTTTTTAGGGCATATGGTTTTCACCCCAGTTTTGTACTTTCAGTAGGGGGGGCTCTTCGGGGGTTCCTGAGGAAGAACGATTTTCGTCATCACTCGCTTCAGTGTGGAGAGGAGTGCTGAATAATCTGAGTACTATGGGGAACCGATAGAAACGTATGGCTGATAGGAGGAGATTGTCTGGTCCGGACCTAAGTGTGAACGATCGGGTATGGTTGTCTACCAAGAATATAAAACTTAAGGTTCCCTCCTGGAAACTGGGTCCCAGGTTCATCGGGCCATACAGGATCAGTTCTATAATTAATCCGGTGGCATTCCGTCTTGACCTCCCCCCTACGTTTAAAATTCACAATGTGTTCCACAGATCGTTGCTTAAGAGGTATGTGGCGCCGGTGACACCAGCACCTTTACCTCCTCCTCCTGTGGTGGTCAATGGTAACTTGGAGTTTCAGGTGTCGAAAATCATCGATTCACGTCTGAATCGCCGGTCCCTTCAGTGCCTGGTTCATTGGAAGGGGTATGGTCCTGAGGAGAGGACATGGGTTCCTGCGTCGGATATTAACGCAGACCGATTAATTCGGGCCTTCCACACAACTCACCCAGATAAACCTGGCCCTGAGGGTCCGGAGGCCCCTCGTAGAAGGGGGGGTACTGTCACGGGTGTGTCGCCACGAAGATCGTCACGATTACACAACCTGACTTCTCACAGCTGAGTTTTTGGTGCTTGGTGTTTGTCGGCAGTGAGGGAGTTAATTCTCCCTCTCTCTGTGCTAGACGAGGCCCAGCCTCGTCCAGCTGCAGTTAATGCTGCACTAATGAGATTCCTTCAAATACCTGCCAGTCTGCTAGGGAAGTGTCGGTGAAAGCATTCATGCAGACCAGCAGAGCGGATCGTGGTATTGTGAAGTCTGAAGTGAAGAGTTCCTGGTGTGGTTTTCTCCCCTCCTCGCTTTATTATTTATCTCCTTACCCGTTGGTGTTCCCTCTGTAGTTGTAGAGTGAGTTTTGTATGCAAGGTGGTCTTTTGTTTTACCCCTTGTACTGTCTCGTTCGTCTTATACTGTGTGTAGGCATTTACCTTCCCGTTCCCTGTGGTGGTGATCAGGGTCCTTCTCAGGACTAGATTACAGAGGGTCAGGGATTCACAGGAGATAGGGTTACGCTGGCGGCCTGGACCTCTGTACCATCAACAGTACCTCCAGGTAGAGGGATTAGTCAGGGCCCCAGCTTAGGGTCAGCATAGACCCCGGACCTCCTGTATACAGTGACAGCGTGACACATGTGTACCAAAACATTAACCGTGCCCTAAACAATGCTGTTACTGGGAAAGTTCACCTAACCACGGACACATGGACAAGTGCCTGAGGGAAGGGACAGTACATCTCATTGAAGGCACACTGGGTTAACATAGTGGAAGCCGGGACTCAGTCGAACCTTGGGATGGAACACATCCTCCCCACGCCGAGGATTGCAGGTCCTATGTCAATCAGGGTTGCCCTCACAGTCTACAGCTCCTGCACCACCTCCTCATCCTCCTCCTCTACTTCATCCTCCATCTCCGAAAAGAATACATCAGTCCGAAGCTGGATGCACTGCAGCAATGCTTCAGCCAAGCGGCAACAGGCTGTGCTGAAGCTAATCTGCATAGGTGACAAACCGCACAATGCAGAAGAGTTGTGGACAGCACTGAAAAAGCAGTCAGATATTTGGTTGACAACCGCTGAATCTACAGCCAGGCATGGTCGTGTGTGACAATGGCTGTAACCTGGTGGCAGCTCTGAGGGAAGGTGAGCTGACACAAGTACCTTGCTTGGCCCATGTGCTTAACCTCATGGTTCAACATTTTCTAAAAAGCTACACGGAGGTGCCAGAACTGCTAGTGAAAGTACGCCGTCTGTCTACCCATTTCCGAAAGTCAATTACAGCTTCAGCCACCCTTGCCGTGCTTCAGCAGTGTTTGCAGCTTCCGGCTCACCGACTGGTGTGTGATGTCCCCACGTATTGGAACAATACACTGCATATGTTTGGATTTGTGAACAGAAGAGTGCAGTTGTTGACTGCCAGCATCAACAAGGCCATCGATATACAGTTCAGACTCCACACATAAGACCTCAGGAGTGGACATGGATGTCAGACATAAGTACCATCCTCCAGAACTTTGAGGACTGCACCAAGATGGTGAGCGGCGATGACACCATAATTAGCGTCATCATCCGGCGTCTCAGCATTCTTAAAACCTCTCTGCTCACAATTAAAGATGATGCATTGCAGGAATTGCAGGCAGAGCAGGAGAACGTGTAGCAAGGAACCATACAGGTTACTTACACTCAGTCCAGCATCATGTCGTCGCAACATGTCTTGGTAGACAATGAAGAGGGGGAGGAGGAAGAACAGGAACTACTTTCATGCGCTGTAGACAGTACTACAAGCACAGCTGTCATACCATCTGTTCTCTGAGGATGGCCTTAGGACAGAGAGGATTAGTATGAGGATGAGGAGGAGGAGGACACCATGGTCAGTCGTCCTGTTGGTGAGGACATGGAAGACATGCCTGTTAGTAGTCTAGCACGCATGGCTGACTTTATGTTGCGCTGCGTTTCCCGTGACACTCGCATTATAAAAATTTTCGGTGACACTCATTACTGGTGGGTGACACTTTTAGACCCACGCTGCATGAACAATTTTCAATCTCTTATTCCAGAGTCAGACAGGGGTCTACAAATGGTGCATTACCATAGTGCCCTTGTATCGGAATTAGTGAAAAAATTCCCATGTGAGAACGCTGGCAGCAGACGTCAGAGTTTGTTGTACAGCCAAGGAGTCCAAGTGAGAGAGACAGAAGTACAATCCAGGTCAGGCAGGGGAACAATGGCAAAGTCCTGGGAAAATTTAATCAGACCCTCCCATCGTGCCACTACAGAGGCAAGGGTGCTGTCACAAGAAGTTCAGTGTTTGGGAAGATGGTGAGGGAGTACCTTGCAGATCGTACAAACGTCCTCTGGGATTCCTCTGTGCCTTTTAATTGTTGGGTAGCCAAACTGGACACGTGGCATGAACTGGCTCTCTACGCCTTGGAGGTCCTGGTCTGCCCTGCTGCTAGCGGTCTGTCAGAACAGGTTTTTAGTGCCGCTGGGGGAATTATAACAGATAAGCGCATCCACCTATCAACTGACAATGCTGACAGGCTGACTCTTATCAAAATGAACAAGAGCTGGATTGGGCAAGACTTCTGTACACCTCCAAATGAAAACACCGAAATATAACCTTAAATGCATTGTCTTTTTTGTAGAGGTGTATTCTCTCACGCACATCTTCACAACCAAATAATGGGGATCTGCTTCCTGAGTTGGTCTGTTTGCTGTTAGCCTCCTCCTTATCCTTATCATCCACAACCAGTATAACACCAGGGCGAAAAGATTGCATGATGCAAAAGTAACTCAATTTTTGGCAAGGGTATTATCGTATTTTTCGGACCATAAGACGCACTTTTTTCCCCAAAATTTTTTGGGGAAAATGGGGGTGCGTCTTATGGTCGCAACATACCGAAAAGTCCGGTGGCGGTGACGGTCCCAATGCAGCTTCCCTGTGGTGCGGTGGTGGTGTCGGGGCAGCAGCGAGGCTCTGGGCTGCGTGGGGGGGCTCCGCTGGCATTTCATCCTAGCTGGAAAGCCCCTGCAGCTGCAACATGGTGCCGTCCTGAAAGATGGCCACCAGGGGCCTCCGGTGGCGGTCCTGATGCAGCCTGTGGTGCAGTGGTGGTGTCGGGGCAGCAGCGGGGCTCTGTGCTGCGTGGGGGGCTCCACCGGCATTTTGTCCTAGCCGGAAAGCCCCCTGAAGCTGCGACGTGGTGCCGTGCTGAAGAATGGCCGCCAAGGACCTTCGGAAAGATGGCCACCGCATACTCATTCAAATCTCGACAACGAGATCTCTTCCCGAGATCTCAGGACAAGATCTCGTTGCCGAGATTTGAATGAGTATGCGGCGGCCATCTTTCCAGAGGCCCCTGGTAGCCATTCCTCAGTACGGCACTGCGTCGCAGCTGCGGGGGGGTTTCCGGCTAGGACGAAATGCCGGCAGAGCCCCCCACGCAGCACAGAGCCCCGCTGTTGTCCTGACACCACCACCGCACCACAGGCTGCATCGGGACCACCACTGGAGGCCCCTGGCAGCCATCTTTCAGGATGGCACCGCGTCGCAGCTGCAGGGGGCTTTCCGGCTAGGACGAAATGCCAGCGGAGCCCTCCATGCAGCCCAGAGCCCCGCTGCTGCCCCGACACCACCACCGCACCACAGGCTGCATCGGGACCGCCACCGGAGGCCCATGGCAGCCATCTTTCAGGACGGCACCATGTCACAGCAGCGGAGCTGTGGGGGACTTTTGGGCTAGGACGAAATGCTGGTGGAGCCCCCCATGCAGCCCAGAGACCCGCTGCTGCCCTGACACTACCACTGCACCACAGGGAAGCTGCATTGGGACCGCTGCCAGATTTGTGAGTATATTGGCACCCCACAGAGCACAGCCATCCCACAGAACATAGCCACCTCACAGTGCCCAACCACCCCACAGAGCACAGCCACCCCACAGAACACAGCCACCCCACAGAGCACAGCCACCCCACAGAGCACAGCCACCTCACAGAGCACGCCACTTTTTTTGGAAGTGCATTTGAGCAGTAGGGTGATTTGCTTTTGAAGGAGAAAAATAAAAAAAATAAAAAAAAATCTCTTTAAATCTTCTGCTTCAGCGAGTGTGAACGAGCTGAGTGTGACCGGTGCGCAAATGCGAACAGTGGTAAGTGTGACTTGAGATTCAGTGAAAAAGTATTTGAAAAACCTTTAATCAAATACCTGCGTGAATTGGTGTGAGTGGCTGAATTGTGGATTGCTGATTGCCTTTCTACCTGTTCTATTTTTGGGGGGCTTTTTTAACCTATTTTTTCTCTCTAAAAGATTAATCTCTTATTTTACTATCTGTGTGTTTAAAGGTTAACTATATTGCATTTAAATCTTGGTGTAGCTATATTCACAAGGGGTTAATTAAGGGTGGGGGTTCATAATTAAAGGTTTATAAGGGCCAGCTGGTTGGGGCTCAAGTCTTTTTGGAAGTGCAAATTTCCCCATCTTTCCAGTGCTCCTGAATGCTCCCATGTGTATTGCTTTGTTCTATGGTATGAACTGCAAATTTCCCCATCTTTCCAGTGCTCCTGAATGCTCCCATGTGTATTGCTTTGTTCTATGGTATGAACTGCAAATTTCCCCATCTTTCCAGTGCTCCTGAATGCTCCCATGTTTATTGCTTTGTTCTATGGTATGAACTGCAAATTTCCCCATCTTTCCAGTGCTCCTGAATGCTCCCATGTTTATTGCTTTGTTCTATGGTATGAACTGCAAATTTCCCCATCTTTCCAGTGCTCCTGAATGCTCCCATGTTTATTGCTTTGTTCTATGGTATGAACTGCAAATTTCCCCATCTTTCCAGTGCTCCTGAATGCTCCCATGTGTATTGCTTTGTTCTATGGTATGATTTGCTCACCCATCTTGTATACATAATTGTACTCCATTCTTCTTATCTTCACCACACATCTGAGTGGTCTGTGTAACCCCTCCCCCCTTTTATGACCTTTCCTTAACTCTGTGCATTTGGCCTGAGCAGTCTCAGCCCACTTTCCAATCACACCTGATTGCCCTTAGCTGCAGATATATTCAGTGCAATGGGTCTGCTCCAGACCCGTGTCTGCTCCACATATTTCAAATCCCATATTTCAAATTACAGATTTCTAATTACACTACTGTGAATTAGACTAGAATTCTAGAATGGAATTTGGCTGCAAGGTAACATAATTTAAAACCACTATGTTTCAGTTCTTTTCACTTTCACCCCCATCCTCCTTTCTTTCTTCCTATCTCCTGTAATCCCCCCACCTAGTAAGGAATTAGTCATTTCCCCCTCCATTCTCCCCACCCATCTCACCTCCTCAGAACTGTTCCTCCACATACAATCCTTCTTACCAAGACACACACTGCCACATCATGTCTTATTCTGCTCCCACCTTCTAACGCTCTGTCTGCTACTCCTCATCGCTGGCGATGTACCCCCGAATCCTGGCCCTCCTCAACACATCCCCACACTCATTTCTAACACCCTGCCACGATCCTCC
This sequence comes from Oophaga sylvatica, assembly GCA_033576555.1. NCBI lineage: Eukaryota > Metazoa > Chordata > Amphibia > Anura > Dendrobatidae > Oophaga > Oophaga sylvatica. The sequence goes on along the minus strand of JARQOD010000004.1, from coordinate 188,641,453 downwards.
ACATGTTTCTGCAACCATGATAACCTCATACCTATCCATCCACACCCCCCTCCCCCGGTCCCACTACCTGGAGCACTAAGGAATGCACGCTCCATCTGCAATAAACTGTCATTTATCCATGACCTCTTTATCACCAACAAACTCTCCTTCCTTGGCATCACTGAAACCTGGCTCACCCCCTCTGACACAGCCTCTCCAGCTGCGCTTTACTATGGCGGATTCCATCTCTCTCACACCCCTCGCCCCAGCAACAAACGTGGTGGAGGGGTTGGCTTACTCATGTCTGATACCTGCTCCTTTACCACTATTCAACTTCCACCCTCCGCTGCTATTCCCTCATTCGACGTGCACTCCGTCCGCATCTATTCCCCCTCCAACCTCCAACTGGCTGTCATCTACCGCCCCCCGGAACTAGCCATCTCCACCTTTCTCGACCACTTCACCACCAGGCTACTCCATTTCCTCTCTGCTGACATCCCCACCATCATCATGGGCGATTTCAACATCCCCATTGACACTTCCACCCCGGCTGCCTCTAAACTTCTATCGCTCACGGCTTCCCTCGGCCTCACTCAATGTTCCTCTGCGGCCACTCACAAAGATGGTCACACGCTGGACCTTATCTTCACCCGCCTCTGATCCCTCACTAATCTCACTAACTCCCCCTGTCTGACCACAACCTACTGACATTCTCTTCCCTCTCCTCTGTTAGTACGCATCCCCCACTCCACAAACTCACCCACCCTCGCAGAAATCTCAAACGATTTACAATCGCTCTCTGAATCCCTCCTCCCTCTCACAGATATAGCCTCACTTAATGACACAGATGCTGCTGCTACATTTTATAACACCACAATAAAAGCCACACTTGATTCGGCCGCCCCCCTCACGCAGAACATAACTCGTACAATCAACAGGCAGCCCTGGCTGACCGGCCTGACCAAAGAACTGAGACGGGATTCCAGGGCTGCCGAGCGGAGATGGAAGAGAACCCATTCTACCGAGCACCTCAACGCATACAAGCAGTCCCTCGCCAGCTTCAAGTCCAAGCTGTCTGCCGCAAAACAAACTTACTTTGCATCTCTCATATCCTCCCTGTCTCACAACCCTAAACAGCTCTTCAACACTTTCAATTCTCCACTCCGTCCCCCAGCACCTCCTCCCTCTCCTCTCATTACTGCTGAAGACTTTGCCTCCTTCTTTAAGCAAAAGATTGATATGATCAAGAAAGCTTTGGCCCGCAGCCTCCAATGCCCCTCTTAGCCACTCAGCCCTGTTCTTCCAAAACCAGCTTCACCACCATGACAGAAGATCAGCTCTCCACTCTCCTGTCACGATCACACCTCACCACTTGCGCGCTTGACCCACTCCCGTCCCACCTCATCCCTAACTTTGCCACAGTCTTCATCCCTACTCTCACACACCTCTTCAACCTTTCACTTACAAATGGTGTCTTTCCTTCATCCTTCAAACATGCCTCAATCACTTTCATCCTCAAAAAGCCCTCCCTCGACCCATCCTCTGTGTCTAACTATCGCCCAATATCTCTTCTCCCCTACGCCTCAAAACTACTGGAACAGCATGTATATCTCGAACTGTCCTCCCACCTCTCCTCCTGTTCCCTCTTTGACCGTTTACAATCCGCCTTCCAACCGCATCACTCAACTGAAACTGCCCTAACTAAAGTCACTAACGACCTGCTAACCGCCAAGAGCAAGCGACACTACTCTGTCCTCCTTCTCCTGGACCTGTCGTCTGCCTTCGACACCGTGGACCATTCCCTCCTGCTACAGATTCTCTCATCTCTTGGCATCACAGACTTGGCCCTATCCTGGATCTCATCATACCTAACAGATCGAATATTCAGTGTCTTCCTCTGACACACCACCTCCTCACCTCGCCCCCTGTCTGTCGGTGTTCCTCAAGGCTCAGTCCTAGGACCCCTGCTCTTCTCCATCTATACCTTCGGCCTGGGACAGCTCATAGAATCCCATGGCTTGCAGTATCACCTCTACGCCAATGACATGCAGATCTACCTATCTGGACCTGACCTCACCTCCCTACTGACCAAAATCCCACAGTGTCTGTCTGCTATCTCAGCCTTCTTTTCTGCTCGCTTTCTCAAACTGAACATGGACAAAACAGAATTCATCATCTTTCCCCCACCTCATTCTTCCCCTCCACCAGACCTATCCATCAATGTCAATGGCTGCTCGCTTTCCCCAGTCCCGCATGCTCGGTGCCTTGGGGTGATCCTCGACTCTGCCCTCTCTTTCAAACCACACATCCAAGCCCTCGCCACCTCCTGCCTCCTCAAAATCAAAAATATTTCCCGGATCCGCTCATTTCTCAACCATGAAACCACAAAAACACTAGTGCACGCCCTTATCATCTCCCGCCTCGACTACTGCAACCTCCTACTGTCTGGCCTCCCCTCTAGCACTCTGGCACCACTCCAGTCCATCCTACACTCTGCTGCCCGACCAATCCACCTGTCTCCCTGATATTCCCCAGCCTCCCCCCTATGCCAGGCCCTTCACTGGCTTCCTATTGCCCAGAGGCTTCAGTTCAAAACCCTAACCATGACATACAAAACCATCCACAACCTTTCTCCTCCATACATCTGTGACATGGTCTCCCGCTCCCTACCCACACGCAACCTTCGATCCTCTCAAGATCTCCTTCTCGACTCCCCCCTCATCTCTTTTTCCCACAACCGCATACAAGACTTCTCCGGGCTTCCCCCATACTCTGGAATTCCCTGCCGCAAAACATCAGACTTTCACCAACAACGGAAACCTTCAAGAAGAACCTGAAGACCCACCTGTTCCGACAAGCCTACAGCCTACAATGATCCTCAGTCTACTGAACCATCGCACGACCAGCTCTACCCTTTCCTAGTGTATCCTCACCCATCCCTGTAGACTGTGAGCCCTCGCGGGCAGGGTCCTCTCTCCTTCTGTACTTGTGTGTCCCTTGTCTAGCACACGTTTATTGTACCTGTCTATATTTTCCCTTTTCATATGTAAAGCGCCATGGAATAAATGGCGCTATATAAATGTGTAATAATAATAATAAAAAGTGCATTTGAGCAGTAGGTTGATTTGCTGTTGAAGGAGAAAAAGAAAAAAAAAATCTCTTTAAATCTTCTGCTTCAGCGAGTGTGAGCGAGCTGAGTGTGACCGGTGCGCAAGTGCGAACGGTAGTAAGTGTGACTTGAGATTCAGTGAAGAAGTATTTGAAAAACCTTTAATCAAATACCTGTGTGAATTGGTGTGAGTGGCTGAATTGTGGATTGCTGAGTGCCTTTCTACCTGTTCTATTTTTTGGGGCTTTGTTAACCTATTTTTTCTCTCTAAAGGATCAATCTCTTATTTTACTATCTGTGTGTTTAAAGGTTTAAAAGTTAACTATATTGCATTTTAATCTTGGTGTAGCTATATTCACAAGGGGTTAATTAAGGGTGGGGGTTCATAATTAAGGGTTTATAAGGGCCAGCTGGTTGGGGCTCAAGTCTTTTTGGAAGTGCATTTGAGCAGCAGGTTGATTTGCTGTTGAAGGAGAAAAAGAAAAAAAAAATCTCTTTAAATCTTCTGCTTCAGCGAGTGTGACCGATGCGCAAGTGCGAACGGTGGTGTGACTTGAGATTCAGTGAAGAAGTATTTGAAAAACCTTTAATCAAATACCTGTGTGAATTGGTGTGAGTGGCTGAATTGTGGATTGCTGAGTGCCTTTCTACCGGTTCTATTTTTTGGGGGCTTTTTTAACCTATTTTTTCTCTCTAAAGGATTAATCTCTTATTTTACTGTGTGTTTAAAGGTTTAAAGGTTAACTATATTGCATTTAAATCTTGGTGTAGCTATATTCACAAGGGGTTAATTAAGGGTGGGGGTTCATAATTAAGGGTTTATAAGGGCCAGCTGGTTGGGGCTCAAGTCTTTTTGGAAGTGCATTTGAGCAGCAGGTTGATTTGCTGTTGAAGGAGAAAAAGAAAAAAAAAATATCTTTAAATCTTCTGCTTCAGCGAGTGAGAGCGAGCTGAGTGTGACCGGTGCGCAAGTGCGAATGGTGGTAAGTGTGACTTGAGATTCAGTGACTTTGGATTCAGGGAGTTTCCAAGGGAGGAATTACTGAATTGCTGTTATATTTTATTAATACTTTTTATTTATTTTTAGTTATCTTTGCTGTCTGGTGAAATCCCCATTAGAAATGTGCTCCACTATTGCCAATGCCATCCAGTGTACATCTTGCCACATGTATGCAGTACTTGAACAGCCGGTCGAGGGTGCATACTGCTGTGTGAGATGTGAGCACGTTGTGCATTTGGAAGCCCAAATCCTGGATCTAAATGTGCAGCTGGCAACACTGAGATCCATAGACAATATGGAAAGGAGTCTTCTGCTCACTGAGCAGACACACAATGGGATAGATGAGGGGGGGATGCTAGGTGGAGCTGCAGGACACTGAAGTAGGAAGCTGGGTGACAGTTAGAAAGCGGGGTAGAGGGAAGAGCATCAGGGAGGCTAGTCCTCATCTGGCACACCCCAATAAGTTTGCAAAGTTGGCAGATGAGGGGGTTGTCAGTACAGGGGTAGCACTGCAGCAGCCAGGCACGTCCTCTGAAAGCCGGAGGAGTGTCTGCTCCAGTAAGGGGGAATTAGGAGAGCAGGGCAGGCCAGACAGGTGCTGGTAGTGGGGGACTCAATTATTAGGGGAACAGATAGGGCAATCTGTCACAAAGACAGGGATCGTCGAACAGTGTGCTGCCTACCTGGCGCTCGAGTCCGACACATAGCTGATCGGGTTGACAGATTACTGGGAGGGGCTGGTGAGGACCCAGCGGTCATGGTGCACATTGGCACAAATGACAAAGTTAGAGGTAGGTGGAAGGTCCTTAAAGAAGATTTCAGGGAATTAGGCTGCAAGCTTAAAGCAAGGACTTTTTTCTGAAATACTGCCTGTACCACGTGCCACACCAGAGAGGCAACGGGAGATTAGGGAGGTTAATAAGTGGCTCAAAAATTGGTGTAGGAAGGAGGGGTTTGGGTTCCTGGAGAACTGGGCCGACTTCTCAGTTGGCAACAGGTTCTGTGAAAGGGATGGGCTGCACCTCAATGGGGAGGGTGCAGCTGTGCTGGGGGAGAAAATGGCTAGAAGGTTGGAGGAGTCTTTAATCTAGGGATTAGGGGGGAGGGTATTCATTTTAAAGAGGGGAAGGCAGTGCGGATAGAGACCTGGGCACAAAAAATTAAATTGGGGGTGGGGTTAGAACAGTTAATAATTTAAGAAAGAATAGAGGTTCAGAGAGATACATAAAGTGCATGTATACTAATGCCAGAAGCCTCACCAACAAAATGGCGGAATTAAAATTAATTCTGTTGGAACATAATTATGACATGGTGGGGATATCTGAGACTTGGCTGGATGAGAGCCACGACTGGGCGGTTAATTTACAGGGCTATAGTCTGTTTAGGAATGACTGTAAAAATAAGCGAGGTGGGGGTGTGTGTTTATAAGTAAAATCATCCTTAAAACCCATCCTGTGTGATATCTGTGAATCTAATGAAGATGTAGAGTCTCTGTGGGTGGAGATTAGGGGAGGGGGGAAAAATAATAAATTACTGATAGGGGTTTGTTATAAGTCTCCTAAAATAATGGAAGCAACAGAGAATATCCTCGTAAAGCAAATAGATGAAGCAGCAACTCAAGGAGAAATCATTATTATGGGGGACTTCAACTACCCTGAAATACATTGGGGAACAGAAACCTGTAGTTCCAGCAAAGCTAATAAGTTTTTGGCAACTATGAGAGACAATTACCTTTCACAACTAGTTCGGGACCCAACAAGAGGGGGGGTGTTATGTTTCGGTAGCTGAGGAGTGCAGGTAAAAAAGGCAATACACCAGAGTAGTTGGAATCTATGGGATTGCAGTACCCTGACTAACCACCACAACTAGAGGCAGCCGTGGAGCGTTCCTACGTTGGTCCTAGACGCCTCGTCACAGCCTGAGAAACTAACCACACCTAAAGATAGAAATAGGAAAGCTATCTGCCCCGGAGCAGAACCCCAAGATAATAGAAAGCCCCCAAACATGTAATGGCGGTTAGACAAGAGGAAATACTGACACAGAAAGAAAATAGAATGAGCAAACGCTGGGGCCAAAACTATCTAAATAGAAAAGGACAGGAAGGGTACTTACTGCAATCCCAGAAAACCCTGAAAAACACCAACTCTACTAATTTCAAGATCACCTGAGATCACACGACCTCTACCACCTAAATTAGCTCTCTGGTGTAACAAAAATCAAAACAGCAGCCACTGAAAAAACTGGAAAAGCAAAAGAACAAAACTCAGTGGCTGAACTAAACTGAGAAGGCAGAAGCCCCCGGAGGGGACCCAGAAGGCCCCCAAAGAAGTGCAGGACAAAATGCAAAAATATAGCAAACAACACAAAAGAAGAAAAATTCTTATCTGGTAGCAGGAGATGCAGACACGACACAGCAGGCTACAAGGGAAACTGGAATGAAGGATTCAGACCAGAACAATTGATCACCGGCAACCTGATGGGAAAATGACTCCCTTATATAAGACCAGTCAGTAACACCTGATTCCCAGTCCTCACAATCTTCACTAGTACCGCTTGTAACCACCAGAGGGAGCCTCTGCTCAGAACTCATCTCAAACCCATTCACAACAGTACCCCCCCTTGAGGAGGGGTCACCGAACCCTCATTTGAGCAACCAGGTCGGTCAGGATGAGTTCTATGATACGCACTGAAAGTCTCCTAGCATGGATGTCCGAAGCAAACACCCAAGAATTGTCTTCCTGACCATAACCTCTCCATTTAACCAAATACTGGAGTCTTCGTCTAGAAAAACGAGAATCCAATATTTTCTCAACCACTTACTCAGATTGCCCTCAACCAAAACAGGGTCAGGAGGCACAGTAGCAGGAACCACTGGCTCAACAAACCTCTTCAACAAGGGACTTGTGGAACACGTTATGGATCTTAAATGTCCCTGGAAGAAGCAAACGAAAAGAAACAGGATTAATAATCTCCATGACTTATAAGGTCCAATGAAACCTAGGCTTAATTTTGGAGATGCTACTCTCTAGGAATATTCTTTGAGGACAACCAGACCAAGTCCCCACTTTAACCCGAGGACCATCAGTCCTATGCCGGTTAGCAAACCGCTGGGCCTTCTCCTGAGAGAGGGACAACCTCTCCACTACCTGGTCCCAAATCTGTTGCATACGCTCAAACAACAGAGTCACCTGGACAGACAGAAGCTTCCGTCTGTCCTGAAGAAAATCGAGGGGGGGAAAACCAGAATTACAGAAAAACGGGACATCAAAGGGGGCAGAGCTAGCCCTATTATTAAGAGCAAACTCAGCCAAAGGCAAAAAAGGACCAGTCATCCTGATCGCAGACACAAGCTCTTAGATAAGTCTCTAAGTCTGGTTTGTTCTCTCCCGTTTGACCCTTGGTCTGGGGATGAATGCCGAGGAGAAAGACAATTGAAATACCAGTTTAGAAAAAAAGCTCCAAAATCTGGAAA
>JARQOD010000004.1:188549754-188633793 GCA_033576555.1 Oophaga sylvatica | reverse complement strand
AGGCAAAAAACCCCAGGAACGGCAGGAAAGGGGAATCGGAGCTGTGGCTAAAAAGGGGTTGATGCACGGAAAACTTTGCTCGGGCCCTACTTTTAAGGGGGAAAACCCTTAATATGGGGTGGAGCCCTCCGCATTGGCTGGAGACTGATTTGGAAAATGCGCGCGGCTCCTTTAAGAGGGGGGGAGGGTGCGGGCGCGCGCCCAAAGGGCCAGTAGCGGGAAGGAGCCGCGGGGGCCCAAAGGGGGCGGAAGGGGGGCGCCGGGGACAGGTGAGGAGAGGACGCCCCTGTCTGGCAGCGGGACGGGGGTAAAATTTTGACACATTTTTTTTTTTTTCCCGATTTTTTTTCTGAAAATTTGGGGTGCGTTTTTTGGTCCGGTGGTCTTATAGTCCAAAAATGGGTATAAAAATATTTCTATTTAATTACTGTCCTGAGCGTTGCTAAGGAGAAACATTCTCGCGAACACATTCTGACTTCATATCTATGAACCTGTTTTTCCCCTTCCCTTTTATTTTTTTTCTATGTGGCTTCACATTTGCAATTTATTGTTTTTTTTCGTATGATTTCTATTATGTTCATTGCCCACGGTACTGACTGGGGTAATGGTTCGTACTTTTAAAGGGCCAGTAAATTTTGGGCAAGGGGGGGCTGTGAGGCAAAAATTTATTTTTAAAAAAAGTCCCCCCCTTGGTAAAATTTTTGTCGCCTATGCACTCCATTACAAAGTCTCAGAGCCCCAAACCAATTGGGCCTACTTTTTAAAATCAGTTTCCTGAAATGTTCTTCCTTCCCTCCCACTAAGGGCGGGGTAAATGTGTTTTTATGTTATAGGCCGGTGTTTTTGGGCAAGGGGGCTGGAAGGAAATAGTATTTTTTTAAAAAGGTACAGCCATTGGGCAAATGTTTTGCCATGACTCCCTTTCAAATCTCAGAGACCCCCAAACCCCAATTGGGGGCCCACTTTTTTAAAACGTTTTCCCGCAAAGTCTCTTCCCTTTTCTTAGACTACAGACCCCGGGTGAAGTGTTATGTACTGTTAAGGGCCCGTGAATTTTGGGAAGAGGGCTGTCTGGCAATGTTATTTTTTAAAAAAGGTACCCCTTTGGGGAAACCCTCCTTGTTGGGAAAAGACTATAAAATTTGCTAACTTAGGTTCACTTGAAAAGCCCTTTTGTGTTTCCTGGGTTTTCAATTGGCACAATACACTAAAAAAAATTGGTAAAAACAATGCTGTTAATTTGACTCAGTAGTTCATTACAAATATTTCTTTGTCCGCTATTTTTATTTCTCTCCTTGAGAGCCATAACTTTGGCTGCATCAAATGGTAAGAGTTCAACACAAAAAAGTGATGGCTGAATGCTTGTAGAGGCAGAGGACTTAATCAATTTTTGAAGCGATAACTGCATGTTCCTTCTTTACTGGATTATAAACAGGAAGATAAAAAATGATCTTATTATCTCTAAAATACTTTGCTGAAAGCCTCTGTGATCATCTATGGTGTCTCCAATATTTACTCCACCACAGCTGAAAGGAACAGTTAGGGAAAATTTAGCATGGTCACAGTTATGTTTTCGAACAACTTCACGTTAGTGCACTTCTCTCTTGTATTTCAGGAATACATAGTAGCAGCTGTTTTTTACATTAATTGCCTGTAGATCCTGGGAAAGTTGATTGTAATAATTCTCCCAAGTACTTAGTGGGTTAAGCTTCTGCTTTTCTTGAAAGGCTGAATAAACATATGATTGCTGTTGATCGTCATAGTCTCCTGAAAATAATTCTTCATAGAGGGTCCCATCATACCATAAAAAAATTATGAAATGTTTGTCGTCGAACAATATATTGCATCCTGCTTTCAACATATTGACGGGTTTCCATAACCATTTGCAATTACAGGAAGGCTTTGACAGCTTGAGGTTTCAGGGTACACTTTAAAAATGTTTTTAGATTTTTTTTAAACTGTCTCCTGTCCACAATCACGTTATTCAGACTGCATTGTTGCTTCTTCTCAAGAGCTTTAATGAAAGCATCCATAATTTTCTTGCAAATTAGTTTAGAGATTTGCTACAATTTTAAGGAATCTGTATAACTAGTTTTTTGCCCAATTTAGGAGTTTTATTTCAGCAACAGTTCTGAAGTGTTATCAATTTTTGTTGGAACAGATGTAGATTCTTTATTTATTTTTTCTTACAGGCAGTCCAATTTTTGACAAAGGTGTCTATGATGCCCAGAGTTTAGTATTTAAAAATGTGTACCCCCCATTGGGAACTGGTTGACAGGCCATGCATTGCATGTATGGGCATTATAAGTCTAAGAGACCCGGTCCTTTATCTTGAGCACATTTTTTACTGAGGCCTTTACAATGTCTACCTCTTAACTGTGACTACATGACCATGGTAAACGTGTTCTGCGCTGTTTATGGAAGTACAATTTTGGGTAAGGGTGTCTGAGTGCAATAATATTTTTTTTACAAAGTTCCCCACCATGGGGAAATGTTTATCAGCCTTTACATTTGGTCTACTTATTGCAGAGGCCTTCATCACTGTCTCCTCTTTAACAGCCAATAGATGACCAGGGTGAACGTGTTCTGTGCTGCTATAGGCAGTACACTTTTGGGCAAGTGTGTCTGTGATGACAAGAGTATATTTTTTTTTACTTAGGTACCCCCATGTGTAAACCACAGCCTGGTTTGAAAATACTTCAGAACATTTGCGTGCTTTAAAGACCTCACTTGTAAAGCTCTGTTTTTTGTTGACTGGTTGATCACATTGGACACAATATACTGCATATAACTTTGATAAAGCAATGCTGTTAATTTGGCTCAGTAGCTCAATAGAAATATATCTTTTGCCACTATGTGTTTTCTGGTACTGAAAGCCATTACTTTGACTGCATCAAATGGTAAGTGTTTAATAGCAAAAAGTGACAGCTGAATGCTTGCAGATGCAGAGTACGTAATGTAATCAATTTTGGCTGAGATAACTTGTATGAGGAAGTCTACATGTTCCTTCTTTCTTTCTAGGATGATAAACGGGAAAAATAATAAATGCTCTTTTTATCTGTAAAGTAATCTTTGGAAAGGATGTCAGATCATCTATTGTCTCCAATATTTACTACACAGCAGAACGGAACGGTTATGGAAAATTGTTCATGGTCACAGTTATGTTTTAGAACATCTTCACATTCTTGCAGTTCTCTTTTATTTCCGGAATACATAGTAGCAGCTAGTTTTAACATTACTTACCTATAGATACTGGTCAAGAAGATTGTCATGATTATCCAGAGTACTAAATGGGTTAAGCTTAAGTTTTTCTGGAAAGGCTGAATAAAGATATGATTGCTGTTAGTGTAGTGTGAATATACAAATGGCTATTTTCAATCCATATTGAAATATACAGAATGCATTCAGACAATTACATAGCTGCATTTCTGGTCAAACATGTACAGATGTGACAGACAATGCTCATCCTGCCACAATCTGGAGAACTGTTTGTTTATTCACTTCACAAACCGTTCTAAGCTTCTATATGTTTGTTGTTTGTCATTGGAAAACTTTAAGGTTTACTTAACCTCTGTCTGTGGTGGTTTTATCTAAATCCTTGTGGCTTTTATATTCTAAGGGTTCATGGCCCCTCGTCTGATGACTCCATGATATCTAAGTTTCATCCGAACTTGAAAGCTGGCCACTTGAAGGGCTGGATGAAACTTGAGTTACTGCATAGTGTAAATTACTATATATGACCAGAGAAACATGACTAAGACAGAAGCAAAAACTGGGGTACCTATACATGTACAGTGTGTTAATACCTGCATAATTGGGGATGCCCATGAAGTGTAGTGAATCTCCCAGGGGTTCTCTGTCTTGGTGTTGCTTCTCTGATATTCCAGACGGATGATGTTTAAAAGCCTCTTGGTGATGATGTAAGTATACTGTATGTAGTTAATCTTTATATATACAGTACAGACCAAAAGTTTGGACACACCTTCTCATTCAATAATTTTTCTGTATTTTCATGACTATGAAAATTGTAGAATCACACTGAAGGCATCAAAACTATGAATTAACATATGTGGAACTATACATTACACTTTACAAAAAAGTGTGAAACAACTGAAAATATGTCTTATATTCTAGGTTCTTCAAAGTAGCCACTTTTTGCTTTGATTACTGCTTTGCGCGCAGAAAAGGTGAACGGATGGACTCTACATGCCTGGTTCCCACCGTGAAGAATGGAGGAGGTGGTGTGATGATGTGGGAGTGCTTTGCTGGTAACACTGTTGGGGATTTATTCAAAATTGAAGGCATACGGAACCAGCATGGCTACCACAGCATCTTGCAGTGGCATGCTATTCCATCCGGTTTGCTTTTAGTTGGACCATCATTTATTTTTCAACAGGACAATGACCCCAAACATACCTCCAGGCTGTGTAAGGGCTATTTGACCAAGAAGGAGAGTGTTGGGGTGCTACGCCAGATGACCTGGCCTCCACAGTCACCAGACCTGAACCCAATCGAGATGGTTTGGGGTGAGCTGGACCGCTTACCGCTTCAATTTTTAATAAATCCCCAGTGTCACCAGCAAAGCACCCCCACACCATCACACCACCTCCTCCATGCTTCACGGTGGGAACTAGGCATGTAGAGTCCATCCGTTCACCTTTTCTGTGTGCAAAAGCAGTAATCAAAGCAAAAGGTGGCTACTTTGAAGAACCTAGAATATAAGACATATTTTCAGTTTCACACTTTTTTGTAAAGTGTAATGTATAATTCCACATGTGTTAATTCATAGTTTTGATGTCTTCAGTGTAATTCTACAATTTTCATAGTCATGAAAATACAGAAAAATCATTGAATGAGAAGGTGTGTCCAAACTTTTGGTTTGTACTGTACTTAATCATTATATGTATTTAATCCTTATATGTACTTAACCTTTGTATGTTAAAATATACAAAAGTGTACGCACTCATACTACTCAATCATACTATTCTTTGAATTTTGTACTTTGAAATAAAATTGCGTTATATTGCAAGTTATAGCCTTCTTTAAAGCCGCATCTGAACCTTAGTGTTAAAAACTTGGCAAATCAAATAGCCAAATTCTCCAGTAAATAATTTTGCAAAGAGGGAACCATCATACCATTAAAAAATACAAAAAGTTTATCATCCTTCAATGTACAGCATCCTGCTCTCAACATATTGTCATTCAGACTGCATTGTTGGTTATTCTCAAAAGCTTAACTGAAAACAGACATCATTTTGTGTCACATTAGTAAACTTTATAGTCTCGCAAGGATTTTAAGTAATCTGTTTCACTCGATTTTGGACTAATTGGTGAGATTTTAATCAGCCACAACTCTGAAGAGTTAGCAAATTTTGGTGGAAGAGATGCAGATTCTTTTCTTTTTTTCCTTACAGTCAGTTCTCCTTAACTCTAATTTTCTGTGATTTTTTTATTTGAACATTGAGATATTATTTTTGTAGGGGAAGAGCGCACTTTTTCTGAAAATAATCTTTTGGAACCGTGCCTTATTTAACCCCTTCCCGACCCATGACGCCGACGTCGGCGTCATGAAAACCTGTGCCATCCCGACCCATGACGCCGACGTAGGCGTCATGCTATAAATCATGTTACTGCGGGTCGGGGGACCGGGGTCACTGAAAGGTCACCCGACCCGCAGTAACAGGACCCTTACTGCATCACCACAGGGGGGTTGGCTTAACCCCCACGTGGCCACGATCGCTCTGATTGGCTGTTAAAAGTGAAACTGCCAATCAGAGCGATTTGTAATATTTCACCAATGAAACTGGTGAAATATTACAATCCAGCCATGGCCGATGCTGCAATAGCATCTGCCATGGCTGGAGACCGCGATCAGACCCCCCCCACATCATGTCACGGCGGTGATCGGCCGCCGCCATCGAAAGATGGCAGCGATCGGTCACCGCCGTCGCTGTCTGCTCCCCTGCTCCTGCGATCACCCCCCTCCCCTTCCGATCCCCCCCCTCACCTTCCGACGTCCCCTACTCACCTCTCCCGGTCCACCGATGTCCCTGGATCCGTCCCGGCGGCTGCCCGGGATTCTTCATGGGCGCCGCCATCTTGGAAAATGGCGGGCGCATGCGCAGTGCGCCCGCCGGCCGGCGCATGCGCAGTGCGCCCTCCATTTTAAAAAAAATTATTTTGATCACTGTGATAAACTGTCACAGTGATCAAAATAAAAAAAAAGTAAATGAACCCCCCCCGTCATAGGTAGGGACAAATAATAAAAAAAAGATTTTTTTTTTTTTTCCTAGCGGATTTTGCTGCTGATCCGCAGCTGATTTTGCTGCGGATCCGCGGCGGATATCGCGGCTGTTCCGCGGCGGATTTCCGGCGGATCCGCGGCGGATTTCGCTGAGGATCCGCGGCGGATATCGCTGCTGATCCGCGGCTGATTTCGCTGCTGATCCGCGGCGGATTTCGCTGCTGATCCGCGGCGGATTTCGCTGCTGATCCTCGGCGGATTCTCTGCTGATCCGCTGCGGATCCGCGGCGGATTTCGCTGCGGATCCGCGGCTGATTTCAGTGCGGATCCGCGGCTGATTTCGCTGCGGATCCGCGGCTGATTTCGCTGCTGATCCGCGGCTGATTTCGCTGCTGATCCGCGGCGGATTTCGCTGCTGATCCGCAACTGATTTTGCTGCTGATTCGCGGCGGATCCGCGCGGATTTCGCTGCGGATCCGCTACTGATTTCGCTGCGGATCCGCGACTGATTTCGTTGCGGATCCGCGACTGATTTCGCTGCGTATCCGCGACTGATTTCGCTGCGGATCCGCGGCGGATTTTGCTGCTGATCCGCGACTGATTTTGCTGCTGATTCGCTGCGGATCCGCGGCGGATTTCGCTGCTGATCCGCGGCGGATTTCGCTGCTGATCCGCGGCGGATTTCGCTGCTGATCCGCGGCGGATTCGCTGCTGATCCGCTGCGGATCCGCGGCTGATTTCGCTGCTGATCCGCAACTGATTTTGCTGCTGATTCGCGGCGGATCCGCGGCGGATCCGCGGCGGATTTCGCTGCGGATCCGCGGCTGATTTCAGTGCGGATCCGCGGCTGATTTCGCTGCGGATCCGCGGCTGATTTCGCTGCTGATCCGCGGCTGATTTCGCTGCTGATCCGCGGCGGATTTCGCTGCTGATCCGCAACTGATTTTGCTGCTGATTCGCGGCGGATCCGCGGCGGATTTCGCTGCGGATCCGCTACTGATTTCGCTGCGGATCCGCGACTGATTTCGTGCGGATCCGCGACTGATTTCGCTGCGTATCCGCGACTGATTTCGCTGCGGATCCGCGGCGGATTTTGCTGCTGATCCGCGACTGATTTTGCTGCTGATTCGCTGCGGATCCGCGGCGGATTTCGCTGCTGATCCGCGGCGGATTTCGCTGCTGATCCGCGGCGGATTTCGCTGCTGATCCGCGGCGGATTCGCTGCTGATTCCGTGCGGATCCGCGCTGATTTCGCTGCTGATCCGCAACTGATTTTGCTGCTGATTCGCGGCGGATCCGCGCGGATTTCGCTGCTGATCCGCGGCGGATTTCGCTGCTGATCCGCGGGGATTTCGCTGCTGATCCGCGACGGATTTCGCTGCGGATCCGCGACTGATTTCGCTGCGGATCCGCGACTGATTTCGCTGCGGATCCGCGACTGATTTCGCTGCGGATCCGCGGCGGATTTCGCTGCTGATCCGCGGCGGATTTCGCTGCTGATCCGCGGGGGATTTCGCTGCTGATCCGCGACGGATTTCGCTGCGGATCCGCGACGGATTTCGCTGCGGATCCGCGACTGATTTCGCTGCGGATCCGCGGCGGATTTCGCTGCGGATCCGCGGCTGATTTCGCTGCTGATCCGCGGCGGATTTCGCTGCTGATCCGCAACTGATTTTGCTGCTGATTCGCGGCGGATCCGCGGCAGATTTCGCTGCTGATCCGCGGCGGATTTCGCTGCTGATCCGCGACGGATTTCGCTGCGGATCCGCTACTGATTTCGCTGCGGATCCGCGACTGATTTCGCTGCGGATCCGCGACTGATTTCGCTGCGGATCCGCGACTGATTTCGCTGCGGATCCGCGGCGGATTTCGCTGCTGATCCGCGGCGGATTTCGCTGCTGATCCGCGGCGGATTTTGCTGCTGATCCGCGGCGGATTTTGCTGCTGATCCGCGGCGGATTTTGTTGCTGATCCGCAACTGATTTTGCTGCGGATCCGCGGCTGATTATCTGCTGATTCATCTGCGCTAGCGGGTATAGCATAACGCGATCGCGTTATGCTATACCGTTACCAGCCGGTCAACGCTACGTGTTGAACGGGCTGGTAAAACGCAATATGAACCCAGCCTTAGGGTTAGAACTAGGTTAGGGTTAGCATTAGGGTTAAGGTTAGAATTACGGTTAGGGTTTGGAATTTGAGTTAGGGTTGGAATTAGGGTTAGGGTTAGAATTAGGGTTAGGCTTGTAGTTAGGTTTATGGTTAGAGTTGGGATTAGGGTTAGGGGTGTGTTGGGGTTAGGGTTATGATTAGGGTTTGTATTAGGGTTAGGTGTGTGTAGGGGTTAGGGTTGGGGTTAGGGGTGTGTTGGGGTTAGTGTTGGAGTTAGAATTGAGGGGTTTCCACTATTTAGGCACATCAGGGGGTCTCTATACGCGACATGGCGCCACCATTGATTCCTGCAAATTTTGCGTTCAAAAAGTCAAACAGTGCTCCCTTTATTCCAAGCCCCGACGTATGCCCAAACAGTGGTTTATCCCCACATATGAGGTATCAGCGTACTCAGGAAAAATTGCACAACAACTTTGGGGGTTCTAATTTCTCCTGTTAACATTGGGAAAAAAAATTGGGGACTAAAAATTATTTTTGTGGAAAAAAAATGATTTTATATTTTCACGGCTCTGCGTTATAAACTTCTGTGAAGGACTTGGAGATTCAAAGTGCTTATCACACATCTATAGGAGTTCCTTGGGGGATCTAGTTTCCAAAATGGGGTCACTTGTGGGGAGTTTCTACTGTTTAGGCACATTAGGGACTCTGCAAACGTAACATGACGCCCGAAGACCATTCCATCAAGTGGGCATTTCAAAACGTCACTACTTCCCATCCGAGCCCCGACGTGTGCCCATACAGTAGTTTTCTCCCACATATGGGATATCAGCATACTCAGGACAAATTGGACAACAACTTTTGGGGTCTAATTTCTCATGTTACCCTTGGGAAAATAAAAAAATTTGGGTCTAAAAGATCCTGATTTTGGAAAAAATATGATTTTTTTATTTTCATGCCCGGGCGTTATAAACTTCTGTGTAGCCCTTGGGGGTTCAAAGTGCTCACCACACATCTAGATAAGTTCTTTGCAGGGTCTAGTTTCCTAAATGGGGTCACTTGTGGGAGTTTCTACTGTTTAGGCACATCAGGGGCTCTGCAAACGTAACAAGATGCCCGCAGACCATTCCATCAAGTCGGCATTTCAAAGCGTCACCACATCCCTTCCGAGCCCTGACGTGTGCCCAAACAGTGGTTCCCCCCCACATATGGGGTACTAGCGTACTCAGGACAAACTGGACAACAACTTTTGGGGTCCAATTTCTCCTGTAACCATTGTGAAAACAAAAAATAGTGGGCTAAAAAATCATTTTTTGAGAAAAAAAATGATTTTTTATTTTCACAGCTCTGCGTTATAAACTTCTGTGAAGCACCTCGGGGTTCAAAGTGCTCACTATGCATCTAGATAAGTTCCTTAGGGGGTCTAGTTTCCAAAATGGGGTCACTTGTGGGGGAGCTCCAATGTTTAGGCACACAGGGACTCTCCAAATGCGACATGGCAACCGCTAAATATTCCAGCATATTTTCCATTCAAAAAGTCAAATGGCGCTCCTTCCCTTCTGAGCCCTGCCGTGCGCCCAAACAGTGGTTTATGACCACATATGAGGTATCTGTGTACTCAGGAGAAATTGCCCAACAAATTTTAGGATCCAATTTATACTGTTGCCCATGTGAAAATGAAAAAAACTGAGGCTAAAAGAAAATTTTTGTGAAAAAAAAGTACTTTCTTTTTTTTACGGATCAATTTGTGAAGCAACTGGGGGTTCAAAGTGCTCACTATGCATCTAGATAAGTTCCTTAGGGGGTCTAGTTTCCAAAATGGGGTCACTTGTGGGGGAGCTCCAATGTTTAGGCACACAGGGACTCTCCAAATGCGACATGGCAACCGCTAAATATTCCAGCATATTTTCCATTCAAAAAGTCAAATGGCGCTCCTTCCCTTCTGAGCCCTGCCGTGCGCACAAACAGTGGTTTATGACCACATATGAGGTATCTGTGTACTCAGGAGAAATTGCCCAACAAATTTTAGGATCCAATTTATACTGTTGCCCATGTGAAAATGAAAAAAACTGAGGCTAAAAGAAAATTTTTGTGAAAAAAAAGTACTTTCTTTTTTTTACAGATCAATTTGTGAAGCACCTTGGGGTTCAAAGTGCTCACTATGCATCTAGATAAGTTCCTTAGGAGGTCTAGTTTCCAAAATGGGGTCACTTGTGGGGGAGCTCCAATGTTTAGGCACACAGGTACTCTCCAAATGTGACATGGCAACCGCTAAATATTCCAGCATATTTTCTATTCAAAAAGTCAAATGGTGCTCCTTCCCTTCTGAGCCCTGCTGTGCGCCCATACAGTGGTTTATGACCACATATGAGGTATCTGTGTACTCAGGAGAAATTGCCCAACAAATTTTAGGATCCATTTTATCCTGATGCCCATGTAAAAATGAAAAAATTGATGCTAAAAGAAAATTTTTGTTGGAAAAATTAAAATGTCCATTTTTTCCTTCCACGTTGCTTTAGTTCCTGTGAAGCACCTGAAGGGTTAATAATCTTCTTGAATGTAGTTTTGAGTAGCTTGAGGGGTGCAGTTTTTATAAAGGTGTCATTTTTGGGTATTTTCTGCCATATAGACCCCTCAAAGTGACTTCAAATGTGAGGTGGTCCCTAAAAAAATGGTTTTGTAAATTTTGATGTAAAAAGGAGAAATCGCTGGTCAACTTTTAACCCTTATAACTTCCTAACAAAAAAAAAATGTTGTTCCCAAAATTGTGCTGATGTAAAGTAGACATGTGGGAAATGTTATTTATTAACTATTTTGTGCCACATAACTCTCTGGTTTAACAGAATAAAAATTAAAAATTTGAAAATTACAAAATTTTCAGAATTTTCGCCAAATTTCCATTTTTTTCACAAATAAACGCAAAAATTATCGACCTTAATTTACCACTAACATGAAGCCCAATATGTCACGAAAAAACAATCTCAGAATCGCTAGGATCCGTTGAAGCGTTCCTGAGTTATTACCTCATAAAGGGACACTGGTCAGAATTGCAAAAAATGGCAAGGTCTTTAAGGTCAAAATAGGCTGGGTCATGAAGGGGTTAACGTCCACCATATTGCAATGTACGATCTTTGCCTACAGTTTCACAGTTCACTGAATGCTTTTCTTTGCCATCAGAAGATGATTTCAAGGAAGCACCATTATTTTCTTTATCTGATACAATAACAGTCAAAAAAAATATAATGATCTTTAAGCATTTCTATGGAGAAAACGCACACTTTGCAAGGAGGTGTAATTGATTTTTTTACGTGGAAATGCCATTTACTTAGATATGTTGGAAATCTTGCACTGAAGCCCCATTAATCATCACTTGGGTAGATTAACTTAGACCTTTTATGTCTATCATTGGCAACTTCTGGATGTACAAAATAAATATTGTGAAGTGGACTTTCATGCGCCCATCCAGTATGTATCCTGTATCCCATAGAAATGGTCACTTTGTGGAATACCACAGTAGCACACAGCAAAAACATTTCAAGGTAGGCCTGAAATGACACAATTTTTAGACCACAGATAGCTGAGTCGTGTGACGGAGATAACATACTGTAAAATATGTGCCCTGTATTTGTTGATTTTTAATACACAATAGTGTATAGAACTAGGGTAAGACACAGCAAAAAACAGTTGGAGGCCTGAAATGCCACATTTTTTAGCCCACCGATAGATGAGATGTCTGACGGAGATAGCCCAGTTTCAAATTTCTGGCCTGTATTTTCTGTTTTTTCCTGCATAAAGTGCACAGAACTAGTGTAACAGACAGCAAAAACACTTGAATGGATGCCTGAAATGCCACAATTTGTAGCCCATAGATAGATGAGGTGTCTGATGGAGATACCACAGTATTCAATATGTGGCCTGTATTTTTTGATTTTTCATCCCAAAATAGTGTATTGAACTAGGGTAACAAAAGCAAATTCAGTGGAATGGAGGCCTGAAATGCCACAATTTGTAGCCCACAGATAAATGAGGCATCTGACAGAGATAGCCCACTTTCAAATATCTGGCCTGGATATTTAGTTTTTTCCTGCACAATAGTGTATAGAACTAGGGTAACAGACAGCAAAAGCAGTGGAATTGAGGCATGAAATGCTACAATTTCTTGCCCACAGATAGATGAGGCGTCTGATGGAGATATCACACTCTTCAATACGTGGGCAGTATTTTTTTAATTTGTACCATAAAATAGTGTATTGAACTAGAGTAACAGACAGCAAAAACAGTGGAATGGAGGCCTGAAATACTACAATTTCTTGCCCACAGATAGATTAGACGTCTGATGGAGATATCACACTCTTCAATATGTGGGCAGTATTTTTGTAATTTTTATCCCAAAATAGTGTATTGAACTAGGGTAACAGACAGCAAAAACAGTGGAATGGAGGCCTGAAATGCTACAATTTGTAGCCCACAGATAGATGAGGCATCTGACGGAGATACAACACTCTTCAATATGTGGGCAGTATGTTTTTCATTTTTTTCCCAAAACAGTGTTTTGAACTAGTGTAACAGACTGCAAAATCAGTGGAATGGAGGCCTGAAGTGCTACAATTTTTAGCTAACAGATGAGGCGTCTGATGGAGATATCACATTCTTCAATATGTGGGCAGTGTTTTTTTTTACTTTTTATCCCAAAATAGTGCAATGAACTAGGGTAACAGACAGGAAAAACAATGGAATCGAGCTCTGAAATGCTACAATTTGTAGCCAACAGATAGATGAGGCATCTGACGGAGATATCACACTCTTCAATATGTGGCTAGCATTTTTTTTAATTTTTATCCCAAAATAGTGTATTGAACAAGGCTAACATTTTGTAGCCCACAGATAGATGAGGCATCTGACGGAGCTAGCCCACTTTCAAATATCTGGCCTGTATTTTTTGTTTTTTTTTCATACACAATAGTGTGTAGAACTAGGGTAACAGACAGCAAAAACAGTGGAATGGAGGCATGAAATGCTCCAATTTGTAGCCCACATATATATGAGGCGTCTGACGGAGATATCACACTCTTTAATATGTAGTAATATATTTTTTAATTTTTACACCAAAATAGTGTTTTGAACGAGGGCAAGAGACAGCAAAAACAGTGGAATGGAGGCCAGAAATGCTACAATTTGTAGCCCACAGATAGATGAGGCATCTGATGGCGATAACACACTCTTCAATATGTGGCCTGTATTTTTTAACTTTTACCACAAAATAGTGTATTAAACTAGGGTAACAGACAGCACAAACAGTGGAATGGAGGCCTGAAATGCTAAAATTTGTAGCCCACAGATATACGAGGCGTATGATGGAGATACTACGCTCTTGAATATGTGGCCAGTATTTTTTTAATTTTTACCCCAAAATAGTGTATTAAACTTGGTTAACAGACATCAAATAGAGTGGAATAGAAGCCTGAAATGCCACAATTTGTAACCCACAGATGGATGAGAAGTCTGACAGAGATAGCCCACTTTCAAATATCTGACCTGTATTTTTTATTTTTTTGCCCACCTAAATTGTGTCAACAAGTAGGCTAAGACAAAACAAAAAAATTCTATGGAGGCCTGAAATGGCACAATTTTGAGCGCAATGATATGCGATCTGTGTGTCGTACAAAGCCTTGTGTAAAATATCTGCCCCGTAGCTAAATATTTTGGCAGCTAAATATTTTTTTGGGGCAGCAAAGTGTTGTCAAGAAATTATATAAGACACTCCAAAAAAATTTAACAGTACCACAAAAATGTCAGAAATTTCTGCGCACTCAGATGTGATGGCTGGGACAAACTCATTTCAAATAGCTGGATTTTCACACTGTACTATGAAAATGATATGGCTGTATTCTGCAGTGTCAACAAACAAATGGATAAAAAGGGGCTGTGGATTGCTTTGGAATAAAATAATCGGGATTAAGATGCAAAAAAAAATTTCCTGCCCACTGAGACCTAGGGCTACGTAGATATGGTCAATATATGTTATAGACGACAGCATCCAGTAATGGAATGGACCCTCTTGATGTATGCAATGAAGTATGCCACATACAATGCCTGCCTGCTACTGATATCTATATACCCACATACAGTGCCTGCATGCCTTGCACTGATATGTGTATACGCACATACACTCCCTGCCTACCTAGCACTGCACTCTATATACCCCATAATTAGTCCTTAGAAGGACTGTTGATTTAACTGGATTTGTGTATTCTATTATGGTATACCCACACTACCTTATAAACCCCCAAATCTGATCTCGGCAGCAGCTCTCCCTACACTAGCTGATTCCGGAGTTGACTGTGACGAGCATGGCAGCGCCAGGTCTCTTATACACCTGATGACACTGTGCGGCCAGCCAATCACTGTAATACCACAACCAAGATGGCTGCGGCATTACAGTACATAAAAAAAGGAAAAAGACGTGCACTCTTGCTATGTTGGTGCAGACTAAACGAGTAGTTTATCCCACAAAAATGCAGTCACGATGATAAACAGTCTCACTCACAGATGCATATCGTTGCATAGAAAAATATTTTAATATATTTCAATCACCAAAATTTTTCACCGCAGTTGAAGAAAATTGAGAGATTCCAGAAGCATGAGGTAAAATGTAAGCATGCTTACCTCATGCTTCTGGAATCTGTAAATTTTCTTCAACTTCGGTGAAATATTATTTTGGTGATTGAAATAAATAAATATTTTTCTATGCAACGATATGCATCTGTGAGTGCGACTGTTTATCTTCGTGACTGCATTACAGTGCATGGCAAGCAATCCCTGAATGTTCATTGGCGCTCTAAAGAGCACCAAAAATGCAGGGCAGGGACCAGAGCACCAGGTCAATAATCCAAGAAATGCTCGGTGCTCGCCGAGTACCACGAGTACAGTGATGCTCGGGCGAGTACCGAGCATTACCGAGCACATTCGCTCATCACTACTTTAGTTCTCCATCCCCCGTTAATAGTAGTTTAGTAGCTTACTTCGCCAAACCCCTGTTGTCTTGTAGTTTAATTCTCCATTTTATGCTGTGAAGAGCTTTAGTTAGCCAACTTTAGGTATTTAGTAGTTTATCTCACCAAGCCTTGTTGTCTAGTAGTTTAGTTCTCCTTCTTATGGTATGTAGTGGTTTAGATCTCAATCCCCAAGACTTGTGGAGAGCCCCTTCCCCACTACCACCACAGTCACCCAGTGCTCAGTCAGCGAGATGTAACACCCCTGTCCATACTTGCTTGTCCAGGTGTCAGTGTTGAAATGCACCGTGGCAGACATAGAATTTTTCAGGGAAAAAGTGATGCTGTCTGTGAAATGCTGGTGTAGCAGAGACACATCTTTCTTAGAGAAGTAATGTGACTGGGCAACTGCTACTGGGAGACTGCGATGGCCATCAGCTTTCAGAAACCATCTGTAGCCACAAGGCGGAAAGGCTTCATTTCCGTTGCTAATAGATTCTATTGGCCATTCAATAATCATAGAGATCACAGGCCGTGAGTCATGTAGAACCACCCGCTGTGATCTTTGGAGCCAAGAGTTCTCAGCTGGCCCCTATTGTCCAGACAATTACATGATTGGGTGATCAGCTGAGGAGGTTGCAGGCAGTTCACAATAATTATTTCTCAGAAAACTAATAGTGAGCATACGGCATATCCACATCTGGACTACAACGCATGGAATATGTGTATATTCCGCCGTACGATCATTGCTGACTCCACGATAACCCCACACTCCTTGTTGCCACCACCAATCCAGTTTTAAAAAAATAAATAAATATAGGCCCATTGGATGCATTCTTCTTTGGAGGTTCACACCAACAGGGTCTTCCATCCCCTCTCCCTCAGAGTAGCAGTCATATACCGTCCCCCAGTCTCACCCACTTCCTTGACCACTTTTCTGCTTTGCTGCCACACTTCATGCCCTCGTAATGGCCAATGTTGTGAATGTGCTAGAAATGAATTCTGAGCAGAAGCTCCCTCTGGTGGTTACAAACAGTACTGAACTATCCAATGAAGATTGTGAAGATTGGCGATCAGGTGTTACTGTCACGGGTGTGTCACTGCGAAGATCGTCGCGATTGCACACCCTGACTTCGCACAGCTGAGTTTCTGGTGCTGGGTGTTTTTCGGCACTGAGGGAGTTAATTCTTTCTCTCTCTGTGCTGGACTGACCAGCCTCGCTCAGCTGCAATTAATGTTTTGTTAATTGGTTTCCTTCAAATACCTGCCTGTCTGCTGGGGAAGTGTCGGTGAAAGCTTTCATGCAGACCAGCAGAGCGGATCGTATTGAGAAGTCTAAGCTAAGAATACCTGTTGTGGTTTTCTCCTGTCCTCGCTTTATTAGTTATCTCCCTACCCGTTTGTGTTCCCTCTGTATTGGTAGTTTTGTATGCAAGGTGTTCTTTTATTTACCCCTTGTACTGTCTCGTTTGTCTTATACTGTGTGTGAAGGCAGATACCTTCCTTATCCCTGTGGTGGTAATCAGGGTCCTTCTCAGGACTAGATTACAGTGGTTAGGGATTCACAGGAGATAGGGTTACGCTGGCGGCCTGGACCTCTGTACCATCAACAGTACCTCCAGGTAGAGGGATTAGTCAGGCCCCCAGCTTAGGGTCAGCATAGACCCCGGTTCTCCTGTATACAGAGACAGCGTGACATTTTCACCGACCACATTTAAGATTCTCCCCAGCCACCATGGATCCAGTAGCCAGTCTGACTCAGCAGTTGCAGAGTTTGTCCATGGAGTTGAGGGACGTTAAGTCCAAGGTTTTGTACCCCCCGGAGCATGCCAGACCTGAACCTAAAGTAGCTCTCCCGGACAGGTTCACTGGAGGGCGGGACAAGTTTTTTGCTTTCCGGGAGGCATGTGAATTGTACTTTCGGCTGCGACCTCGGTCATCTGGGAGTGAAGATCAAAGGGTGGGAATTGTCATCTCGCTCCTACAAGGGGACCCCCAGTCCTGGGCGTTCTCTCTTCCCCGGACTCCCGGCTCTCCAGTCAGTGGATAGATTTTTCGCAGCACTGGGTCTTGTATATGATGACCCGGATCGAGTCTCCCTTGCTGAAAATAAGTTACGTAAGATACAGCAGGGAGATCGTCCGGCAGAGGAATTTTCTTCGGAGTTCCGTAGGTGGGCCACGGACACCCAGTGGAATGACCCGGCTCTTAGGAGCCAGTTTTGTCAAGGTTTATCTGACAAATTAAAAGATGTGTTGGCGCAATATGACCCTCCCACGTCACTGGAAGCGCTATGGCCCTTGCTATTCGCATTGATAGACAGCTGCGGGAGAGGTGCGGGGTAACTCCGCCCCCTGTGATGACTCCACCTTCCTCAAGGGTCCCTTACACGGAGGTTCCCCTGGTCAGTCCAGAGGAGCCTATGCAATTAGGAGGGACATCATTCCGGGGGAGGGGATCGGTGGGGCGCCACAAAACAAGAAGTTGTTTCTTCTGTGGAAAAAAGGGACATTTTATTAGGGGGTGTCCATCCCGTCCTTTGCAGAGTGAGAAGTCGCCGGAAAACTATTGATCCCAGATTGTGTGGTGGACGGCAATCTGGGAGTAAGTATTTCGTCCCTAAGTTGTCTCAGTTTCTCGTACCGGCAGAGGTGGTGGTGGGTGCGAGAACTGAGCGGATATCTGTTCTTCTGGATAGTGGGGCCGGGGCTAATCTGGTGGATGCTCGCTTTGCCCGGGTTCAAGGTATGCGATTGTGTGGGTTGGCTAAACCCGTCCCCATATTCTCGATCGACGCCAGACCTCTCGGTCAGGGAAGTTTTGTGCAAGCAGTGCATAACATTGATCTTCAAGTGGGGGCGCTACATAAAGAACTGTTGTCTTGTTATGTGTTGGAGGGTCTTCCCACTCCTATAGTGCTGGGCCTGCCTTGGCTAACTAAGCATAACCCGGTTATTGATTGGCAATCCAGAGAGATAAGCCAATGGAGCGATTTCTGTAATAAAAACTGCATGAATACGGTCATTGGTGTGGTCGCTCCTAGGGCCTTACCTCCATTTCTGGTGGACTTTGAGGATGTATTCTCGGAGGAAGGGTGTCAAGAACTACCTCCTCATCGCGAGTATGACTGTGCTGTTAACTTGATCCCTGAGGCCAAGTTACCGAAATCTAGGTTGTATAACCTTTCTGGTCCTGAGAGACAGGCCATGAAGGATTATATTTCAGAGAGTCTGGCTAAGGGGCATATTAGACCTTCATCTTCCCCGGTGGCCGCGGGGTTCTTCTTTCTGAAGAAAAAAGATGGAGGCCTACGCCCTTGCCTGGATTTCCGTGAGCTTAATCGGATTACGGTCCGAGATCCGTATCCGCTCCCACTTATTCCCGATCTCTTCAATCAGATCGTTACTTAAGAAGTATGTGGCGCCGGTGATACCGGCACCTTTACCTCCTCCTCCTGTGGTGGTCAATGGTAACTTGGAGTTCCAGGTGTCGAGAGTCATCGATTCACGTCTGAATCGCCGGTCCCTTCAGTACCTTGTTCATTGGAGGGGGTATGGTCCTGAGGAGAGGACGTGGGTTTCTGCGTCGGATATTAACGCAGACCGATTGGTTCGGGCCTTCCACACTACTCACCCAGATAAACCCGGCCCTGAGGGTCCGGAGGCCCCTCGTAGAAGGGGGGGTACTGTCACGGGTGTGTCGCTGCGAAGATCGTCGCGATTGCACACCCTGACTTCACACAGCTGAGTTTCTGGTGCTGGGTGTTTTTCGGCACTGAGGGAGTTAATTCTTTCTCTCTCTGTGCTGGACTGACCAGCCTCGCTCAGCTGCAATTAATGTTTTGTTAATTGGTTTTCTTCAAATACCTGACTGTCTGCTGGGGAAGTGTCGGTGAAAGCTTTCATGCAGACCAGCAGAGCGGATCGTATTGAGAAGTCTAAGCTAAGAATACCTGTTGTGGTTTTCTCCTGTCCTCGCTTTATTAGTTATCTCCCTACCCGTTTGTGTTCCCTCTGTATTGGTAGTTTTGTATGCAAGGAGTTCTTTTATTTACCCCTTGTACTGTCTCGTTTGTCTTATACTGTGTGTGAAGGCAGATACCTTCCTTATCCCTGTGGTGGTAATCAGGGTCCTTCTCAGGACTAGATTACAGTGGTTAGGGATTCACAGGAGATAGGGTTACGCTGGCGGCCTGGACCTCTGTACCATCAACAGTACCTCCAGGTAGAGGGATTAGTCAGGCCCCCAGCTTAGGGTCAGCATAGACCCCGGTTCTCCTGTATACAGAGACAGCGTGACAGTTACTGACTGGTCTTATATAAGGGAGGTTCCCTCCCATCAGGGTTGCCGGTGATCAATTGTTCTGGTCTCATCTTTGATTCCTGTTCACTTTGTAGCTTGCTGTTTCGTGCCTGCATCTTCTGCTAACAGATAAGACATTTTCTTCTTTTAGTTTTTTGTGCTTGCTTTTTGCATTTTGTCTTGCACTTCTGTGGGGGTCTGCCGGGTCCCCTCCGGGGGCTTGTGCTCCTCTCAGTTTAGTTCAGCCACTGTTGTTTGTTCATTTGCCTTTTCCAGTTTTTTCAGTGGCTGCTGTTTAGTTTTGTTACACCAGAGAACTAATTTAGGTGGTAGAGGTCGTGTGATCTCAGGTGTTTTTGTAATTAGTAGAGTTGGTACTTTTCAGGGTTTTTTGGGATTGCAGTAAGTGTCCTTCCTATCCTTTTCTATTTAGGAAGTTTGGGCCCCAACGTTTGCTCATACTACTTTCTGTCTGTGTCTGTATTTCCTTTTGACTAACCGCCATTACATGTTTGGGGGCTTTCTATGTTCTTTGGGGATCTGCTCCGGGGCAGATAGTTTTCCTCTTTCTGTCTTTAGGTGTAATTAGCTTCTCAGGCTGTGACGAGGCGTCTAGGACCAACGTAGGTACGCTCCACGGCTGCTTTTAGTTGTGGTGGTTAGTCAGGGTACTGCAATCCCATAGATTCCAACCTCTCTGGTGTATTTCCTTTTTTGCCTGCTCTCCTCAGCTACCAAATCATAACAGTATCACGGCCCAAAAACTGATATTTGTATGGTACTCACAGAAGGGAAAAATAGTGTTAAAGAAAGAAGATTGTCAGAGTTGTCAGATTTTTTTTTTTTTCCCTCTGTTTCTCTGAATGCTGAGGAGGATTTTTTTTCCTCTCAATGGAGTTTGCACAGTTGTCTGGCCGTGTGGATCAGCTTGCCACTGAAGTTCGGAGTATTGATACCTATCTTGCAGGGTTGCCTGTTGTGGAACCTAGGATTCCCATGCCAGATTTGTTTTTAGGGGATCGAGCTAAATTTCTGAATTTCAAAAATAACTAAGTTGTTTTTTGCCTTGAAATCTAAGTCCTCAGGGAACGCAGCACAGCAGGTTCAAATTATCATCTCTCTCCTGCGTGGCGAGCCTCAGGATTGGGTTTTTTCCCTGACACCTGGGGATCCTGTTTTGAGTATTGTTGATGCATTTTTTTCAGGCTCTGGGGTTATTGTACGATGAGCCTAATGTCACTGATCAAGCTGAAAAAGCCTTGTTGGCATTAAATCAGGGGCTTGAGGACGCTGAGTTATACTGTCAGAGATTCCGAAGGTGGGCAGTCCTGACCAAATGGAATGATGATGCTTTGGCAGCCCTTTTTCGGAAGGGTCTGTCAGAGAATGTAAAGGATGTTATGGTGGGATTCCCTGTCCCCTCTGGTCTCAATGATTCTATGTCATTAGCGATTCAAATTGACAGACGTTTGCATGAGCGTAGAGGTATGCGTGGAACAGTGTTGCCTTGTGAACCAGCTTCTGAACCCATGGAGTGTGATAGAGTGGCTTCTGGGGCACAGCGTCAAGAGTTTTGAAAACGCAATGGGTTATGTTTCTACTGTGGTGATGCCTCTCATGCTATTTCAGTCTGCCCTAAGCAGGGAAGACGTTTTGCACGTTCAGTTGTCTTGGGTAGTGTTCAGACTAAATTTTTGTTGACTGTTACCCTGATTTGCTCCCTGTCCACATTTTCTGCTCAGGATTTTGTTGATTCGGGAGCAGCTATTAACCTGATGGATTTTGATTTTGCTAAACGTTGTGGGTTTCCCTTGATACCCCTACGGAAGTCTATTCCCTACTGGGGATCGATTCTATCCCTTTGGCTGAGAATAAACCTCAGTTCTCTACTCAAGTGATAATGAGGGTTGAACCTGATCATCAGGAGAGTTGCAAATTTTTGGTGCTGTATAATCTGCATGACATTATCGTACTGGGATTCAAGCAGCTGACAGCACTCGGGAGTTAGCACGGGATGCACGTTCAGGCGTTCAAGGATCCAAATGAACAACAGTCCAACGAAAAAATAGGAACAGCATCCAATCCAGGTGAAGTATAACAAGTCTTTATTCAGCCACCATAAAATACGACGTTTCGGCCATTTTCAGGCCTTTATCAAGTATACAAAAACAGGCAAAATGGTGTCCTTAAATGGTGTGGAGGAGCCAATCACCATCCAGGAACCGCCCATAATACAAATAGACATATATACAGAATATACAACGATAATCAATTTAAAACAGTGATCAGAGCTCAGAATAGTGACATCATAGAAAAATACAGCAGTGTTATAATTGTGCATATAATATGCCATAGATTACTCCATATAAACAATATCACCATTTAGTCTGCCAATCGATGATCTGTTACTGCACACTCCCATTCTGGTGCTGCACCAATCATGTACTCACTAGCAGCAGCGTCCTCCATATCCAATCAGTGTCAGTTCAGCAGCGCTTAGTCAGAGCATTTATCCAATAGCCCACAGGATAACAAATCGGGAGGCACACCTAACTCACTCCCCACTGTGTGGTAAACAAAGGCACATGTTCAGAAGTCATCATAGCAAACGCCCAGTGGATCATGTGAACACCAGCGTCATCAGACACCCAGTCACATGACCGCAAGCATCATCCGAGGTCTAATCACATGATAGTCCCATCATAAGCCTCTATTCTAAGCTGAAAACACTAAAATAGCGCGCGATCACCGGCATCATCCGACACCTGAAAAAAGAACACGCATGCACAATAAACTCTATCATTATTTATATTACTCCAGCTATGTCATCAGGAAACCTGCAGGTCACATGACCGTCAGTATTGGCATAATGTAAGCAAGAGACCGCACATGCGGATCTATATAGAATGGAAGATTAACAATATAGCAGACACCTAAAGAAATATATATAATATCTACAAAATAAATGATGTCATCAGGAACCATTAAGTCACCACTCCGATCACTCCAGATAATAATCCTACGAAAACAACAAACATAAGTAAAATATATATCTAAAAACAAACACAGAATATAGATGCAAAAATTACCTAGCACAAATATGCAAATTATATTCGATATTCAACCCCTTTGGTTGCAATGTCTCCAAAACGGAGATCCACCGGAGTTCTTTCTGTTTAAGCAACTTAGTCCTGTCACCACCTCTCCTGAGGGGGGGAACCCCGTCAATAACTCTAAATCTCAGCTGACTGACCAAGTGTCCACATTCTACAAAGTGCTTAGATACCGGCAGTTCCATCATCTTCGTCCTGATAGTACTTTTGTGTTTACTTATTTTAGCCTTAACTTCCATCGTTGTCTCGCCTATATACATGAGTCCACACGGACACACGAGCATATAGATTACAAAGCTAGATGTACAAGAGTACCGTTCCTGGATCCGAAAGCGTTGACCCGTGCGTGAGTGGCCAAAACTGTCACCCTTGATCATATTGCCACAGCATGCACAATTCAAACATGGAAAATTTCCATTTTTTGGAGGGCCCAAAGTTAACTGTCTGGATATTTTAGAGGATCCAATGTCAGATTTGACCAACTTATCTTTCAAATTACGCCCTCGCCTATAAGAAAGCAATGGCTTGTGCGCAAATTCAGCTACTTCCGGTAAACCTCTATGTAATAGACCCCAATGCTTATTCAAGATATTCCCTATTTTACCACTAACAGGGCAATAGGTAGAAACAAAAGGGACTCTTTTAGGGGAAATCTTAATACGTTTGTTTCTCACATCTTCCAATGTTGTCTTCAAGGCTTTCTCCTTGAATTTTCTAAGATCCTTCTCAGGATACCCCCTTCTGATGAACTTCTCACACATCTGATCAAGCCTCCTGTCCAATACAGTCTCGTCCTTTACTATCCTACGTACTCTCAGCATCTGACTCCAAGGCAGAGACTCTATCATTTTTCTTGGATGATTATATCAAAAACCAGGAGACTATTCCTGTCTGTGTCCTTTATAAACAAATCAGTGCATAACAATCCACTGTGCTTGTACACTAAAGTATCCAAAAATTGAATCTGGTCAAAGGAGTGTGTCATTGTAAACTTCAGCTCGGGAAATATCATGTTAAGATGACTATGGAAAGATACCAGATCATTCATGTTCCCCTCCCAAACACAAAAGATATCATCAATGTAGCGCCACCAGGCTCTGACATGGCGCCAGTGGATGGAATTGTACACATGCTGGTCCTCGAGTACCGCCATGTAGATGTTTGCATAAGTGGGCGCCACATGTGCCTTTGTTTACCACACAGTGGGGAGTGAGTTAGGTGTGCCTCCCGATTTGTTATCCTGTGGGCTATTGGATAAATGCTCTGACTAAGCGCTGCTGAACTGACACTGATTGGATATGGAGGACGCTGCTGCTAGTGAGTACATGATTGGTGCAGCACCAGAATGGGAGTGTGCAGTAACAGATCATCGATTGGCAGACTAAATGGTGATATTGTTTATATGGAGTAATCTATGGCATATTATATGCACAATTATAACACTGCTGTATTTTTCTATGATGTCACTATTCTGAGCTCTGATCACTGTTTTAAATTGATTATCGTTGTATATTCTGTATATATGTCTATTTGTATTATGGGCGGTTCCTGGATGGTGATTGGCTCCTCCACACCATTTAAGGACACCATTTTGCCTGTTTTTGTATACTTGATAAAGGCCTGAAAATGGCCGAAACGTCGTATTTTATGGTGGCTGAATAAAGACTTGTTATACTTCACCTGGATTGGATGCTGTTCCTATTTTTTCGTTATTATCGTACTGGGTTTCCCTTGGTTACAGTCTCATAATCCTGTTTTGGATTGGAAATCTGTGTCTGTAACCAGTTGGGGCTGTCAATGTGTTAATACCAACACTCCTGTTTTTTCTGCCTCCCCCCAGGCTCAGGATGTTCCTGACTTTTTGACTGATTTTTCTGATGTGTTTAGCGAAAGTAAATCTGCATCCTTGTCCCCCCATAGGAGCTATGACTGCGCTATTGAATTAGTGCCTGGTAGTAAATTCCCTAAAGGTCGCCTTTTTAACTTGTCTGTACCTGAACATGACGCTATGCGGTCTTAAAACAAGGAGTCATTGGAGAAGGGTCATATCAGACCATCCTCTTCACCCTTGGGTGCCGGTTTTTTCTTTGTGGCCAAAAAGGATGGTTGGTTATTAAGGCCGTGTATTGATTATCGTCTCTTGAACAATATCACTGTGAAATATCAATATCCGTTACCCTTGATTTCTGACCTGTTTTCCAGGGTGAAAAGTGCTACTTGGTTTACCAAGCTTGACCTCAGGGGGGCATATAACCTTATTCGCATTAATGAACACCCAAGTGCAAAGGAAACAGGGGGAAATACACCACCAAGGCAGGGTTAGACACAATATATATTTTATTGAAAATATAACATAAAAAATTGCACATACATAATGTTATAAAATGATGTTAAAAAGAAGCAAAAAACACCACCCTGCAGTACCCAATAACCGGGATTTATATACACATTACCAGGCATATGTATAGCATAACAAATGAATCTATAAAACACAATGTGCCAATATTGTGTAACAAAGAATTACATGCTATGTGTGTAACAAAGTATAAACCACAATGTGCTCAAAATACTGTGCCAAATCACAAAATTGTGATCTAATAAATAACATATATGCCCAATAATGTTGAAAATCATGAAATATACCCAAAAATTACTAAATATGCATAATATTCAAAAGCAAATGTGACACACCAAAAAAAATAAAGCATCATAGGCCAAAAAAATATTTTGCAACTAAGTGAAAACTAATCCAACCTGTGCTACCATAAGAAATAATAAGGCAGAAATCACAATACCTGGAAAATCCCGGGGGGACAGCGAGGGTGGATGAGATTGCTTCCAAAAACGCGCCCCGACGCGCGTTTCGGAAAATGTTCCTTCGTCAGGGGGATGTAATGTACTCAAATCGCGGTCTATAAATAGTCAGATCAATTGCGCATGGTAAAGTGGCGCATGCGCACTGAAACAGACGGCGGTCACCTCATTGCCGACGTCACCAGTTGTGTAACTCCATTTCCGGTCACGTGACCCACCACTGTGTAATCAGTGTGGCGCATGCGCACTAGACCAGACAACAAGCGCCTGACAGCAGGCATACATAATAGCCCCCTGTGTCTGGTCACATGTCACTGCACCTGTGTAATAGGTCTCTGCATGCGCAGTGGATCAGGCGGCGGCCAGATTACAATGAATACCAAGTCCTCCCATAAGATCTATATCCGGCCACATGAAGTTTATGCTACCATGACAACCCACCACAACAAGCGATAGATCATGCGCATAATGCATAGACAATATAAAAAATGCTCCATATCCATAATACCAGGGTTACAATATAGATAATATAAGGAATGTAAATAATAATACATACTCATAAATTAAGTGTGTGCTAAATGGCGCATGTATGGTAGGCACCGAGCGAGGACCACATTACGACCGGAGTCATGTAGCCAAACACCTAAGTGAGACCACATAAAGACACCGTCGCCATGGGGACCATGCGATCAGGCTGACCATCATGCGCACCACACACAGAATCTGAAAATATGTCCAATAAACATAACAATAATCAAATTATAACAAACTCAAATAAATCCCTCAAAAAATTGTACACTAAACAACAAAGTATAAATATAAACATATAATAACAGAAAATAAAACAACTAAAAATAAATCAATATATGAAATAATAAACAAGAAGAATTCTTCATTAATGTATGTTGTATAGTGATGTTCACAATCCGAATATATTCCAAATATTGTCCGAAAAAGGCTCATGCATGGCGATCTGTACTAAATTCCTCAGTTGATAATATTAAGAACGATTGATACCGCGAAACTGAAACTGATAAAAAATAAAGTTAAAATCACATAACACATCATAAAAATGGTGCATATGAAAGACTCTCATTGAGGCCAAGTGGAGAGACGAGTTCAAGGTCCAGATCCATTGGCCTCCAACTGTGCCAATCTCTTACTCATGTTGCCACCTCTCGCATTGGTGGTGAGCATATCAATTCCAGAAACCCTCAGACCAGAGGCATCACAATTGTGATGCAGTCTAAAGTGCCTTGGAATTGTCTTCAAAGTAGAAATGTCATCCACATCTATGGCCGCTTTAATACCCAATACATGTTCGCGTACCCTCACCTTGAGCTGTCTCGTGGTGAGACCCACATAGATAAGGGCACACGGACACGTAGCGAAATAGATAACATGTGTGGAATTGCAAGAAATATTGTGCCTAATACTGAATTCTCGAGTATTATCAGAATTCACAAAATTACATGTTTTGTTAACATTAGGACATGCCACACATGAACCACATGGTTTACAACCATGATGGGGTACCTGTTTTTTGTTAGGTTCATAATGACTTTTGACCAACTTATCATGAAGATTAATAGACCTCCTGAATGTAATCCTAGGTCCATCCCCTATGAATTTCGATATAACGGGATCCGTTTTTAATATGCCCCAATGTTTATTCAAACATGTACGTAGTTGATCACTTTGTCCATTAAATTGTGTAATGAACCGTACTTCATTTGTGTGTTTCTTCTGGGGAATCACATACAAGGCATTATGATGGGTCTGATGTTTTGCCCTATTAAATGCCTTCTTGACAGATCTCCTGCTATAACCCCGCTCATAAAATCTAGCTTTCAATAGCTCAGCCTGTTCAAGAAAATCTTCCTCCCCGGAGCAAATTCCCTTAATCGAAGAAACTGGCCTATGGGAATAGAGTTGATTAAGGCCCTAGGATGAGATGAGGATGCATGAACTAGGGCATTAACAGCCGTATGTTTCCTAAACAGATTAGTCTGTAAACAGCCATTACTATCCCTTAACACTTGAACATCAAGGAACTCAATGATGTCCCTCTGATGGTTGTAGGTCAGATGCACATTGATCATGTTGGAATTCAGTCTATGCATAAATTCAGATAATGCCATGGTGGAATCCTGCCAAATAAAAAATGTCATCTATGTAGCGTGTCCAAAAAAGGACACGCTCCATAGACCCAAATGTTTCAGAATTGAAGAGGTCCCTCTCCCAAAAGCCAAGGAACAGGTTGGCATATGATGGAGCAAAAGAAGCTCCCATCGCTGTCACTTGGGTTTGAAGAAAGAAGGACCCCTTAAAAATAAAAAAATTGTGAGTGAGTGCAAATTCTAACAAATTAATAAAAAAAATTATAAAAGCCCGAGAAAATGAGGAAAACTGTAAAAAATATGTGACGGCAGCAATTCCATCATTGTGACATATATTCGTGTATAACGACTCTACGTCACAAGTAACCAATATACACTCATGATCAATGTGCATCCCATCAATTTTTTTGAGGAAGTCAGTGGTGTCCCTTGTGTAGCAGGGAAGTGCTATGACAAACGGT
The DNA here is from genome assembly GCA_033576555.1 of Oophaga sylvatica. Classification (NCBI taxonomy): domain Eukaryota; kingdom Metazoa; phylum Chordata; class Amphibia; order Anura; family Dendrobatidae; genus Oophaga; species Oophaga sylvatica. Next base: position 188,605,641 of record JARQOD010000004.1, on the reverse strand, counting down.
TGTAAAATCGAGTCAATGTATTTGTTAATGTTCTCAAGATAATTCCCTCTACCCGAGATGATTGGTCTCCCGGGAGGAATTTCCTGGTTTTTGTGAATCTTCGGCAGCAGATAAAGGGTGGGAATGGTGGGTTCTTTGACCTGTAGGGCCGAAAGAAGATCTCTAGTGATGATCCCCTCATCATTAACCTCACATAGTAATTGATTGAGTTGTGTTTGAAACTTGGCCAATGGATTAAACGTCAATCTTTTATAATGCTGTCCATTATTTAGCTGACGGTATGCCTCAGTTTCATACAACTCTTTAGGCCAAACCACCACATTCCCACCCTTATCCGCCGGTTTGAAAACCACATCGTCCAAGTCCCTCAATCTCTGTAAACTGGCTATTTCTTTTTTAGTAAGATTCTGAGTAAGTGGGCGAGAAGAAATCTCACTTAATTCACCACTAACTGTTTTGACAAATACGTCAATTACAGCACAAGTGGATAGAGGGGGAAATTTACTCGATTTTTTCTTGATAGAGTCAGGTATCTCACCTTCAGATCCTGCATTGTGTTCCCTAGCCAGTTGCTCCAAATTGGCTAATGCCTCCTGTTCCGCCTCTGTGGAAAGGGAATCACAGTTATTCTTACCATAAAACATGCGTCTGAATAGTACCTTTCTGGCAAACAAATTAAGGTCTTTAACAGCCGAAAAACAATCAAATGGGGCTGTTGGACAGAACATCAGTCCTTTCATCCTTTCATTGATATCACATATGTGGGGGGGAACCACTGTGATCGCCTTACTGCGATCTTTGGGAGGCAGAATGAACAAATCCACAAAAGGTGAAGAATTGGTTTTAGTTTTTACGCCGTTCCTCGTGCGGTATTAGTGATTAGGCAACTTTATTTTTCGGGTCGGTGCGATTACAGCGATACCAGATTTATACCCTTTTTTCATGTTTAGCTTCTGTCACACACTAAAAGATGAGTAAGAATTTTTTGTAAGAAATTTTTGCATCGCCGTATTTTGAGAGCTATAATTTTTCCATACTTCGTCTGACAGTTATCTGTGGGCTTATTTTTTGTGGGACGAGCTGACGTTTTTATTGGTACCATATTCGGGCACATAACATTTTTTGATCGCTTCCTATTCCGATTTTTGTGACAGCAGAATGAACAAAAACCAGCAATTCAGGAATTGTTTTTTTTTTCCTCCGTTCCGCGTGTGGTAAAATTGATAAAACAGCTTTATTCTTCAGGTCACTATGATTATGGCGATACCTCATTTATATATTTTTTTATGTTTTGGCGTTTTTTGCACAATAAATTTTATAGGAAAAATAATTATTATTCGAACGTCCATGACAGCACTACAGAGAGAGAGGGGATCCGCCCCTTAGGAACAGGAAACCTACAGATATAAAAAGGGCGGCACCTCTCCCACGCATCAGTTGGTTTCCTGTTCCTAAAGGACGGGTTTCCTACAGATGAAGATTTTCAGGAGGACCCAGGCCTACCTTGGCCGGTGCGGAGCCCCTGGAAGCGCCACGGTGGGTCCGGGTAGGATTCCACGACAGTGTGAGGAGCAGGTGGAGCAGTATCCAGAGGATCCCTGTCTCCCAGCCAGCGCCGGTAGGTAAGTATTTCCCCCCTCTCCCTGGTCCCGATGCCTTCTCCCTGTCCTCTCCTGTGGTCCTGTCATGGTGGGGGCCTCTTAAGGTGGTGCAGCCGTGGTATTTAATAATAAAAAAAATAAAAAAATTTTTTTTTAAATTTGAATTTCCCGCCGCGTCACTGCTATGAATGGCGCGGCGGGGGTTTTTTGAATTTCCCGCCGCGCATCGCTGCTATGGACGGCGCGGCGGGCGGGTTTGAATTTCCCGCCGCGCGTCACTACTATGGACGGCGCGGCGGGGTTTTTGGGGGGATCTCCGCTCGTGTCCCGGCTGGAGGGGCGATGCGGCGGGAGACTATACTCACCTCCATCGGTACGGCTGGGTCTGTAGGAGCGCGGGGAAAAGGGGGCGGAGTCTCCACCGCCGGAACCTGAAGTGAGACGCCGGCCGGCGTTTTTGAAATTTTTGGCGGCTGCATCATCAGACGGCGCCTGCTGTGGGGACGGCAGGGAGGTGCGGGGGGGCCGTGGAGCGTAGAGTAGGAGGGGTGGACCCCTGGCCAGACCTGCTGACCGGGATATCCGGGGGAGGATATAAGGAGCCTAGGAAAGAGGTAAAGCGCTTCTGCCCCATTTTCACGATGGACACTGCAGAAGCTCCCTCGGTGCAACAGGAGAGCCAGCAGCAGCAGACAGAGCGCTCCTCTTCAATGGCCAGGAGCACCAGCTGCAGAAGTTCCGCAGCTGGGAAAAAGGCCCCTCCCCGTGATCCGGTACCTACTGCTGTATAATCTGGGTAAGAGATCGTCAGACTTAGAATACCCAGTAATGCAGTTTTCCCCCATTCTGTGTCTGTTACTAGGGGAAGAAGTGTTCAGTGAAAAGCAAGCACAGGGAATGTGCCTTTTGTGCTTGCCCTCTGCCTGACGCTTGCCCTAAAAGGTTGTGCCAGCCATGCATGCAACAGACGGTAGGGCATTTGAGGGGAAGGGCAGGGGCCTGGGATGAGATAGTAACCCCGCCCCTATGCCCCTTCCCTTTTTAGATAGCGGAGGAGACTCCAGATTTCACCGAAAGCCTGAGGGAGATAATAAGAGCAGAGTTGAAAGCGTCCTCAAGACACGGAGAATCTTCCAGGCGTAGAACTGTACCAGTTTTATCTGATTCAGATTCACCTGCCGCCCATGACAGGGGTGAAGTTGTGTCAGGACCCTCCTCGCCTTCCTCTTCGGCTTCCTCCTCGTCTTCTACGGAAGACGCTACCCGTTTTTGTTTTCCCTTGGACCAGATGGACAAATTTGTCAAATCAGTTAGGTCCACCATGGGGGTAGAAGAGGCGAAACCAGAGCTCTCAGTACAGGATCTGATGTTCGGTGGTCTAGATCCAAAAAAACGGAGATCCTTTCCACTAAACAGTAGCATCCAAGGCCTTATAGACAGAGAGTGGAAGAAGCCTGAAAAAAGAGGCTCCTTACCCCAAGCGTTTAAGCGAAGATATCCCTTTGAAGATCCCTTGACAGGTAGATGGGATAAGGCCCCGAAGCTGGATGCAGCTGTGGCGAAGGCTTCTAAAAAATCCTCCATCCCATTCGATGATATGGGGTCTTTGAAAGATCCACTAGACAAGAAGGCAGACTCCTTCTTGAAAGGCACATGGGAGATGTCGGCAGGTGCCCTGAGACCGGCGGTTGCAGCCACTTGCGCAGCCAGGTCATTGATGGTCTGGCTAGACCAGTTAGCATCCCAGTTAGCAGATGGAACCTCCAGGGGGTCAATTCGGAAGACCTTGCCGATAATTCAGAACGCGGCGGCTTTCCTGGCTGATTCCTCAGCGGACTCAGTAAGAATGGCTGCCAGAGCGGCAGGGCTGTCTAATGCAGCACGAAGGGCATTATGGCTGAAATGTTGGCCGGGCGATATTCAAGCCAGATCTCGCCTCTGCTCCATTCCGTGTGACGGCGAATATCTTTTTGGCCCGATCCTGGACGAACTTTTAGAAAAGGCAGGGGACGACAAGAAAAAGTTTCCCAGTCTATCAACCCCTTCCTATAAATGACCTTTCAGCAGAAGGAGGTTCAGCTACAAAGGTCGTCCAGGGAACGAGCCAAATGGGATGAAAAGAGGCGAAGAGGTACAGGGTTTATGTTTAGGGGTCCACCTAGAGAAACAAAAAAACCCTCGCAATGACTAGCAATGCCGGTAGGAGGCAGATTGAGGGCATTCTACCCGGCCTGGTCGGAAATCTCAAGCAGTAGCTGGATCCTTAACATCATAGCTACAGGGCTGCGGTTAGAATTCTCCTCGGTACCTTGGGATAACTTTAAAATTACCCCACTCAGGTCATCGCCATCGGAGCAAGCCGCTCTAGAGTTAGAGGTTCAGGAGCTTTGCGCTAAGAAAGTCTTAGTGGAGGTGCCAGAAGCAGAGCGGGGTAAGGGGTTTTACTCCCCTCTGTTTTTGATCCGTAAACCAGACGAGTCTTTTAGAACAATTATTAATTTGAAAGCCCTCAATAAGTTCCTGATTATTCACCCATTTAAAATGGAAGCGGTCAGCTCAGCAATAAAGCTTCTGTTTGAAAATTGCTTTATGGTGGTGTTAGATCTGAAAGACGCTTATTACCACATACCGATCCATATGGAGCATCAGCGTTTCCTCAGAGTAGCAATCCAGATGGGGGAATCGCTGCGACATTTTCAATATAGCGCCCTTTTGGCTTGGCCGTTGCCCCACGAGTGTTCACTAAGGTTATGTCGGGGGTCATGGCCCACTTACGTGAATCAAATATGCTCATAGTCCCCTACCTCGACGACTTTCTTATCATTGGAAAGACGGCAGAGCATTGCCTAGAGCAACTGCAAAGAGCAATATCTACCTTAGAGCGGCTGGGATGGCTAATAAATACCAAAAAGTCTCGTTTGAATCCGATGAGGGTTCAGCAGTTTCTAGGGCTAATTCTGGATTCACGGAATCAGAACTGTAGTTTACCGTCAGACAAGTTAATTCGCTTACGGTACCAGGTCCTAAACGCTTCCAAAAACCCCTCCATGTCTCTTAGGAAGGCCATGTCTCTTTTGGGCTCCCTCTCGTCCTGCATTCCCGCGGTTCGGTGGGCTCAATTTCACACAAAGGCGCTGCAAGCTGAGGTCTTGCTGTATCAAAATTTGCTAGGTGGTTACCTGGAAGGCCAGCTATCCTTGTCCCAGGCTGCTATAAGATCCCTGGATTGGTGGAAGAATGAGACAAACCTGTCTAAGAGGGTTCCCTGCGAATATGAGATATCCCGAATAGTCACAACAGATGCTAGCCCCTCTGGGTGGGGGCTCATATGGGGACGTTATGGTTCAAGGCTTATGGGAGCAGGATCAAATTCAAATGTCTTCTAATATGAAGGAGTTAGCGGCGGTAGAGCTAGCAATTAAAAAGCTCCTTCTCTATCTACAGGGTCACCACGTTCGAGTGCTCTCCGACAATCGGGTCACAGTCGCTTACATCAACCACCAGGGTGGTACTCGTTCCGATCCTCTCATGGAAGTGGCAAGGCGCCTACTCCAGATAGCAGAATGACACTTTCTTTCTCTAACGGCTCTACATATAAGGGGAGAAGAAAATACCAAGGCGGACTTCTTAAGCCGCAATCTCCTGAGTCAAGGAGAGTGGTCATTTAAGACTTCCATCTTTGACCTAATTGTGCGGAAATGGGGTCAACCAGAGGTAGATCTCTTTGCTACCAAAAGCAACAGGAAAGTGAGACAGTTCTGCTCTCTGAATCCCAAAGAACGCCCTCTGGCAGTGGACGCTCTTCTATTACAGTGGGATTTCAATCTAGCCTACGCCTTCCCTCCCCTGTCCCCCCCCTAGTATTGAGGAAGGTCAGGAAGGACAGGGCAAGGATAATAGTAGTCGCTCCTTTTTGGCCCAGGAGGGCATGGTTTTCATGTCTCAGAAACATGTCGATAGCCGACCCGTGGGTCCTGCCGGATATTCCCGATCTGCTCTCCCAGGGTCCAGTCTACCATCCTCGAGTAGCGGGCCTCCACCTGACGGCGTGGATTTTGAACGGTCGCTGCTGAGAGATAAGGGGTTTTCTGCTAATGTAATTAATACTCTCCTTAAAAGCAGAAAAGAGGTTACAACTAGAATCTACGCTAGGACTTGGAAGAAATTTCTCCAGAGCTCGGGGGTGGTAGCAGGGGACCCAACACCGATAACCCAGATTCTAGAATTCCTACAAAAGGGTCTGGACTTAGGTCTCTCCACAAGCACCCTTAAGGTGCAAGTTTCAGCTTTGGGGGCACTCTTCAGTTGCAACATCGCAAATAATTACTGGGTCAGTAGATTCATTAAAGCTGCGGGTAGGTCGAGACCCATAGTGAAGGTGAGAATCATGCCATGGGACTTGAACCTTGTTCTCACTGCTTTAACAGAGCCCCCTTTTTGAACCTATATCAGCAGCATCAATAAAAATTCTTTCCCTTAAAACCGCTTTCCTGGTAGCCTTAACCTCGGCTAGGAGGGTAAGTGACATCCAGGCACTATCTAGATTGTCTCCTTACACTCAGGTCCTGAATGACAGGATAATTCTTAGACCGGATCCGGCATACCTACCTAAGGTGTCTTCCGCTTTCCACAAAACACAGGAAATTGTTCTTCCTTCGTTCATCCCTAATCCATCTAATCAAAAGGAGATAAAACTCCATACTTTAGATGTTAGGAGATGTCTACTGCAATATTTAGCAGTCACTGATCCCTGGAAACGAGACAATGCATTGTTTGTCTCTTTTCAAGGAATTAACAAAGGCCGTAGATTAACGAAGAGCTCATTGGCCAGATGGATTAGGGAAGCAATTTCTCTGGCATACACCTCGAGGGGCAAGCCGGCACCTGAGAGGCTAAGGGCGCATTCCACCCGAGCTGTGGCGACTTCATGGGCAGAGAGGGCAGAAGTCTCGATTGACCAGATATGTAAGGCAGCTACGTGGTCTTCTCCACACACGTTTTACACTCATTATAGATTAGATTTGGGTGCTTCCTCAGACCTTTCTTTTGGACTAAGGGTGCTGCAGGCAGTAGTCCCTCCCTAAGTAGTTATTACTCTCTGTAATTCTCTCTGCAGTGCTGTCATGGACGTTCGAATAAAGTCTAAGTTACTTACCGTTAACGGTATTTTTCGAAGTCCATGACAGCACCCTTACATTCCCACCCGGGTTCTATGTGCACTTCTTCCTCTTATATAGTCCACATGTAATAAACAATTGATTAATGTTACTGTGTGATGCATAAATTTTTTTTGCTGTATACCATTTAACCTTGATAGTCCTCTTATGCTCTGTAATCCAACTGATGCGTGGAAGAGGTGCCACCTTTTTATATCTGTAGGTTTCCTGTTCCTAAGGGGCGGATCCCCTCTCTCTCTGTAGTGCTGTCATGGACTTCGAAATATACCGTTAACGGTAAGTAACTTAGACTTTTTTGCATCAGTTTATTCCGCGAGCTATAACTTTTTTATTTTTTTGCTGATGATGCTGTATAGGCAGCTTGTTTTTTGCGGGACAAGATGACATTTTCAGCGGTACCATAATTATTTATATCTGACTTTTTGATCGTGTGTTATTGCACTTTTTCCAAGCGGTATGATGATACAGCTTGGAAAAAGTATAATTTACTACTTTTTTGTGTTTTTTTTAATGGCTTTCACTGAAGGGGTTAACTAGGGTTACGCTTTTATAGATGGGATTTTTACGGACGCGGCAATACCAAACATGTGCATTTTTTTTGTTTTTTGTTTTTTTTATTACATAAAAATGTGTATTTTTTAGGGGAATTTTTTAAAATTATTTTTTAATTTTTTTTTTACAATTTTTTTTAAAAAAGGCTTTTTTTATTATGTCCCTTTATGGGACTTTAACTTTTTAATTTTGATTGCAGGTATAATGCATTGCAATGCTCCAGCATTGCAATGCATTGTACCTATAGTGAAAGCTGCTGTGACCATGATCACAGCAGCTTTCTGTAGCTAGATGACCCGGAGGTTGTCATGACAACCCCCGGGTCATCAAGGCAGAGATCGGGCCCTGCAAATACATTGCGGGACGCCGATCTGAGGCAGAGGGAGCTCCCAACCCTCTGTCTCTCACCCTGAGTGCTGCGATCGCGCTCGATAGCAGCAGTCAGTGGGTTAACAGCCAGGGGTGGCGGGGGTGCCGCTCCTGGCTGTCAGTGCAGGAAGCTCGGCCACTGCAGCGCTGAGCTCCTGCACTGATCAGGCAGAAGAGGCTGAAATTTCAGCCTCTTCTGCCTGATCGCTGCTGTGTTTGGTCAGTCACATTGACTGACCAATCACAGCGCTGTAGGTGGGGGACCGACTGCAAAGGTCCCCGCACCGCTTGCTGTGCCTGTCAGTTGTCATAGACAGCTGTCGGCACTGAACTACCACTGCGTGTTTACACGCAGTGGTAGTTCAAAGGAATGACGTGCACAGTCCGTCAAGGTGCCAAAACTGACACCTTGCCATGATGGACTGTGCACGTCAGTGGACATTAAGGGGTTAAGTAATAAGAATTGATGTTGTTGGCTCAATGCCATGGGCACTTTAGTTGTGTTTACTGTCCTCCACTCCCTTCCGACTTTTCTTCCTCATTGACTTGCATTGGGTTTCGTGTTTCAGTCGGACCTTCGACTTTTGCCGATAGTCGGCTGATTTCGTTCGACTCAACTTTTGTGCAAGTCAAGTGGTCCGAAATCCTACTCGACCCTCCCAGAGGCAGTCACTCATTTCCACTCACAGCTAATATATACACTATAATCACATCTGCTTAAAATTCCTGCCACAAAACAGACACTTCTTTGGGACTTTCTAAAGTGGAACAACACCAGATATGCCGAGTGCTAAGTCAGTCAATGTCTCAATTTTTAGCTTAATTGCAGAAAAGGCGACAGTTACACATTAGTTGCTTAATCAGCCTCTTGTCATGCATTAATCACAATATTCCATATATTTAGATAGCCAATAACAAAGGAGATTGACCATATGGTAATTAACTAACCACCCCTTTCAATATGCCACTATAAAACATGTATGTACAATAAAGCATCAGTATTGATGGAAAGTTATTCTGTCACTGTGTGTGTACAGTGTCATACTTGAGCACTCAAACTACTCAGTCTAATTTGGGAATGGCCACAGCACACACAGGGATACCCTCATGTCTTACCCTCATGATTCAAACGTACCTCTATCACACCCATCTTCAAAAGCCCTCCCTTGACCCATCCTCTGTGCCTAGCTATTGCCCAATCTCACTTCTCCCCTATGGCTCCAAACTACTGGAGCAACACATCTATTTTGAATTGTCCTCCCATTTCTCCTCTTGCTCCCTCTTTGACTGCTTACATAATGGCTTCCCACCACACCATCCCACTGAAACTGCCATGACTAAAGTCACCAGTGACCTACTAATGACCAAATCCAAGTGACGCTAGTTTGTCCTCCTTCTCCTGGACCTTGCATTTGCCTTTGACACAGTGGACCATTCCCTCTTACTACAAACTTTCGCTTCCCCATGACAGCACGACATGAGTATGGTATCCGCCCCCAGGAACAGGAAACCTGCAGCAGAGATAAAAGAAGGGGGCGTACCTCTCCTCAGTTTTGGTTACCTGTTCCTGCAGGTGGATGCCTGTGGGTATGAGTACCTGTAGGGAATCTTCCCTGGATGGCGTCTGGAGACCGAGGTCCCAAGGGGAGGCATCGCTGCTGAGGTGGCGGCGCACGCTCTTCATCCCGGCGTCCTGGGGGCTGCCTGGCCGCGTCTCGCCCCCCGGTGGACTCACCGGCGGTCGCTCCGGGCAGGAGGCAGAGCCGGGGAGACGTGTCCACCACGACGCTGGCGTCGACTGAGTGGGGCGCTTCCGGTCACACCGGAAGTGACGCTACACACCGGGAGAAGCGGTGTGCTGGACATTCCGGGCGGAAGTCGCTCCAGAGACGCGCACACCGCTCTCCCCCTGAACCCCCCTCAAGATATAACCTGCCTGAGGGCAGGTAAAACGCTGGCGTCAGCTCGACTGGGCAATGGAGGCTGCAGATGATGGAGCGCTGCCAGAGAGGAAGGCCAGCAGACCGCTGTGTACCAGGGGGTCGGTGGTGAGTGCCTTGTAAGGCGAAGAACATATATAGTGATGGCCTTTATCCTGTTCCCCTCTCCCTAGGGTAGGAAAGCTACGGCCAAACGAAAAACAAAGCATGTGCTTTGTGCAAAAAAACGCTTTCCAGAGAGTACGATAAGCGGCTGTGTCGCTCATGTGTGCAGAAAACGGTGGAGGAGGAATATTACAAAAAATATTAGAACCATCATCTGTCAGAAGTAAAGTCAAAGTTAAACAGGAGTAAAACAGCACACTCCAGTTAGTTCAGGCCCTCGCCCCCCCCTACGGAACAAAGTGATGTAAGTGGATGGCGAACGACGGAGTTAAGACCCTCTGGAAGCTCAGACGGGATTCCTCAGACGAGGAATATGGTCACCCTTATTTTTTATCCGAGGACATCGGAAAATTATTGAAATTGGTTGATCTACCATGGGGTTTGAGACGCCAAAGGAACACTTTCAGAACAGGACTCTATGTTCAGTAATCTAGAGGGGAAAAAACTTAAAGTTTTTCCCTTCCATGAAAATCTATTAAAATTGATTAAAGAGAGTGGAAGAAACCCAATAAGAAGATGTCTGTTCCACAAGCATTAAACGGGAAATATCCGTTTGATGAAGAATTTAGTGGGAATGGGAAAACCCCTAAACTTGAAGCCGCCATTGCTAGTACATCTAAAGGAATAGCGTTACCATTCGAAGAATGGGTGCCTTGAAAGACCCCCTTGATAAAAAAGCGGATTTTTTAAAATCTGCCTGGGAAGCATCAGCCTGGTCAATTAAAACTGGGGTAGCCGCCACTTGCACCGCTTGGGCCATGGTCAAATGGTTGGAAGAGCTCAGTGAACAGATTAAAAATAAGTGAATAAGAGAGGAGCTATTGGACGTAATACCGTCACTACAAAAAGCGCAGGTTCTTAGCAGATGCGGCGGGGATTCCGTGCGAGGTGCCACACCGTGCATGCGCTCTCTCTATCAGGTCGCAGGGCATTATGGTTGAAAAATTGAACGGCAGACTTCCAGTCGAAAGTAAACCCGCAAATTCCCTGTGAGGGCAATACCTGTTTGGGAAAACACTGGATGTTATATGGAAAAAAGCGTCGATAAGAAAAAAAACGATTTCTCTACGCCTGTATCAAGACGTCGTTGGAGTGATGGTCGCTGTCCTTTCGTGGAGCTAGGAATAGAGGGGCAGAAGTCGACCAGATGAGAGGTCTATCCGGGGCAGACCTTGGGGAGAGAGGAAGGAGAAAGGATTCCTCTTCAGTAAGGGCCCTCCCAGATCAGATACTAAATGTCAATGACGCCAAGACTCCGGTGGGAGGAAGACTGAAAAAATTTGTACATCAGTGGGAAACATTGCCCGCCTGGGTAACCAATCTACTATCCAAAGGCCTACGATTAAGTTTTCTCAGCCTCCCACCACAGCGACTAAAGGTAACTCAGGTCGCCAAGAAGAACCAAGCCACGATGGAGAAAGAAGTCACTCTCCTTATGTTAAAAAAAAGTGTTAGTGGAAGTACCAAGTCACCAAGTAGGAGAAGGTTCTACAGTACCCTGTTCCTTACTCCAAAACCAGACGGCTCGCTGAGAGTGATATTCAACTTGAAAGCGCTGAACCAGTAAATCCGAGTGGAAAGGTTCAAAATGGAAACACTAAGATCAACAGTGAAGCTGCTTGAACCAGGCTGCTACATGGCGGTGATCGATCTGACAGATGCCTACTACCATGTACCAATCTGGGAAGAACACCAAAAATATCTAAGACTGTTGGTACAGATTGCACAGGTCCCTACGCATCTGCAGTACCAATGTCTTCCCTTCGGGATATCGGTGGCACCCCGTATATTCACAAAATTAATTTCAGAAGTGGCATCTTTTGTGAGAAAAGACATATTACTGGTACCCTATTTGGACGACTTCCTAGTAATCGCAAATACCGAAGGAGAATGCAGGAAGGCAATAACAAGGATACTGGAAATCCTAACCAGCTTAGGCTGGATAATAAACGAGAAAAAATCAAAGCTAATCCCAGCCAGAAAACAAGAATTTTTGGAATACTGTTAGATTCCTGCAAACAGCAATGTGTCCTCCCAGACAGAAAAATAGTCTCCATTCAACACAAGATACGACAGTTTATGTCGAGCAAAGCCATAACAATCTGACAAGCAATGTCGTTGTTGGGTACATTAACAGCAACAATACCAGCGGTCCAGTGGGCGCAAAGCCACACAAGAGATCTGCAAGGGCAAATCTTAGCCGAGCAGGCAAAAGACCCGACCAGCTTAAATCGACGATTCACCCTAACGTCACAGGTCCACAGCTCATTGGAATGGTGGCTACAACCCGAAAACCTAAAAAGAGCAGTACCCTGGTCAATTCACAACCAAGTGGTATTGACCACGGATGCGAGTCCCTCAGGATGGGGAGCACATCTAACAGGACGACTTGTACAAGGCCAATGGGAACCCTCAAAGAGGGGAACATCCTCCAATTTGAAAGAGCTAACAGAGGTGAAGCTGGCACTTCATCAGGTGGAAAAAGAGGTACGAGGAAAGCACGTCACAATACTGTCAGACAACAACACCACGGTAGCCTACATAAATCGACAGGGAGGTACAAGATCACCATCCCTGATGGTGGAAGCAAGAGAGTTGTTCACATGGGCAGAAAACAAACTGTTGTCCCTATCAAGCACACACTTAAAAGGGACAGACAATACGGTGGCAGATTTTTTAAGTCAGCATATACTGCACCAAGGAGAATGGTCCCTAAATCAGGACATATTTGGAAAAATTTGTGTCAGCTGGGGCAGGCCAGAAGTGGCACCTGTTTGCTACAAGAGAGAACCGAAAAGTAAACAGGTTCTACTCCCTGAACCCGAGAGAACATCCTGAAGGAGTAGATGCACTGCTACACCGCTGGAGGTTCAAACTGGCATATGCCTTTCCACCGTTGCCCCTAATACCAGTAGTCCTGAGAAAAATACGACAGGACAAAAGCCATGTAATTCTTATAGCGCCCTTCTGGCCGAAGAGAGCGTGGTTCACATGGCTCACACGCATGTCTGCCTCGGACCCATGGATCTTACCCGATGTTCCCAATCTACTACACCAGGGACCAGTGGAACATCCTCAGGTGCACAGACTACACCTCACTGCCTGGAACTTGAGAGGGGACTCCTATTAGCGAAAGGGTTCTCAGGGCCCTTGGTGACCACCTTGCTCACTAGTAGGAAAAAAAGTTACCTCGGCCAAATATCATAAGATCTGGCAAAAGTTCTTAGACTTCTCAGGACGACGATTTTCGGAGACAGTCCAGAAGGTCCCGATGACGGAGATCCTAGAATTCCTACAAAAAGGCCTGGAAAGAGGGTTGTCTACAAGCACCCTAAAGGTGCAAGTCTCGGCACTAGGTGCGCTATTTGACAAAAAACTGGCTGACCACCCATGGGTCTATAGGTTCATTCGGGCCTCCTTTTCAGCCAGACCCTCGAAATTTGTACCTAAGGTGGCTCCCTGGGATCTCAATTTAGTATTAAATGCATTAACTACAAACCTATCTCATCCATTTCGATAAAGGCTCTAACACTAAAAACAGTGCTCTTGGTTGCCCTGACGTCAGCTCGGCGAGTCAGTGAGTTGCAAGCTATCTCTGTAAATCCCCCATATACTACCTTTATGGATGACAGAGTAATCATAAGAACTGACCCAGCCTTCCTCCCGAAGGTTAATACAAAATTTCACAGGGACCAAGAGATAATTTTGCCCTCGTTTTGTGCCAACCCAAAATCACAGGAAGAGCAAACCTTTCATTGTTTAGATGTAAGACGTTGCCTACTTCAATATATAGAAATTTCAAAATCTTGGCGACAGTCGTCGGCCCTTTTTGTCTCCTTCCAGGGGATAAACAGGGGGAAAAAAGCTTCAAAAGGTACAATTGCACAGTGGCTACGCATGGCTATCTCACTTTCTTATTCTTCGTCAGGTCAGACTCACCCACTGGGTGTAACGGCTCACTCCACAAGGGCTGTTGCGACATCCTGGGCCAAACGGGCAAATGCATCAATAGAACAGATTTGCAGGGCAGCGGTATGGTCGTCACCCTCCACCTTTTTTCGTCATTATAGGCTAGATTTAGGTCTCTCGAATTTAGCCTTTGGTAGAAAGGTGTAATCTGCTGTTGTCCCACCCTAGGAGGCTCTTCTATTTCTTCCTCTCATGTCGGTGCTGTCATGGGGAAGGGAAAAAATGATAATTACTTACCGGTAATTTGATTTTCCAGAGCCATGACAGCACCGTATTAATTCCCGCCCTATCTTAGTGATGGTTGTGTGACTCACAAAAAAAAAAGGCATGTATAAATTGATATATAAAGAAGGTAGATGTCGTAAATATGCTAGTATATGTGTATATATAACGACTAATTTTGGCGGTTACCCTGCATACTCTGAAACAAACTGAGGGAGAGGTACCGCCCCCCTTTTATCTCTGCTGCAGGTTTCCTGTTCCTGGGGGCGGATACCATACTCTCATGTCGGTGCTGTCATGGCTCTGGAAAATCAAATTACCGGTAAGTCATTATCATTTTTCTGATGTATTGCCACTACAGACTTGTCCCTTTGATTGATCTCCTCGTACCTAACAGACAGGACATTAAGCGTCTCCCATTCACACACCACCTCCTAATCTCAACCCCTATGTGTCGGTGTCCCCAAGGTACAGTTCTATGACTGGGCACTATGCTTGGGACATGTGCTGCCTCCCTCTTAAAGTGACCACACTTGTCACCCTAAGGTATCCCCAGCCAATAGATGGATGACACCTATTTAAGGCTCCTCCTCCAATATGGAGGTGCCTGAGCAATGTTGTTAGTTTGTGAGAGGAAGGAACAGCCACCATCTTGGATAGGGCCCATACCAGCCTCCATTTTGTCTGTTCAGAGCCACAGGCTGCTAACTGCACCTGGCCTCATGGCCTGTGGGCATATTCAATACAATAGGGGTTGGCCTCCACTGTGAATGAAAAGATCTATTAGTATGCTGAGTAGATTCGACTCAAGACAGGATTTACTGCTCAATATGAATAGCCAGGCCTGTTAATATGCTAAGTAGGCCAGGCCAAAACAGTACTTCAAAGCTAGAGGCTTCAATTAGATTATACCTGCCAGCTAGACACTAAAAACACATCCATTGTATGTTTCCAGACATGAAGGCTCCATTCTAGGATTATGAATTATGAGCACATCTTTGTAGGTACATTCTCATAAAAATATCTGTGTGACCCGGCGGACCTCGGGCATTTGATGGTGCAACTCCCAAGTCGGTGATGGCTTGGGGGTCTGAGATATAGAGATTGGCCCTCCAACGAGATCCAATCGGGCCAGGTTTGATATCCATGCGACAGGCAAAACATACTGCATCCGCTGGTACCTCTTGTTTCCTGTTCCGATCGTCCTGGAGAGAGTTAACCCCTTTTTTAGATATTGGGAATAAATTCTGCTGGGAGCTAAGGTTGGAGATTATCATCCCACCCTCGGACACCGAGGGGAGGGACCTAGCAGGTTTAAGAGCTGTGAGCTATGGGCAGACTAGATCCATTCTCACAGAAGCCAAGAAGCAACAAGGGACAGATCTGCCAAGGGAGCAGCGGCACACGTTTTGGGGGACTGTCCAGCAACTAAGACTTTCACCTGTGGATCGCAGAGCTCCCTGCCTCCACATGTCCCTGCAACCTGGTAATATTGACCTCTAGCTAATACCTCTAAGCCTTGTACATTATTGTTGTATTTTACTCTGACTGCAAATCCATTGTAATTCTGTTGTATAGCTTACTGTATATTTCTGTAATTATCTAGTGTGCCCTTAAGGCAATTAAACCATAAAATTAATCTAGGCCTGATGCTTTAACTCTGATCACGAATCTTAGAATACCCAGTGGGTAACAGGACACCCTCCCCGGCAGCCATTTGCTCTAGGTGCAGTTCCCTTACTGGTCTGAGAGACAAAAGGGGGTGCCGGAGAGCTGTGCCTGTGGAGTTACGTCACATTGGTGACGTGGGATGACGGGGTTGTCCTTCACATTTGGTGGCAGCGGTGGGATCAGAGTAATAGTGTGCGTGCAATCCCTACTCCCAGACACTAAAGACTACCAGTGGTAACTTTCACTGCTGGGGTCTTACGGTCAGCCCAGCACTAGACTGTCAGAGTGTAAATATAATAAGTTGTGTGCAAGGTCAGGGTTGCAGCTGTGTCAGTAACCAAAGGTTCCCAAGATGGCGGAAGGCACCAGGAATAGGGCAAAGGGGGAGGCCAATGCTATGGTCTATGAGGGGTTCGATACCGATGAAGGTGAGGGGGAGCTCAGCCAGGGCTCCCCAAGGAGCCAGACCCCCGTGCTCAGTCTCACAGTGGACTGTCCACCCCTGCCCATCCCAGCCTGTCCAGATCGGAGGCCCTTTTCCAAGCGGCTATGGCACAGCTCGATGCTGGTAATGACGCCGCCCATGACAGACTCCTGGTGGCAGCAGAGAAAGCGGCAGAGCGTGAGCAAGCAGCGGCAGAGAAAGCGGCAGAGCGTGAGCAAGCGGCGGCAGAGCGTGAGCATGTAAACGTGTGCTGCAGACTGCGGAGCGCCGGCACCGACTGGAGATGGCTCAGCATGGGCTCCCGCTGGATGCTCCAGCCCCAAGGTCCGGGCGGAGGACTTTCCCTTGCTTGAAAAGGATGGAGACCTGGATTCCTTTCTGCTGGCCTTTGAGAGGACCTGCCTCCAACATCATCTGGCCCTGGATCAGTGGGCAAGGTACCTGACCCCCCCGTTTGAGGAGTAAGTCCCTGGAAGTTTTGGGGGACTTAACTGTCAGGGAGGAGCAGGACTACAACAGCATCAAATGAGCCCTGATCCAGCACTGCAACATCACCCCGGAGTCATACCGCAGGAAGTTCAGGAGCCTGCAGCGGGGTTCAAAGGACACCTGGACCGACCACATGTGGGCCCTGCTGAGAGCTGCGGAGCACTGGACCTCGGGTCTAGAGCTCACCACCTGCCAGGAGGTCCAGGAACTGTTCGTCACAGAGCAGTTCTTGTGGAACTGCCCAGAGAACCTCCAGCAGTTCCTCTGTGACCGGAAACCAAAGGGGGCTTCTGCTACAGCCGCCCTGGCAGACGAGTATGCCAACAACAGGGCGCCTGAGCCGAAGAAGCCTGCCAGCAGCACCTGATGAGGGGTAAGCCCAATCCTGCCCCAGCCACATATCCAGCCCCAGAGTGCAAGGGGTGTACCCCCCTTCTGCCCTCTCCAGGCCAGGAACAGAACCCAGGCGTTGTCATCATTGCAACCAGCCGGGACACTTTAAGGCTGCATGTCCCCAGTGCCATAAGGCCCCATCCCTGTCCCAGAAACCGTCCACTGTTTTGTGTGTGGGAGGGGGTGGTGGGAGGTCCCTGGATAATTCCCAACCCGTCACCATCGGCTGCTCTGCGGTCATGGGACTGCGGGACACAGGCGTTGAACGAACCCTGGTGCGTCCTGAGGTGGTGTCCCTCAAGACTTGGTGCCTGGGAAAACCCTTTCCGTCTCCGGAATTGGAGGCGTTGATCCGGCGCTGCCCGTCGCCAAGGTGTATTTGGACTGGGGCGGAGAGAGGGGGATGTGGGAGGTGGGAGTAACGCCAAATATTCCTGCCAGTGTGTTGCTTGGGACAGATTTGGGGCGGCTAGTGTCCCAGTATGTGGCCACTTAACCCCCAAGTTTGGATCCCCAAGAATGTCATGACTCTACTGTGAATGCTAATGTTAATGTATTGAATGTGCCTCCAACAGTGGAGGAGGGAGTGAAACCTGATGGTAAGCTATGCACTGACACTACACACACAGGGCTCACAGTGAGGACAGATGAGGAGGCTGCAGGGGAGAGCTCAGAGGTGGAGGGAGGGGCGGCTATGGGCAGTATAGGGCCCCTAAGTGAATCCAGCCTGCTGAGTCTAGGGCTTCTGCAGAAGGAGGAACAGGCCATGGGGTAGGGGGCGTCCCAGGAGAGGAGCCACCAGGTAAGACCCCCAGGGCAGGAGTTCCCCACATCCGGGATGTCAGGAGGCCAGGGAAGTCTGCCTGACCCGGCGACTTGGTCAGGGGACGAGGGGAAGCAGGTGCTACCCGTGGTTTCAGCGGTTGTGGCCGCTGTTACCAGGGGTGGGAGCGCCGAAGCCCAAGGAGCCTCGCGGAGGTCCGACGGTTTCCCCCTCTGACCAAGTGGCTGCCGAGTCAGACAGCGGCCAGGAGATAGATCCCGGGGAACTGACAGAGGATGTGGCAGTTTCATCAATTCTTGCCACATCAAGTCAGGGATTTCAGGCAGCGTTGGAAGCTGACGCTAGCCTGAAAACGCTCAAGGAGCAGGTGGCACAGCCTCCCCTGGAGTCCGACCATGAGCGAGTGGTCTGGGACCAGGGACGGCTGTACCGGGTAACGGTCCAGCAGGGTTCACCGGAGGCGTGGCCCAGGGACCGACAGTTAGTGGTACCCTATCCGTTCAGGGCGGAATTGTTGCGGATCGCACACGAGATTCCCATGGCCGGACACCTAGGGATCTCTAAAACCAGGGCCAGTCTAGCTCAGCATTTCTACTGGCCTGGAATGAGGACCGAGGTGATAGCCTACTGCCGTTTGTGTGACACCTGTCAGAGGGTGGGGAAGGCAGGGCGGCGCCCCAAAGCCCCACTGGTAGCTCTGCCTATCATCAAAGAGCCTTTCTCGAGGGTGGCTGTGGATCTCATTGCACCACTGTCCACTCCCAGCCGCTCCAGGAAATGCTTCATATTAACGGTAGTGGACTATGCCACCCGGTATCCAGAGGCGGTAGCTTTGTCATCCATTCGGGCTGACAAAGTGGCCACTGCCTTACTGGAGATTTTCTCCAGAGTGGGGTTTCCCCAGGAAATGCTCACCGACCGAGGAACCCAGTTCATGTCGCAGCTGATGGAGTCTCTCTGTAAGCAGGTACAGGTGCAACATCTGGTGGCCAGCCCGTATCACCCACAGACCAATGGCCTGTGTGAGTGGTTCAATGGCACCTTAAAGCAGATGCTGAAGATGTTGGTCGACTCCCACGGGAGAGACTGGGAGCGGTATCTCCCACACCTGCTGTTTGCCTACCGGGAGGTCCCACAGGCCTCAACGGGGTTCTCCCCCTTTGAGCTCCTGTACGGGCGATGTGTACGGGGCCCCTTGCTCTGGTGAAGGAAGCATGGGAAGGGGATTTAGCCACTCCTGGAGTGTCGGTCATTGAGTATGTCGTGCGCTTCCGGGACCGCATGATGGCCTTGACACGGCTGGTGCTTGACAATATGGCCCAAGCCCAGACTGACGGGAATTGGTGGTACGACCAGAATGCTTGTGAGTGGACCTACCAGGTGGGTCAAAAGGTGTGGGTACTGGTCCCCGTACCTCAAAACAAGCTTCAGGCGGCCTAGGAGGGTTCATACCTCATGCACGAGCAGCTCAACGCCGTCATCTATCTGGTCACCCTGGACCACGCCTGTGGAAGGAGGAAGGCCTTCCACGTGAACATGATGAAGGCCCTCCCAGGCTTGTGCCCTCCCAGTGTGCAACCTTCCTGAGGAAGGAGAGGCAGAAACCCTCCTGGATCTGCTCACCCAAGCCAAGGCGGGTGGATCCATGGAGGATGTAGGGGTTGGCCACCAGCTCTCGGAGGACCAACGGTCCCAGCTGGGAGTCACCCTACACCCCTTTCGGGAGCTGTTCAGCAGCCTGCCCGGAAGGACTGAGACAGCAGTCCATGACGTGGACACCGGCAATCACCCCCCGATCCGGTGTTCAGCATATCGGGTCTCTCTTGAGGTGCAGCAGCAAATGCGCAAGGAGATAGACGAGCTGCTGAAGCTGGGGGTGATCCAAGCATCCAGCAGCGCGTGGGCTTCGCCTGTAGTCCTCGTCCCTAAAAAGGAACGAACTACGCGGTTCTGCGTGGACAACCAGGGGCTCAACGTTGTGACGGTCACCGATGCATACCCAATGCCGCGCATCGATGACCTGCTCGACCAGCTGGCCGGGGCTATGTACCTGAACATCATGGATTTGAGCAGGGGGTATTGGCAGATTCCCCTGACCCCTGGGGCATGGGAACGCTCTGCCTTTATCACCCCATTCGGACTGTACGAGTCCACGGTGATTCCCTTCAGCATGAAGAATGCCCCTGCCACTTTTCAACGGATGGTCAACACGCTGCTCGAGGGACTGGAAGGATATGCGACCGCGTACCTGGATGACATTGCCATCTTCAGTCCCACTTGGGAGGATCACCTAGAGCACCTGGCGCAGGTGCTCGGGCAGATCCAGCGAGCAGGCTTAACTGTTGTGAGTGGGCTTGGGATGAGTTCTGAGCAGAGGCTCCCTCTGGTGGTTACAGGCGGTGCTGGTCTGTCCAGTGAAGATTGTGAAGATTGTGAGGATTGGGAATCAGGTGTTACTGACTGGTCTTATATAAGGGAGTCACCTTCCCATAAGGGTTGCCGGTGATCAATTGTTCTGGTCTGAATCCTTGATTCCTGTTTCCTTTGTAGCCTGCTGTGTCGTGTCTGCATCTCCTGCTAACAGATAAGACATTTTCTTCTTTTTGTTTTTGTGCTTGATTTTTGCATTTTGTCCTGCACTTCTGTGGGGGCCTTCAGGGTCCCCTCCGGGAGCTTTTGCCCTCTCAGTTTAGTTCAGCCACTGATGTTTGTACCTTTGCTTTTTCCAGTTTTTTCAGTGGCTGCTGTTTTGATTTTGTTACACCAGAGAACTAATTTAGGTGGTAGAGGTCGTGTGATCTCAGGTGTTTTTGAAATTAGTAGAGTTGGTGCTTTTCAGGGTTTTCTGGGATTGCAGTAAGTACCCTTCCTATCCTTTTCTATTTAGTTAGTTTGGGCCCCAACGTTTGCTCATTCTATTTTCTGTCTGTGTCTGTATTTCTTCTTGTCTAACCGCCATTACATGTTTGGGGGCTTTCTATTATCTTTGGGGTTCTGCTCCGGGGCAGATAGCTTTCCTATTCCTATCTTTAGGTGTAGTTAGTTTCTCAGGCTGTGACGAGGCGTCTAGGACCAACGTAGGAACGCTCCACGGCTGCCTCTAGTTGTTGTGGTTAGTCAGGGTACTGCAATCTCATAGATTCCAACGGCTCTCGTGTATTGCCTTTTTTGCCTGCACTCCTCAGCTACCGAAACATAACAGTATCACCGGCCTAAAATTTAAAATCGTATGGTACTCACAGAAGGGAAAAAATTTGTGAAAGAAAAAACGGTTGTCAGAGTTGTCAGAGATATTTTTCTGTTTGTTGCATTTTTTTTTTCCCTGTATCTCTGGGTGCTGGGGAGGATTTTTTCTCTCAATGGAGTTTGCACAGTTGTCTGGGGGTGTGGATCAGCTTGCCACTGAGGTTCAGAGTATTGCTGCATATCTTGCTAGGTTGCCTGTTGTGGAACCTAGGATTCCCATGCCAGATTTGTTTTTAGGGGATCGAGCTAACTTTCAGAATTTCAAAAATAATTGTAAATTGTTTTTTGCCTTAACCCCTCTCTGACATTAGACGTACTATCCCGTCCATAAAACCCGTGCCATTCTGCCCATGGACGGGATAGTACGTCATAGGCGATCAGCTGCGCTCCTGAGGGGAGCGCAGCTAATCGCCGCCGGGTGTCAGCTGATTATCACAGCTGACACCCGTGATTAACCCCTAGCACACCGCGATCAAACATGATCGCGGTGTACTGGGGGCACAGGGGAGGATCGCGCAGGGTGGGGGCTCCTTGCGCGCCCCCCTGAGACCCTCAGACCAGCGCGATGTGATTGCGCTGTTCTGAGGGCGTCCTCCCTCCCAGGACCCGGATCCAAGATGGCGCCGGGGTCCTGGAGGGAGGCGGCTTCCTCAGTGCCTGCTGAGAGCAGGCACTGAGAAGCCTGCAGCTATGCCTGAGCGATCGCTGGTGTGACAGAGTGCTGTGCACACTGTCACACCAGCGATTTGATAAAATACAGTGATGTCCCACCCTGGGACAAAGTAAAAAAGTTAAAAAAATAAAAATAAACATGTTATAAAAAAAAATCCAAAATAAATAAAAAAAAAAAAATATTCCCCAATAAATTCATTTCTTCCTGTAAATAAAAAAACAAAACAATAAAAGTACACATATTTGGTATCGCCGCGTCCGTAACGACCCCCCCTATAAAACTGTCCCACTAGTTAACCCTTTAGTGAACCCCTTAAAAAAAAAAAAAAAACGAAGCAAAAAATCAATGCTTTATCATCATACCGCCGAACAAAAAGTGGAATAACGCGCGATCAAAAAGACCAATATAAATAAACATGGTACCGCTGAAAACGTCATCTTGTCCCGCAAAAAACGAGCCACAATACAGCATCATCAGCGAAAAAATAAAAAAGTTATAGCTCGCAAAATAAAGCGATGCAAAAATAATTATTTTTTATATAAAATTGTTTTTATTCTATAAAAGCGCCAAAACATAAAAAAATGATATAAGTGAGGTATCGCAATAATCGTACTGACCCGAAGAATAAAAATGCTTTATCAATTTTACCACACGTGGAACAATAAAAACGCCTCCCCCAAAAGAAATTCATGAATTGCTGATTTTTGTTCATTCTAACCTCCCAAAAATCGAAATAAAAAGCGATCAAAAAATGTCACCTGCTCAAAAATGGTACAAATAAAAACGTCAGCTCGTACCGCAAAAAATAAGACCTCACATGACTCTGTGGGCCAAAATATGCAAAAATTATAGCTCTCAAAATGTGGCGATGCAAAAAACTATTTTTGCAATAAAAAGCGTCTTTTAGCGTGACAGCTGCCAATCATAAAAACCCGCTATAAATAGTAAATCAAACCCCCCTTTATTACCCCCTTAGTTAGGGAAAAATAATAAAATTAAAAAAATGTATTTATTTCCATTTTCCCATTAGGGTTAGGGTTAGGGTTGCGGCTAAAGTTAGGGTTAGGGTTGGCGCTAAAGTTAGGATTAGGGTTAGGGTTGGGATTAGGGGTGTGTTAGGGTTAGGTTTGTGGTTAGGGTTGGGACTAGGGTTAGGGGTGTGTTGGGGTTAGGGTTGGAGTTAGAATTGGGGGGTTTCCCTGTTTAGGCACATCAGGGACTCTCCAAATGTGACATGGCGTCTGATCTCAATTCCAGCCAATTCTGCGTTGAAAAAGTCAAACGGTGCTCCTTCACTTCTGAGCTCTGCCATGCGTCCAAACAGTAGTTTATCCCCACATATGGGGTATCAGCGTACTCTGGACCCAAGAGTTATTGTGCAATTTGTCCTATTTCTTCTGTTACCCTTGGGAAAATAAAAAACTGGGGCGAAAATATCATTTTTGTACAAAAAAAATTATTTTTTTGTTTTTACGGCTGTACATTATAAACTTCTGTGAAGCACTTGGGGCTTCATAGCGCTCACCACACACCTAGATAAGTTCCTTGTGGGGTCTATTTTCCAAAATGGGGTCACTTGTTGGGGATTTCCACTGTTTAGGCGCATCAGGGGCTCTCCAAATGCGACATGACGCCCCCAGACCATTCCATCAAAGTCTGCAATCCAAAACGTCACTACTTCCCTTCCGAGCCCCAACGTGTACCCATACAGTAGTTTTCTCCCACATATTGGGTATCAGCGTACTCAAGACAAATTGGGCAACAACTTTTGGGGTCCAATTTCTCCTGTTACCCTTGTAAAAATAAAATATTGGGGCGAAAAAATCATTTTTGCAAAAAAAAAAAAGATTTTTTATTTTTACGGCTGTGCGTTATAAACTTCTGTGAAGCACTTCGGGGTTCAAAGTGCTCACCACACATCTAGATAAGTTCCTTGTGGGGTCTATGTTCCAAAATGGGGTCACTTGTGGGGGGTTTCCACTGTTTAGGCGCATCAGGGGCTTTCCAAATGCGACATGACGCACCCAGACCATTCCATCAAAGTCTGCAATCCAAAACGTCACTACTTCCCTTCCGAGCCCTGACGTGCGCCCATACAGTAGTTTTCTCCCACATATTGGGTATCAGCGTACTCAGGACAAATTGGACAACAACTTTTGGGGTCCAATTTCTCCTGTTACTCTTGTGAAAATAAAATATTGGGGGCGAAAAAATCATTTTTGAAAAAAAAAAAAAAGATTTTTTATTTTACGGCTGTACGTTATAAACTTTAGTGAAACACCTGGGGGTTCAAAGTTCTCACCACACATCTAGATAAGTTCCTTGAGGGGTCTAGTTTCCAAAATGGTGTCATTTATGGGGGTTTCCACTGTTTAGGCAGATCAGGAGCTCTCCAAACACGACATGGTGTCCAGCCAATTCTGCGTTGAAAAAGTCAGACGGCGCTCCTTCCCTTCCAAACTCTGCCATGCACCCAAACAGTGGTTTACCCCCACATATGGGGTATCAGCGCACTCAGGACAAATTGCACAATAACTTTTGGCGTCTTGTTACCCTTGGAAAAATAAAAATTGGGGTGAAAAGATCATTTTTGTGGAAAAAATATGATTTTTAAATTTTACGGCTCTACGTTATAAACTTGTGTGAAGCACTTGGGGGTTCAAATTGCTCATCAAAAATCTAGATAAGTTCCTTAGGGGGTCTAGTTTCCCAAATGGGGTCATTTGTGGGGGGTTTCCACTGTTTAGGCACATCAGGGGCTCTCCAAATGCAACATGGCATCCAAACTCAATTCCAGTCAATTTTGGTTGGAAAAAGTCAAATGGTGCTCCTTCCATTCCGAGCTCTGCCGTGTGCCCAAACAGTGGTTCCCCCCACATATGGGGTATCAGCGTACTCAGGACAAATTGTACAACAACTTATGTGGTCCAATTTCTCCTGTTACCCTTGGGAAAATAAAAAATTAGTGACTAAAAGATAGTTTTTGTGGGAAAAAAATAGGATTTTTTGTTTTCATGCCCGGGCATTATAAACTTGTGTGCAGCACTTGGGGTTCAAAGTGCTCACCAAAGATCTAGATAAGTTCCTTAGGGGGTCTAGTTTCCAAAATGGGGTCACTTGTAGGGGTTTCCACTGTTTAGGCTCATCTGGGGCACTGCAAACGGAACATGACCCCCATTAACGTCTGCATTCCAAAACGTTACTACTTCCTTTCCAAGCCCTGCCGTGCGCCCAAACAGTTCCCCCCCCACATATGGGGTATCATCGTACTCAGGACAAATTGGACAACAACTTTTGGGGTCCAATTTCCTTGGGAAAATTCAAAAATTTGGGACTAAAAAATCATTTTTGTGGAAAATTGATTTTTTTTTTTTCACACCCAGGCTTTATAAACTTTTGTGAAACACTTGAGGGTTCAAAGTGCTCACAACAGATCTTGATAAGTACCTTAGGGGGTCTAGTTTCCAAAATGGTGTCACTTGTGGGGGGTTTCCACTGTTTAGGCGCATCAGGGGCTCTCCAAATGCGACATGGCATCCAATCTAAATTCCAGCCAATTTTAGTTTGAAAAAGTCAAACGTCGCTCCTTCCCTTACGAGCTCTGCCGTGTGCCCAAACAGTGGTTTTCCCCCACATATGGGGTATTGGCGTACTCAGGAGAAATTGCATAACAACCTTATCTGTCCATTTTCTCCTTTTACCCTTGTGAAAATAAAAAAAAGTTTGTAAAAGATCATTTTTGTGGCTAAAAGTAAAATATTCATTTTTTCCTTCCACGTTGCTTTAGTTACTGTGAAGCACCTGAAGGGTTAATAAACTTCTTGAATGTGGTTTTGAGAACCTTGAGGGGTGAAGTTTTTAGAATGGTGTCACTTTTGGGTATTTTCTGCCATATAGACCCCTCAAAGTGACTTCAAATGTGAGATGGTCCCTAAAAAAAATGGCTTTGTAAATTTTGTTGTAAAAATGAGAAATCGCTGGTCAACTTTTAACCCTTATAACTTCATAACAAAAAAAATTTTGGTTCCAAAATTGTGCTGATGTAAAGTAGACATGTGGGAAATGTTATTTCTTAACTATTTTGTGTGATATATTTCTCTGTTTTAAGGGAATAAAAATTCAAAGTTTGAAAATTGCAAAAATTTTAAAAATTTTCGCCATATTTGCGTTTTTTTCAAAAATAAAAGCAAGTTATATCGAAGAAATTTACCACTAACATGAAGTACAATATGTCACGAGAAAACAATCTCAGAATCGCGAAGATCCGTTGAAGCGTTCCAGAGTTATATCCTCATAAAGAGACAGTGGTAAGAATTGTAAAAATTGGCCCGGTCATTAACGTGCAAACCACCCTTGGGGGTGAAGGGATTAAAATCTAAGTCCTCAGGGAACGCAGCGCAGCAGGTTCAAATTGTCATCTCTCTCCTGCGCGGCGATCCTCAGGATTGGGCTTTTTCCCTGACACCTGGGGATCCTGTTTTGAGTGATGTTGATGCATTTTTTCAGGCTTTGGCGTTATTGTACGATGAGCCTAATGTCACTGATCAAGCTGAAAAAGCCTTATTGGCATTAAATCAGGGGCTTGATGACGCTGAGTTATACTGTCAGAGATTCCGTAGGTGGGCAGTCCTGACCAAGTGGAATGACGACGCTTTGGCGGCCCTTTTTCGGAAGGGTCTGTCAGATAATGTAAAGGATGTTATGGTGGGATTCCCTGTCCCCTCTGGTCTCAATGATTCTATGTCATTAGCGATTCAAATTGACAGACGTTTGCGTGAGCGGAGAAGTATGCGTGGAATAGTGTTGCCTTGTGAACCTGCTTCTGAATCCATGCAGTGTGATAGAGTGGTGTCTGGGGCACAGCGTCATGAGTTTCGAAAGCGCAATGGGTTATGTTTCTACTGTGGTGATGCCTCTCATGCTATTTCAGTCTGCCCTAAGCGGGGAAGACGTTTTGCACGCTCAGTTGTCTTGGGTAGTGTTCAGACTAAGTTTTTATTAACTGTCACTCTGATATGCTCTCTGTCTCATTTTCTGCTCAGGCTTTCATTGATTCTGGAGCAGCTATTAACCTGATGGATTATGATTTTGCTAAACGTTGTGGGTTTTCCTTGATACCCCTACAGAAGTCTATTCCCCTACTGGGGATCGATTCTACCCCTTTGGCTGAGAATAAACCTCAGTTCTCTACTCAGGTGATAATGAGGGTTGAACCTGATCATCAAGAGTGCTGCAAATTTTTGGTTCTGTAAAATCTGCATGATATTATCGTACTGGGTTTCCCTTGGTTACAGTCTCATAATCCTGTTTTGGATTGGAAATCTGTGTCTGTAACCAGTTGGGGCTGCCAATGTGTTAATACCAACACTCCTGTTTTTTCTGCCTCCCCCCAGGCTCAGGATGTTCCTGACTTTTTGATTGATTTTTCTGATGTATTTAGCGAAAGTAAATCTGCATCCTTGCCTCCCCATAGGAGCTATGACTGCGCTATTGAATTAGTGCCTGGTAGTAAATTCCCTAAAGGTCGCCTTTTTAACTTGTCTGTACCTGAACATAACGCTATGCGGTCTTATATCAAGGAGTCATTGGAAAAGGGTCATATCAGACCATCCTCTTCACCCTTAGGTGCCGGTTTTTTCTTTGTGGCAAAAAGGATGGTTCATTAAGGCCGTGTATTGATTATCGTCTTTTGAACAATATTACTGTGAAATATCAATACCCGTTACCCTTGATTTCTGACCTGTTTTCCAGGGTGAAAAACGCTACTTGGTTTACCAAGCTTGACCTCAGGGGGGCATATATCCTTATTCGCATTAAGCACGGGGATGAATGGAAGACGGCATTCAATACCCCGGAGGGGCATTTTGAGTACCTTGTGATGCCCTTTGGGCTCACTAATGCTCCTTCTGTCTTCCAGTCCTTCATGAATGACATTTTCAGGGATTTTGTGGATAAATTTCTGATTGTTTATTTGGATGATATCTTGATTTTTTTCTAATGACTGGGACTCTCATGTGAAACATGTTCGAACTGTATTCCAGATTTTGAGAGAGAATGCTCTGTATGTGAAGGGATCAAAGTGTCTTTTTGGTGTACAGAAGATCTCATTTCTGGGATTCATTTTGTCCCCATCTGTTATTGAAATGGACCCGGTCAAAGTTCAGGCCATCTGTGATTGGGTCCAACCTACTTCATTAAAGGCTCTTCAAAGATTTTTGGGTTTTGCCAATTTTTATCGTAAATTTATTGGTAATTTCTCGGTTATTGTTAAACCATTAACTGATTTGACCAAAAAGGGTTCTGATGTGGTGAATTGGCCTCCTGAGGCAGTCTCTGCATTTCAGGAACTTAAGCAGAGATTCACTTCTGCTCCTGTTCTACGGCAGCCTGATGTTTCTCTGCCATTTCAGGTGGAGGTTGATGCCTCTGAAATTGGGGCAGGTGCCGTTTTGTCCCAAAAAGATCCAGAGACCTCTAAAAGTAACCCTTGTGCCTTTTTCTCTCGAAAATTTTCACCTACTGAACGTTATTATGACGTGGGTAATCGGGAGTTATTGGCCATGAAGTGGGCTTTTGAAGAGTGGAGACATTGGCTGGAGGGAGCCAAACATCAGGTGGTGGTCTTACTGACCATAAGAATCTGGTTTATCTGGAATCTACCAAGCGACTCAATCCTAGACAGGCCAGGTGGGTTTTGTTTTTCACACGTTTTAATTTTGTGGTTTCCTTTCTTCCTGGCACTAAGAATGTTAAGGCGGATGCCCTCTCGAGGAGCTTCCTTGCGGACTCTCCTGAGTTATCTGATCCTTCTGTTATTTTGAAAGAGGGTGTAGTTCTTTCCGCCATCTCACCTAATTTGAGACTTGCTCTGGAGGGGTGTCAGGAGGATAGGCCCGAGCGCTGTCCTGTTGGAAAATTGTTTGTCCCGGACCAGTGGAAAAAGAGTGTGATGTCTGAGATTCATTGTTCCGCGTTGGCTGGGCATCCCGGAATTTTTGGTACCAGAGACTTGGTTAGTCAGTCCTTTTGGTGGCCTACCTTGTCTCGTGATGTCAGGGAATTTGTGCAGTCCTGCGGGACTTGCTCTCGCTCCAAGCCTTGCTCTCGCTCTAGTGGTTTGTTGATGCCATTGCCTGTGCCCAAGAGACCATGGACCCATATCTCTATGGATTTCATTTCCGACCTTCCTGTTTCTCAGAGAATGACCGCCATCTGGGTGATTTGTGATAGGTTTTCTAAGATGATACATCTTGTGCCATTACCTAAGTTGCCTTCCTCCTCTGAATTGGTGCCTTTGTTCCTTCAGCACGTGGTTCGTTTACACGGCATTCCTGAGAACATAGTGTCTGACAGAGGAGTCCAGTTTGTTTCCAGATTTTGGAGGACTTTTTGTTCTAAACTGGGTGTTCAATTGTCTTTCTCCTCGGCATTTCATCCTCAGACCAATGGTCAAACTGAGAGAACAAACCAGACATTTGAGACTTAACTAAGATGCTTTGTGTCTGCTGATCAGGATGACTGGGTCTCTTTTTTGCCTTTGGCTGAGTTTGCTCTTAATAATAGGGCTAGCTCTGCCACTTTGATGTCTCCGTTTTTCTGTAATTCTGGGTTTCACCCTCGATTTTCTTCAGGACAGACGGAGGCTTCTGTCTGTCCAGGTGTTGACTCTGTTGTGGAGCGTATGCAACAGATTTGGGACCAGGTAGTGGAGAGGTTGTCCCTCTCTCAGGAGAGGGCCCAGCGGTTTGCTAACCGGCATAGGACTGATGGTCCTCGGTTTAAAGTGGGTGACTTGGTCTGGTTGTCCTCAAAAAATATTCCTATGAGAGTAGCATCTCCTAAATTTAAGCCTAGGTTCATTGGACCTTATAAGATCATAGAGATTCTTAATCCTGTTTCTTTTCGTTTGCTTCTTCCAGGGACATTTAAGATCCATAACGTGTTCCACAAGTCCTTGTTGAAGAGGTTTGTTGAGCCAGTGGTTCCTGCTGCTGTGCCTCCTGACCCTGTTTTGGTTGAGGGCAATCTGGAGTATGTGGTTGAGAAAATATTAGATTCTCGTTTTACTCCAGTATTTGGTTAAGTGGAGAGGTTATGGTCAGGAAGACAATTCTTGGGTGTTTGCTTCGGACATCCATGCTAGGAGACTCATCCGTGCGTACCATAGAACTCATCCTGACCGACCTGGTTGCTCAAATGAGGGTTCGGTGACCCCTCCTCAAGGGGGGGTACTGTTTGTGAGTGGGCTTGGGATGAGTTCTGAGCAGAGGCTCCCTCTGGTGGTTACAGGCGGTGCTGGTCTGTCCAGTGAAGATTGTGAAGATTGTGAGGATTGGGAATCAGGTGTTACTGACTGGTCTTATATAAGGGAGTCACCTTCCCATCAGGGTTGCCGGTGATCAATTGTTCTGGTCTGAATCCTTGATTCCTGTTTCCTTTGTAGCCTGCTGTGTCGTGTCTGCATCTCCTGCTAACAGATAAGACATTTTCTTCTTTTTGTTTTTGTGCTTGATTTTTGCATTTTGTCCTGCACTTCTGTGGGGGCCTTCAGGGTCCCCTCCGGGGGCTTTTGCCCTCTGTAATGTATGTAGTACAGTTCATATAGCGTCTTGTGCTTGGGTGCGATGAAAACACAGGAGTCACAGGTTTGATATAGAAAAGTCCTGTATTACTTCATACAAGTTGGCAGAAATAGTCACACAGTTTGCAGACACAGAAACAGGAGACACAGCAGGCCAGAGTAATCCAAGCTCAGCATCACTCTCCAATACAGATTCAGGATCTTCTTCTCTGTTACCGTAAGTCCATGCAAACGTGGGTCTTTCAAAGAGCAGGGTTCAGAGTCCACAAGTGCTTCAGAGTTCCTCAGTAGGAATAGCTGGAGTACAAGGTCCAAGGCTTACAGGAGTCAAGTCACAGGTTCACTGCAGGCTAGATTCTGAAGCACTGATTGCTCAGCTGTGGCTGCTTAAGAAGCAAAGGAGAGAATCAGGGCGGGAACATGCAAGCTGGAAACTCCATTTTGACTGAGGGCAAGATAGCTGCAGCAAGACAGAAAGTAAAATGGCTGACGAACAAACTGAGTTTCAGGAATATATACATAGAACCTTACATTACTCCCCCCTTAAGGACAACCTCCGGATGATCTCAGACCAGGCTTGTGTGGGTACCTCTGATGAAACTGACGGAGCAAGCGAGGAGCATTAACGTTATTGACCGGTTCCCATGAGTTGTCCTCCACTGGGTAGCCCTGCCATTTAATCAGATATTGTAACTGATTTCTATACAACCTGGAATCTAAAATCCTTTCCACCACAAATTCTTCCTGACCATCGACTAGCACTGGGTCAGGGCAAGGAGAGGAACGTCCAGGAAACGTATTGGGTGTCGCAGCCTTTAGTAGGGATACATGAAAGACAGGGTGGATTCTCATAGTTCTGGGCAGTTGAAGACGACAAGCAACGGCACTTATAATTTTACTGATTTTATAGGGTCCAATGTACTTATGTCCCAACTTAGACGATGGAATCCTTAACTTAAGATTTCTGGTTGACAGCCAGACCAAGTCTCCTACCTTGAAAGCTGGTGCAGGTTTACGAAATTTATCTGCTGCTTTCTTGTACCTTTCTTGAGCCGATTCCAGATTTTCCTTTAGAAGATCCATATTCTTCTGTAAAGACGTGATTCTTTCAGCCACTGCTGGTAAAGGCGTTTCTATGGGAAATCGTGGTAGAATGTTAGGATGATAACCTAGATTAGAGTAAAAAGGAGACTGTTTAGTGGAGGCACTCTGAGAGTTGTTATACGAGAACTCAGCTAATGGAAGTAGATCCACCCAATCATCCTGTAGGTGGCAGATAAAGCAGCGGAGATACTGCTCCAGGGTTTGATTGGTTCGTTCGGTCTGTCCATTAGTCTGGGGATGAAAAGCAGAAGAAAGGTTTACTTTAATGTCCAATGCTGCACAGAAATTTTGCCAAAACCTAGAAGTGAATTGCACCCCTCGATCCGAAATAACCTCATCCGGTACTCCATGTAAGCGAAACACATCTTTAATCATCAAATCTGATGTCTGTTTTGCAGTGGGTAAGCCGACACAAGGGATAAAATGAGCTGCCTTTGTTAGACGGTCAACCACCACTAGAATGGTGTTCTTCCCTGAGAGGTTGGTAACTCCACAATGAAGTCCATAGAAATGGATCCCCACGGGCGGGACGGGGTGGGAAGAGGCTGTAACAGACCAGTTGGTGAGGAGCGAGGTGTTTTGCATCTTGCACAGACCTCACATGAAGTGACATAATTCAAAACATCCTTCCTGCAAGTGGGCCACCAAAAGAAACGAGAAAGAAATTCCTGTGTCTTTAGAATTCCTCTATGCCCAGCTATCTTGGAATCGTGAATGAGTTGCAATACTCTTAATCTGACTGTTTCAGGAATATACAGACGTTGTCCCTGAATCCACACACCATTCTTAAAGACAAGACTTACGTCCCTTGGGGGTTGTGCCAAAAATGAATCCGCATGGTATGCTTCCTTGATGTCCTTAAGTAGGTCTTGATTATGAATTACTCCTAGGAATCTAGAGTCAGGAAGAATAGTCTTAGGAGGAGTAATTGGACGTGTCTCTGCTGAGTAAATCCTAGAGAGTGCATCAGCCTTTCCATTGCTCGATCCTGGTCTATAAGAGATGATAAAATTAAATTGGTTTAAGAAAAGATTCCAGCGAGCCTGGCGAGGAGTCAGGCACTTAGACGACCTGATAAACTCAAGGTTACGATGGTCTGTCAGGACGGCTATTTGCTGTGCAGCTCCCTGAAGAAGGTGTCTCCATTCTTTGAAGGCGGCAATAATGGCCAACAACTCTCTATTGCCCACATCGTAGTTCCTCTCAGCCGAAGACAACTGCTGGGAAAAGAAGGCACAGGGATGCAAGACATTCTTCTCACCTGTTCTCTGAGAGAGTATAGCTCCAACGGCACAGTCTGAAGCATCCACCTCTATTATGAAGGCAAGCTCGGGGTTGGGATGTACTAGGATAGGTGCAGTGGTAAATTTATCTTTTAGACGGGAAAATGCTTCCTGGGCTTGGGGAGTCCAGGAAACCTAGACTCTTTCCGGGTAAGTTGAGTGATAGGTGACACTACCTCAGAGAAATTTCTAATGAAACGTCTATAGAAGTTGGCAAACCCGATGAAGCGCTGTACCTCCTTCACATTTCTAGGACTTGGCCAATCCTTGATGGCTTGGGTTTTGCTTCCATCCATACTAATTCCTTGTGTAGACAGTACATACCCCAGAAATTGAATTTCGGTCCTATGGAATTCACACTTTTCAAGTTTGATGTAAAGATGATTTTGTCTTAGACGTTCCAAGACCATTCTCACATGTCCATGATGTTCCTCTGTGGAGTTAGAAAAAATTAGAATATCATCCAAATAAATTACCACGAATGTATCTAGGAGATCCCTGAAGATGTCATTCACCAAGTGTTGGAAAGTGGCTGGGGCGGTACTCAGACCAAAAGGCATAACTAGATATTCAAAGTGTCCATAGCGTGACCTGAATGCAGTCTTCCATTCATCCCAGGTCTAATACGGACTAAGTTATAGGCCCCACGAAGATCTAGTTTAGAAAAAATTTTGGCATGTCGCACTCTCTCCAATAACTCAGGGATTAAAGGCAATGGATAATGGTTTCTAATAGTAACCTTATTGAGTTCCCTATAGTCTACGCATGGTCTCAGAGATCCATCTTTCTTCTTTACAAAGAAGATGGGTGCACCTGCAGGAGATGAAGAGGGGCGTATGAAGCCCTTGGCTAGATTTTCATCTATGTAATCCTTTAAAGCCTTTAGCTCGGGCCCCGCCAGGGGGTAGATCTTACCAAAAGGTATCTCTGCTCCAGGCAATAATTCAATTGGACAATCATATGGACGGTGAGGAGGAAGCTGGTCAGCGTTCTTCTTGTCACATAAATCCACATAGTCCTGGTATACAGCTGGTAGTTCAGGGACTGACATGATTCCTTTAGGAACAGAGCAAGCTGAAACTTTTGGACTCATCTGTTTCTCTGGAAAGTGTAATTCCTTGGTCTCCCAATTAATGGTAGGATTCTGAGCCTGCAGCCATGGTAGCCCTAGAATAATGGGAAAGTGGGGAGAAGAGATAAGCATAAAGGACAGTTTCTCTTGATGATCTTTACCCATAAGAACCCTCAAAGGCTCTGTTTCCTGATCCACTGGTCCAGAGGTCAGCAGGGAGCCATCCACAGTTTCCATCTGTACTGGAGTAGCCTTCTTCACTGAACGTATTCCCTGTTTCAGAGCAAAGGAGACATCCATAAAATTTCCACTTGCCCTGAGTCGATCATAGCAGAGCTAGACACCCAAGCTGAGTCAACCCAGAGTTTGATGGAAAGAAAGCAATGAGAATTGTTTTTCTTACAACTCAGCTGGGACACCGCTGAGGAAACTTGAAAAATGGCAGCGTTTACACAGTCAACGTCCTCAGAGGTAACGGAGTTTAAGTCCGAGAAATCAAGATCTGTTGCTGCAGATCTCTCTGGAGCCTGAGGCTCGGACCTGACAGATCCCCTCTCGCAACACTCACAATGAATGAGTGCTGCAGTAGTCTTACGAGAACGGCTGGGGCAGTTTATAATGAAGTGCCCTGACTTACCACAATAGAAACATAGATTCTCCTTAAAACGATGTTCCTTGCGTGCATCACTAACCCGTCGTTGTAAAGAGTCTACCTGCATGGGTTCAGGTTCCCGTGTAATCCTACTCAAAGGTTCCTTAGCTGGAGAGGAAGGTAGGAAAAGGTTAGTACGATTGCTTTCGAACCATCTCTCTTGCCTGCGTTCAGTCAGACGAGTATCAATACGGATGCAGTAGTTAATAAAGTCACCTAACGCAGTGGGAGGGTCGGCACGAGCAAGTTCATCCTTAATCAGTGGAGATAACCCCTTTCGAAAAATAGATTTTTTGGCGGAACTGTCCCAGGTGGTATCAAGGGCCCATCTCCTGAAATCCAAGGCATATTCAGCTACCGAGTGCTTACCTTGGCACAAAGCTAACATGGCTGCTTCAGCTGTTGCACCTCGATTGGGGTCATCAAACACCTGCCCCATGGCTGAAATAAAATCATCAAGGTGATTCAAACAATCATCCTCAGTCTCAATCAGAGGGTTTGCCCACATTAAAGCCTTGTTGGTAAGCAACATAATTATAGTAAGCACCTTAGATCGTTCAGTGGGAAATTGTGAAGCATGTGCAGAAAAAAAAAGATTGCATTGATTAATAAATCCCCTGAATTTCTCACGTTCACCGCCAAAATGAAAAGGGGGCAACTTGGGAATCCCAGCACTCGGGGCTACGGCAGGAGCCTGGACTCGCCCCTCTAGAACCTCAATCCTGGCTCGCAAATCCTGGGTAGTCTGTCCAACCACTTGCAAATTGTGATTATTGAGGTCCTGTAGATTTGTAAAACGGGTCTTTATATTCTGCAAATCTGCAAGGATATTATCAGTCACTCCGCAAAGTTCCTTTATGCGGGCCTCCATTTTCCAGATCTTTTAAGACAGGATTACTGGAAGAAGAGGAGAGAAAAAAAACAATAGTGTTCACCTGTGGCAACACTGCAGAGAGAAAAAAAAATTAAGGGAACTGCTCACCTGGAATGGTTGTGAGAAGTCACAACCACTATCATCACAGAAAGTTTCAACCAGACATCTGATATCCAGAGTTACAGCAGACAAAAAAGAGAAAAGAAAGGAAAAAAAAAAAAACAATAGTGTTTACCTGTGGTAACACTGCAAAAAGAAAAAACTTAAGGGAATTGCTCACCTGGAATGGTTGTGAGAAGTCACAACCACTGTCATCACAGAAAGTACAACCGGACGTCTGATATCCACAGTACAGCAGACACAGCCTTCCAGACCCAGCAGACACTAACGTTTTGGCTTCAGAATCTTGTAATGTATGTAGTACAGTTCATATAGCGTCTTGTGCTTGGGTGCGATGAAAACACAGGAGTCACAGGTTTGATATAGAAAAGTCCTGTATTACTTCATACAAGTTGGCAGAAATAGTCACACAGTTTGCAGACACAGAAACAGGAGACACAGCAGGCCAGAGTAATCCAAGCTCAGCAATCACTCTCCAATACAGATTCAGGATCTTCTTCTCTGTTACCGTAAGTCCATGCAAACGTGGGTCTTTCAAAGAGCAGGGTTCAGAGTCCACAAGTGCTTCAGAGTTCCTCAGTAGGAATAGCTGGAGTACAAGGTCCAAGGCTTACAGGAGTCAAGTCACAGGTTCACTGCAGGCTAGATTCTGAAGCACTGATTGCTCAGCTGTGGCTGCTTAAGAAGCAAAGGAGAGAATCAGGGCGGGAACATGCAAGCTGGAAACTCCATTTTGACTGAGGGCAAGATAGCTGCAGCAAGACAGAAAGTAAAATGGCTGACGAACAAACTGAGTTTCAGGAATATATACATAGAACCTTACACCCTCTCAGTTTAGTTCAGCCACTGATGTTTGTACCTTTGCTTTTTCCAGTTTTTTCAGTGGCTGCTGTTTTGATTTTGTTACACCAGAGAACTAATTTAGGTGGTAGAGGTCGTGTGATCTCAGGTGTTTTTGAAATTAGTAGACTTGGTGCTTTTCAGGGTTTTCTGGGATTGCAGTAAGTACCCTTCCTATCCTTTTCTATTTAGTTAGTTTGGGCCCCAACGTTTGCTCATTCTATTTTCTGTCTGTGTCTGTATTTCTTCTTGTCTAACCGCCATTACATGTTTGGGGGCTTTCTATTATCTTTGGGGTTCTGCTCCGGGGCAGATAGCTTTCCTATTTCTATCTTTAGGTGTAGTTAGTTTCTCAGGCTGTGACGAGGCGTCTAGGACCAACGTAGGAACGCTCCACGGCTGCCTCTAGTTGTTATGGTTAGTCAGGGTACTGCAATCTCATAGATTCCAACTGCTCTGGTGTATTGCCTTTTTTGCCTGCACTCCTCAGCTACCGAAACATAACACTTAACCATTAAGCCGGAAAAACGCCACCTGGGTATGAGTGAGGTCCACTACCTGGGACACCGGGTAGGTGGGGGAGCTTTGAAGCCAGAGCCCGGGAAGGTGGATGCCATCGCATCCTGGCCCACCCCCAGGACCAAGAAGCAGGTAATGTCCTTCTTGGGGACCGCTGGGTACTATAGGAGGTTTGTTCCACACTATAGTGCCCTGGCCACGCCCCTGACGGACCTCACCAAGAAAAGGCTGCCCATTGCAGTCGACTGGACAGTCGCCTGCGAGACAGCTTTCCAAGCGCTCAAGACAACCCTTTCTAGTTCTCCTGTACTACAGGCAGCCGACTTCACGCGGCCGTTCTTAGTGCAGACCGACGCCAGCGACTTCGGCCTCGGTGCTGTGCTCAGCCAGGTTGACACTACAGGCCATGAACACCCTGTTTTGTACCTGAGCCAGAAGCTCCTGCCGAGGGAAGTGGCCTATTCCACGATGGAGAAGGAATGTCTGGCAATTGTGTGGGTCCTGCAGCGTCTGCAGCCATACTTGTACGGATGCCAATTCACCGTGGAAACAGACTACAACCCCCTCAGCTGGTTACACACGGTCTCTGGGACGAATGGGAGGTTGCTACGCTGGAGCCTCACTCTCCAGCAGTACCACTTCACCATTCGCCACAAAAGAGGCAGGGCTCATGGTAACGCTGATGGGTTGTCCCGGCAAGGAGAGGGTGCGGAAGAGGCATGGGGGAACACAGGAATGTGATACCCCCTAGCGCCCTCTAAAGCAGGGAGTTGTGAGGAAGGAACAGCCACCAACTTGGATAGGGCCTATACCAGCCTCCATTTTGTCTGTTCACAGAGCCACAGGCTGCTAACTGCACCTGGCTTCATGGCCTGTGAGCATATTCAATACAATAGGGGTTGGCCTCCACTGTGAATGAAAAGATCTATTAGTATGCTGAGTAGATTTGACTCAAGACAGGATTTACTGCTCAATATGAATAGCCAGGCCTGTTAATATGCTAAGTAGGCCAGGCCAGAACAGTACTTCAAAGCTAGAGGCTTCAATTAGATTATACCAGCCAGCTAGACACTGAAAACACATCCATTGTATGTTTCCAGACACGAAGGCTCCATTCTAGGATTTTGAATTATGAGCACATCTTTGTAGGTACATTCTCATAAAAATATCTGTGTGACCCGGTGGACCTCGGGCATTTGAAGGTGCAACTCCCGAGTCGGTGATGGCTCGGGGGTCTGAGATATAGAGATTGGCCCTCCAATGAGACCCAATTGGGCCAGGTTTGATATCCATGCGACAGGCAAAACATACTGCATCCGCTGGTACCTCTCGTGTCCTGATCCGATCGTCCTGGAG
Source organism: Oophaga sylvatica (assembly GCA_033576555.1). Taxonomy (NCBI): domain Eukaryota; kingdom Metazoa; phylum Chordata; class Amphibia; order Anura; family Dendrobatidae; genus Oophaga; species Oophaga sylvatica. The sequence goes on along the minus strand of JARQOD010000004.1, from coordinate 188,567,544 downwards.
AGAGTTAACCCCTTTTTTAGATATTGGGAATAAATTCTGCTGGGAGCTAAGGGTGGAGATTATCATCCCACTCTCGGACACCGAGGGGAGGGACCTAGCAGGTTTAAGAACTGTGAGCTATGGGCAGACTAGATCCATTCTCACAGAAGCCAAGAAGCAACAAGGGACAGATCTGCCAAGGGAGCAGCGGCACACATTTTGGAGGACTGTCCAGCAACTAAGACTTTCACCTGTGGATCGCAGAGCTCCCTGCCTCCACATGTCCCTACAACCTGGTAATATTGACCTCTAGCTAATACCTCTAAGCCTTGTACATTGTTGTATTTTACTCTGACTGCAAATCCATTGTAATTCTGTTGTATAGCTTACTGTATATTTCTGTAATTATCTAGTGCGCCCTTAATGCAATTAAACCATAAAATTAATCTTGGGCTGATGCTTTTACTCTGATCACGAATCTTAGAATACCCATGGGTAACAGGACACCCTCCCCGGTGGCCATTTGCTCTAGGTGCAGTTCCCTTACTGGCCTGAGAGACAAAGGGGGTGCCGGAGAGCTGTGCCTGTGGAGTTACGTCACATTGGTGACGTGGGAGGACGGGGGTTGTCCTTCAGTTTGCCTTGCATGCTTGCTAGTTGTCAGTTTCCCCAGGTCAGTCCATCTGCTTGTCTACCCTGTACCCATCTGCTTTTACCTGTCTGTGCTCTTATGTCCATCAGCCGGTCCAGCCTGCATTTGCCAGCCAGTGCTCCTGTCTAACAACTGGTCCAGCCCACACCTGCCAGTGCCTATCTAACTCCCGGTCCAGTCCACACCTGCCAGTCCTCATCTATATAACACCTGATCCAGCCCACAACTGCCAGTGCCCATCTATGTAACACCCTACCCAGTCCACACCTGCCATTACTCTCCTGTTTCTCAACTGGTTCTACACCCACTGTTTAACTGCCGGTCCAGATTGCACCTGCCAGTTCCCATGTGTCTAACACCTGGCCCAGCTCGCACCTGCCAGTGCACATCTGTGTAACACCTGGTCCAGTCTGCATCTGTCAGTGCCCATCTGTGTAACACCCAGTCCAGACTGCACCTGACAGTGCACATCTATGTAAAACCTGGTCCAGTCCACAAATGCCAGTATCAATTTGTCTAGCACCCGGTCCAGCCTGCAGTTGCCAGTGCTTTTCTGTTCCTCAGCCGGTCCCATTTGCACCCATGGTCCCTATGTCTGCCTGCATTCTTCATCCCTCCTGGAGGCCATACCAGCCTACCCACTCTAGAGGGGTCAGCTGCCACATTCTGTAGGTCAGCCCTGGAGTAACACCTGGTGCCACCATCTTGTTCCTACTTGGGTCGCGGTTTTTGACTGCTGACGCTCATGCGAGGTCGGATTTGGTAGGCCATCTAGTTCCCCACCTAAAGGCTTTCTGAGGGCTACAGCACAGTGGGTCAACAACCGTACTGTAACACTCTCCATCTGCTGGGTTGACTGTAGTGGAAGAGGTCTTGGTCTCCATTATACTAGTTCTACTTTGTTGAAATTTATGCCAGTTTGGTAGTGTCTGCCACTAATTGTTGGAAATGTTTAGACTCCTGGTTGGGTCTACTTCATGTGTGCTGCCTGTAGCAATAGGCCTCCCAGTCCTGCAGCCCTCCACTTTCTTTGAGTCAACTACCCATGTTACTATCCTTACATTTTTCTGAGAATAGTAATCTACAAAACTGATATTTGTGCCACCTGAGTGTGGCTGAGAATAAAAGCAGGTTGAATTGTTGAATATGGTATCAGGGCTCCCAGGACAGCAGGCTTACCCAAATGCCTCACCCACTTCATCTTAATTTGACGTTCAATCGAAAGCTGTAAATGCTTGCCCACACCCTCATACCTCATGCTTGGGTGATTGCTGCCGTGCCATTTTAAAATTTGAACTGTGAGTGAATTGAGGCCACTTTCCTGGTTTCTGCCAAAATTTGATGTGTTTTGGCAGCTTTACACTCATTTGAAGGTGTTGTGTATGTGTTTGATATTGCCTCCCATTGACTCCAATGACATTCTAGTATGTTCGGTGAATATTTAACGAATAAATTGGCGAATATTCCAAAATCAGAGATCATAATCCGAAATGAACATTGAAATATTCACTAATCTCTAGTCATTAAATTTTTCTATACAACTTGATAAAATTCTGAATTTGTTGTTACATCAATTATGGCAAGTCGTCCTGGTCCAGATACCCTGATGAGGCTTTATGTTTTACTGCAGTAGTTTTCTTTCTCAAAACAATGCTTTTCCTTAAAATTACAAATATCTTTTTTGATCTCATCTATCCATAAAACATTATGCCATTAGCCTTCTGGCCTGTCCAGGCAATGTTTTGCAAACTACAGATCAATTGGACAGCAATGTTCCTTTTGGAGAGAAGTGATTTTCCTGCCATACAGACCATCGTTGTTTAGTATCCTCCTGAAAGTGGACTCATGAACATTAACATTACCTCTAGTTGCTTAGAGGTTACCTTTGTGATCTCACAAACTGTTATACGTCATGCTGTTGGAGTGATCTTATGTGGTTAACCAATCCTGGTTAGAGAAATTGTTACTGGATTTCCTCCATTAGTACACAATCAGACTGTAGATTGGTTTAGTACAAACTCATTCTTTATCAGGGCAGGGGTCTATATGGGAAGTATGGTGGCCCAGTGGTCAGCACTGCAGCCTTGCAATGCTGCGGTCCTGGTTTCAAATCTCACCAAAGACAACACCTGCAAGGAGTTTGTATGTTCTCCCAGTATTTGCGTGAGTTTCCTCTGGGTTCTGTGGTTTCCTCCCACACTTCAAAGACATAGTGATAGGGAATCTAGATTGTGAGCCTCAATGAACACAATGATTATAATGTCTATAAAGCTCTGTGGAATTAATGGTGCTGTATAAGTGAGTAAAATAAATTAATATTGGACCATTTCAATTCTTCTGAGTTCCTCAAAAATCAATTTTTCCCTTTCGTGATATACTTCCACAGAATTTAATAGGCCTCCTTTCTAAATAAAACAAGTTTCCTACTCACACCCAATTGTCATTTAATTGAATGAATATACCAGACTCTAATTTCACATTCTAAAGGTTAACATCCTTTTGTCACTTACATGCATGTGATATTAGATCATTTTCCTCATGCAAAAGATGTCTAATGTTTTTTTTGGCTATCTTTATCTACAAGGACTTATAAATTCTGATGTGGTCTTAGGATAAATTTATGCAGAAATATGGAAAATTGTAAAGGGTTCACAAGGCGATTTATCAGTGATTACTAACCCTATCTGTTAGGGATCGAGTTCCCGCTTCTGCACAAGGGGAATCTCGAACAAGTCCCGCTGCAGTCCCCCATCCAACTCCGGCCGCAGTGGAGCCTGCTCAGCAGAGACGTCGGTCCCAGCATCTCACTCGGTCTAATGCTATGCAGAGGCTTGTTGCTGCCTCTCCTGATTCCTCAATTATAACTCCTATTATATTACACGGTAAGCCAGACAAAGTCGTTAGTGATCGAGGTCCCCAGTTTGCGTCTGGGTTCTGGAGAGAGCTGTGTCGGCTACTCAGCATTGAGTTGAATCTCTCCTCTGCATATCATCCCGAGACAAATGGGTTGGTAGAGAGGGCCAACCAGACCTTGGCCACCTATCTACGACATTTTGTCTCAGCCAGGCAGGATGACTGGGCATCCTTGCTACCGTTGGTTGAGTTTGCACTAAATAATGCTGTGGCTGACTCCACCGGACAGACTCCATTCCTCCTAAACTACGGTCAGCATCCGCGGGTTCCGGTGCCCATGCCCGTGTCTTCCGCCGACTCCAGGGTGGCAGACTGGGCTGTGGAGGCACGGGACATTTGGGATCGTACCCAGGATGCCATTCAGGAGTCCAAAGAGAGGATGAGGTCCTCCGCTGATGCACATCGGCGCCCCGCTCTGACATTTGCTCCTGGGGACTTGGTGTGGCTCTCTGCCCGTAACATCAGGCTGCGAGTTGAGTCCACCAAGTTGGCTCCCCGCTACCTGGGTCCTTTCAATGTCCTTGAGCAGGTTAACCCTGTGGTATACCGTTTGGCCCTTCCCCCACGCCTGGGTATATCCGACACCATTCACGTATCCCTCCTGAAACCCATGCTCATGTCCCGGTTTTCTGAGTCATCTGCCGGGACATTGGGTTCATCTACGTACGATCATGAGGTGAACGCCATCGTAGGGTATAAGGTGGTACGGGGCAAAAAATTTTATTTGGTGGATTGGAGGGGTTATGGGCCTGAGGATAGGTCCTGGGAGCCTGCCGAGCATTTTCACAGCTCATCGGTGCCTTTGAACGCAGCGAGGCACAAAGAAGGGGGGCCGTAGGAGGGGGGTAATGTTAGGGATCGAGTTCCCACTGCTGCACAAGGGGAATCTCAAACCAGTTCCGTTGTGGTCCCCCATCCATCTCCGGCCTCAGTGGAGCCTGCTCAGCAGAGACGTCGGTCCCAGCGTCTCGCTCAGTCTAATGCTGTGCAGAGGCTTGTTGCTGCCTCTCCTGGTTCCTCTATTATAACCAGTGCTGGAGCAGGCAGTCCTGGGACAAAGTCCTCGCTTTCTCCATCTGAGCATGCCTAGGGCAAGATCTCCCATTGGAGATCAGGGGTCACATGCTCGGTTACAGCAGCGACTCCCATTGATCCGCCAGGAAGGTCCTGAAAGTGCTTGTGTTCTGGAACAGTTTCTCATTGGTCCTTTTCTGGAAGGTCCTGTAGCTGCTACTATAAAAAGGTGGCATAACCGCACAGCCACGCGCTAGTATCAAATCTGTTACGTGCTTGCGCCAGTGTGGTCATGTATGCATGCGCTTAGGTCCGGCTGAAATAAGCCCCTAGAATACCGGCACCTCCGGTGAGGAGTTTTGTATGCACGTGTTCAGGGCTCGGCTGAAAACACCATTAGAATACCGGCTACTCCGGTGAGGAGATTATTGCTTGTTTTCTGATTGCATGACCACAGACTGCAATCCGCTTAGCAGTCATCTGTGTCCCCTGTGAGTCTAACAGGACTCAGTCTTTGTCACAGCGGCTCTGTGAATTAACAGAGTCCGCTTATATCGCCATATAGCGCTACAGCGTTTTAGTTAGCGACTCTGTGGAATAACAGAGTTCGCCCATACCGCCATATAGTGCTACGACGTTTACATCTGTGACTCTGCGGGATAACAGAGTTCGCTCATACTGCCTATTTGCGCCATCTTACTAGCAGCAGGCTCTGCCTGCATGGTGGACCCCGGGCTGCGAATGCACCTCTCCTTAATATCTATTAGGTGCGTTCCGCAGGCCCTTAACACTATCTTTTTTTCCTTGCATGTTGTGTTGAAGTTGAAAACTGGAAGAGAAGAATTATTACAATGTCAAAGCTTACATTTTAATAGTTATGAAAAATGTTGTTTTTAGCACTTTATCATATTGCATAGTATACACGTTTGCCATTACACTGAAAGAAAATGCAGCAAAATGAAAGGTATGTTAAGTTTGTAGAGAAGAAAAACCTAAATGGTAAATTTATGACTTTTTTTTGTAATTCTGTAGCAGAGCAGAAGATGCTCTCAAAATACAAATGTTGCACACAACTGGGATATAAAATCTTAATAGGACTTTCTAAATGTGTGAGAATCTCATAAAAAACAGGTGCTGTCTCATAATGATGCTGTCCCACTGAGCCTACGTTCTAAAATGAACAAATGCTTTTAGAGCACCCAGCGTACCTGCTTGATAAATCGAAGCATTTCTTCTTTTTACAGTTAATAGTTTATTAGATAAACTGCTGGTTAGAGTTAACTACCTATGTAAGAGCTAAGTAAAAACAATTTAAACATGGCAAGTTTATAATTTCAATTTTTTTTATAAATTATTTTTTTCTATTTGAATGTTTTGTACTTGTGTTATGATTTACTAAATTATAGTTAGCACTTTCTAATATTTAAAAAAATCAATATTTGTTAATTGAACGTAAGCCTTAACATATTAAAAGTCTTGTATGAATAAAGCATCCATTTTATTGACCCCTTTTAGAGAATTTGGTATTAACCAAAGAAGTTAATGGAAGCGATATGCTAACTGCAACTGCAGTTAAAAGTAAAAGTTTATCTCCAGGGATCAGTTGATCAAGTGGCTTCTTGTAAATTGCAAAATGAGTTGTCTTGAGTAGAGATGAGTGAATATTTCAATGTTCGGTTCGGATTGCGTTCGCCAAATTTGCAATATTCACCAATTAAGTAATTGAATATTCGCCAAACATAACCGAACGCCATTCACGTCAATGGGAGGCAAAAATAAATGCATGCACAACACTATAACAGCCCCAAATGCTGCCAAAACACATCAAGTGAAGGAAAGACACCAGGAAAGTGGCCTCAATTCACCCACAGTACAGATTTTAGCATGGCACTGCAGCAATCAGCCAGGCATGAGGTATCGGGGTCTGGGACAGCATTTACAGCTTTCAATTGAATGTCACAGTAAGATGAGGTGGGTGAGGGATCAGTGTAGGGCCACTTTGCTGAGAGCACTGATACCACATGCAACACCTCTTCCAGCTTTCATGCTGAGCCACACTCAGGTGGCACAAATATCATTTGTCAGAAAAATTTAAGGATAGTAACACGGGTAGTTGAGTCCAAGGAAGTGGAGGCCTGAAGGTCTCGAGGCCTACTGCTACATGCAACACACATGAAAGAGACCCAAACAGGAGTCTACACATTTACAAAAATTAGTGGGAAACACCAACAAAGTGTTATTAATTGCAATAATGTAGAATTAGAATAGCGAGGACCGACACCTCTTCCTTTACAGTTAACCCAGCAGAGGGAGACTGTAACGGTCAAGGTGATGGAATCACTGTTCCGTATCCCTCTGAAATCCTGGAAGGGGCATAACTAGGGGCCTCCAAATCCCTACTCGAACAAGTGGCACCGGCAAAAACTGCGACCCAAAGAGGTACAAAGAGGTTGCACCGTGTAAGCTGCTATGGCCCAAAGGAGGGATAAAAAATGCAGGCAGGCACTGTAGGGATTCTGGTACCACGGGTGCAGATGGGACCGGCTGAGGAACAGAAAAGCACTGGCAGGTATGGACTGGACCGGGTGTTAGACAGATGGGTGCTGGCTGGTGCGATCTGGACTGGCTGATGGACAGAAGAGCACAGACAGGTACAAGCAGACGGGCACAGACAGGTAAGAGCAGATGGATACAGGGTAGACAGGCGGACCTGGGGAACCTGATAACTAGCAAGCATGCAAGGCAAACTAACAACATAGCTCAGGCACCTCCATATTGGAGGAGAAGCCTTAAATAGAAGCTGTCACCAAGCTATAGGTTGGTAATACCTTAGGTTGATGCGGTGGGGGTCTCTTTAAGAGGGTGGGAGCGCGTGAGTGCCACCTCTAAGCATAGTTCTCGGTCCTACAACTGAACCATGGTGGACACCGACAAATAGGGCATAAGATGAGGAGGTGGTGTGTGAGTGGGAGACAGTGAATGTCCTGTCTGTTAGGTATGAGGAGATCCAACAAAGGGCCAAGTCTGTAATGTCAGCAGATCAGAAAGTCTGTAGTAAGAGGGAATGGTCCACTGTGTCAAAGACAGATGTCAGGTCCAGGAGAAGGAGGACAAACTCACATCGCTTTCATTTGGTCATTAGTAGGTCGTTGGTGACTTTAGCCAGGACAATTTCAGTGGAATGGTACGATCTGAAGTCAGATTGTAAGTGTTCAAAGAGAGAGCAAAAGGAGAGTTGGGAGGACAGTTCAAAATGGAAATGTTCCAGTAGTTTGGTGGCAAAGGGGAGAAATAATATGGGGTGATAGGTAGACACAGAGGATGGGTCAAGTGTGGGCTTTTTGAGGATGGGTGTAATAGAGGCATGTTTCAATCAGGATGGAAGTCATCAGTTGTTAGTGACAGGTTGAAGAGATGGGTTATGTTTGTGCTGAAGACTGTGGTAAAGTTTGGAATGAGGTGGGACGCTATTGTATCAAGTTCACAGGTGGCAAGGCAAAGTATTCAGCTTAGAAGAGAGGATAGGGAGGGGGAACTGGTGGACACAGGAAAGAATTGAAAGTACTGAATAGCTGTTTAGGGTTGTGAGACAGGCATGATATGAGGCATGAGAAGTCGATTTGTTTTGCTGCAGTCAAAATTTGAACAGCATTTTTACAACTTCTGTTACTGGACGGGCAACTCTGTTCCCTTTCTATGGCAGCCGTACAATGGTACGCTTTGTAGTTGAGGCCCAGAAAGAACATGTGCTCCAGTAGATGGCAAGCACTGCATCAAATGGCCTCTGCTCCCTTTCCTCCAACTTAACATCACACACAGTACAGTACTCAGTGGTGGCTCCCCAGTTATCCTTTTTCTTCCCCACATCACAACTCTCCAAGTGCCCAACTGACTGTTGGGAACCACAGGTGTCTGCAGATTTATTCACACAATGCATACAATGGGCATAAGAAGTGTACTCTAAAGTGCATTTTTTCTGACTTAGATCTATGGCCATACGAAGTTTTGTCCAAGTATAAACTAAACCCTCTTTAACAGACTCTAACCCCTTTGGGTGAAGGTGATCCATTTGTGACAAGACTCAGATATTTGAGGGGCCCGCGGACTGTATTGTTCTTTCAAGGCAGGAAGAGGAGGAGGGTGACTCTCAGGGCAAGGAGTGAGAGAACAGAGAGGATGAAGATGAGGTAGTATATCACACTTGCTGGCATGCAGCTGAGTAGCTCAGCAAAGGCGGAAGAAGATGAGGAGTTTACACACAGAGTTATGCAACCACGACAACCAATGCATCCTGAGTAGTGCTGAGCGATACTGCTCGATATCTAAAAATATCGGATCGGAATGGTATCACCAATATCACTAAATATCGTCGATATCCGATTCCGATACCGGAAGTCCAATGTAAGTCTATGGGAACAAAATATCGCACCAAAAAAACCCCTTTCTGTCGTTATAATCACAAAATATACACACATAGAATACATATATATATATACATGTCATTGTGACATATATATATACATATATTTATAGTTTATACACTTCTACATAGTAAAATAGACTCTGATTCAATTGCCGGGTAAAGCCGTGACTTACCCCATAGAAGTCGACGGGCTCGGTGCCGAGTACCCCCAAAACCTCTGGCTCTGTGCGACTCAACTTGGGCGTCACAAACAGGATTCTGTAGCTCGCTATAAGCGAGTCCTGTGTGCCTGAATTGAACTGTTTTTGTGCTTGAGAATTGCTAAAATCATCAGAGAATGTATTTGCCATTTTTCCGCCATATCTGCGTCACGACGAGGCACTGGTGAAGAAGAAGGGGGTGCTCTTCGTGGGTGTACACTCACTCAGTGGCGCGAAAACGATGGCCGACCACTCTAAATGGTACTGCAATGTAAGATCGTGCCCCACAGCTCTGGAGTTCCGCCTCCTCATCCTCCTCAGTGTGCGGAAACTAACACGAAGGTCCCGCCTCACTACAAAAGAGGGCCCTCTCCAGATGCTAATGACACATGTGACTTGGCAGAGATGGCTAATGGACACGAGCAGAAGTGTGAAGGGATGGAGCAGTCAGAGCTCTCCCCCCACGGAAGCGACCCGATCGCCACGGAACCACCGTTGGGCACCCGGCCTGGAAACCCTCCTACGCTGCAAGAAGCGGAGGATACCCTAAGAGGCCTGGCCCGGCACCGGGAGGAGGTCGCCAGGATGGAAGCCAGCTGGCGTGCCCTAAAGCTAAACTTGGAGCGGCGCCAATCCCTCTTACCTGAAGTGTCTGTACCGGATGGTGAGGCACCCGTTCTAGTAGAGGAGTCCGTGCGGGCATCTCAGCCCTTGCAATGTGATCCGGTTGACGTTGTCGCAGTGGAGGCACCCGTTCATGCAAAAAACTCTGCACCGGCAGCACCCCAGATCCCGCTGTCTGCCCCCTCGCTGAGACAGAAGAAGCGACACCCGTCCTCATGGAGGAGGCCGCGCAGGCACCAGAGGTCTACCTGTCTGTACCGGAGCCCCGACTGTCATCTGTTCCAGAGCCGGCTGCTTCCGCCACAGGTGAGCGCCGCCAGGACTGGGGGGCGCCAGGAGAGCTGCCGCAAACCGGACATGGTAAGCTGGCATTTGATGGTGGAGACATGGAGCAGCTGGTGGAGAATTACAACCGGCGTCAGGAGGAAGAGTGGAGACGTTGGGAGCGGGAAGCAGAGCGACAAAGGGAGCAGCGAGAATCCCAAAAGCTTCGGCAACGTCACCTGGAGAAGGACCGGGCAGATAAGGACCGGATGAGAAAAGATAAAGGAACCCTGTGGGAGCCGCGGCGTAAGGGGCAGTACGGAGCTTTAAATTGAAAGGTGGTTGGGGCTTCATCCAGGAGCCTGGACTTTATTTAGAAGTTTTTGTAACCCGGCGGGACGTGGAGGCTCACCTCCCAGAAGGACACCCGGGAGGGACCTGTTGCCAGGAGACTTGGTAACTTACACCCGACACTGGGTTACAATGGATGGTACGCCATAAATGTCACCAGGTGCGACCCCTACTCCCCAGAGTGTCAGGAAACTGACAGACCCTACGAGCCTTCAGCCTCCCACATCCAGGCCTCTGCACAAGTGCCCACCCCATGCCGTAAATCTCCCCAGCCTCCCTCAGTGGTCTCCTCAGCAGCCCCAGCTATGGACATGATAACTATAGCTGGCCCGTACCCGGCGCCTGTTAGGCCCCCTGGGGTTCGTTCAGTCCGTGACATAGGGCTCCAGACCCGGAGGGAGATGAAAGAGGTGGCCACACAGACACAGATAGCGGGTCACGACTTGACTGTACAGGCCACACGACGTCATCAGGTCCTGGTGGTCCTTGGTGTCTCGGATGTTTGGCAAGCATCAGAAGAGTACCAGGTGGTACCTGGAACACCCCTGCCAAAGAATTATAAATAACCCGGACAGGGTCCCTGTATGTAAATAGTTAAATTGTTGATGTACCCGGATGGGTGAATGTTCATAAAAAAATTTTTTTAATTTAATAAAAAACACAACACAGTTTTCATTACTTTTATTACAGTCTCATCCTGCGACGCCATCGATCTCCTGTAAAAAAATGAAAAAAAAAAAACAGCAGTATACCACCTGTCCGACGCAGTCCATAGTAACGAGTGTCCCACGACGATCCAGCTCTGCTACATCAGAATGACATCAGAGGCAGGCAGGCAGGCAGAGCCTGTCATCCCGGCGCAGCACAGCTGATTACCTGCTTCCCCGGCGGTGACGTCATCGGACTGGTTTACGGCCGGGATTACCCTGCAGTCACTGCAGTTATCACGAAAAACTGCATGTGACCGCCAGGGAGAAGATAATGGCGGCCATCAAGCAGTCCAGGACGTGACCGCCGGAGATCTTCTGCCAGGTAAGTGCCGCTGACTCCTGACAGACCCGACCGACGGACACTCACAGTGACAGTGACAAATCCGATTCCGGTATCCGATATGACGAAAATATCGGTACTCGGAATCGAAAGCCCGATACAGCTAATATCGGCCGATACCCGATATTTGCAGTATCGTATCGCTCAACACTAATCCTGAGGCCCAACTCGGGCAGTGGACAGCTGCGTTCACGGTTCTGCAGTTGCCTAGCTTGGGTCTTTTTTTCAGATTGGCAAAAATCTAAAAAATCATGTTATCTGTCAACTTTTTTAAAAACAACCTAGTAGAGTAAAAAAATGAAATCACTTCAGTACTACATGCATGACCTGCCACATGTGTGATCAACATGCGTTAATCTGGGAATGTCATTATGCTAAAATGCAGACTAGCGGGTCTCGCCAACCACCAACCACCCCATCAACCTCATCTTTTGATTCTTCTTCCTCCTTTCCCATGGCAAGTGTTGTCACACAGGCCGAAGGACCTCCATTTATTTACCCCCTAAAGTTGAGGTGATTGAGAGCCTGTCAGTTGATACAGAATTGGACATGTTAGCTGTTTTTGACTAATCTTACCTACCAAGCACACCCCATCTTTCTCAATCCACTGTAACATCCCCGCTTGCACCTCTCTCACAGTCCAGCAGCTTGTAGTGTTCACCCTACTCCACCCTGTGTTGACACAGCAGCAAACCCTGGTTTGTGCAGTTGTGCTCACGTAAAAGATTCTTTACTCCTACACATGGTAAAGTTAACAGCTTGAATTTCATCATCTTCAATCTACTAATAATAATAATAACCTTTATTTATGCATCACAAACACATTACGCATAGCTTTATGAGTCAGCAATTCATATAAAACAGTCAAAAGTTACCAAGTTTAAGATAATCAAACAATTCAAGCAAAAATAATGATGGCCCTGCTCTTCATAGCTTACAATCTACAATGAGGTGGGGGTGACACCAATTACAGTTGCTTATTTGCAATGATGGTACAACCATCTTGAGGATATGGGGGTTATATATAAGGCTGCATGAGCCTTTTGGGTACGGTTGATTTTGATGGTGAATTATGTTCAGAAAGTAGAGAATAAGCTATATACACTGCTCAAAAAAATAAAGGGAACACTAACACAACACAATGTAACTCAAAGTCAATCACACTTCTGTGAAATCTACCTCTCCAGTAACAAAACAACACCAATTATGAATCAATTTCTGCTGCTGTTGTGCAAAAGGAACAGACAACAGGTACAAATGATCGGCAATTAGCAAGATACCCCCTATAAAGCAGTAGTTCTGCAAGTGGTGACCACAGACCATTTCTCTTTTCTCATCTTTTTTGGCTGTTTTCGTCACTTTTGCATTTTATCATTGCTCTCAACCCTAGAGGTTCTGTACAGTAGCAGAAGGTCATGAGGTAGTGTCTACAACCAACAGAAGTTGCTCAGGTAGTGCAGCTCATCCTGGATGTCACTTCAATGCAAGCTGTGGCAATAAGGGTAGCTGTGTCTGTCAGCACAGTGTCAAGAGCATGGAGCAGATACCAGGAAAGAGGCCAGAATACCAGGAGAGGTGGAAGGAGCTGTAGGAGGGCAACAACCCAGCACCAGGACCACTACCTCCTTCTTTGTGCAAGGAGGATCAGGAGAAGCAGTGCCAGAGCTCTGCAAAATGACTCTGCCAGGCCACTAACATCCATGTGTCTGCTCAAACTGTCAGAAACAGACTCCATGATGGTGGTATGAGCGCCCTACGTCTACAAGTGGGTGTTGTGCTTTCAGCCCAACACCATGCAGTGCAATTGACATTAATCAGAGAACACCAAGATTGGCAGATTTGAAATTGGTGCCCTTTTCTCTTCACGGATGAGAGCAGGGTCACACTGAGCACATGTGACAGATGTGACAGAGTCTGGAGATGCTGTGGACAATGTTCTGCTGCCTGCAACATCCTCCAGCATGATGGGTTTGGCAGTGGGTCAGTAATGATGTGGAGAACTGTTGTGAATGGGTTTGAGATGAGTTCTGAGCAGAGGCTCCCTCTGGTGGTTACAAGCGGTACTAGTGAGGATTGTGAGGACTGGGAATCAGGTGTTACTGATTGGTCTTATATAAGGGAGTCATTTTCCCATCAGGGTTGCCGGTGATCAATTGTTCTGGTCTGAATCCTTCTTTCCAGTTTCCCTTGTAGCCTGCTGTGTCGTGTCTGCATCTCCTGCTATCAGATAAGACAATTTCTTATTTTGTGTTTTTGCTATATTTTTGCATTTTGTCCTGCACTTCTGTGGGGGCCTTCAGGGTCCCCTCCGGGGGCTTTTGCCCTCTCAGTTTAGTCCAGCCACTGTGTTTTGTACTTTTGCTTTTTCCAGTTTTTTTTCAGTGGCTGGTGTTTTGTTTTGTTACACCAGAGAACTAATTTAGGTGGTAGAGGTCGTGTGATCTCAGGTGATTTTGAAATTAGTAGAGTTGGTGTTTTTTCAGGGTTTTCTGAGATTGCAGTAAGTACCCTTCCTATCCTTTTCTGTTTAGATAGTTTGGGCCCCAGCGTTTGCTCATACTATTTTCTTTCTGTGTCAGTATTTCCTCTTGTCTAACCGCCATTACATGTTTGGGGGCTTTCTATTATCTTTGGGGTTCTGCTCCGGGGCAGATAGCTTTCCTATTTCTATCTTTAGGTGTAGTTAGTTTCTCAGGCTGTGACGAGGCGTCTAGGACCAACGTAGGAACGCTCCACGGCTGCCTCTAGTTGCGGTGGTTAGTCAGGGTACTGCAATCTCATAGATTCCAACTGCTCTGGTGTATTTCCTTTTTTACCTGCACTCCTCAGCTACCGTAACATAACAGTATCACCGGCCATAAAAATTGTATGGTACTCACAGAAGGGAAAAAATATTTTGAAGGAAGAAAAGTTGTCAGAGATATTTTTCTGTTTGTTGCATTTTTTTTTTTCCCTCTGTATCTCTGGGTGCTGGGGAGGATCTTTTCTCCCAATGGAGTTTGCACAGTTGTCTGGCCGTGTGGATCAGCTTGCCACTGAGGTTCAGAGTATTGCTGCATATCTTGCTAGGTTGCCTGTTGTGGAACCTAGGATCCCCATGCCAGATTTGTTTTTAGGGGATCGAGCTAAGTTTCAGAATTTCAAAAATAATTGTAAATTGTTTCTTGCCTTAAAATCTAAGTCCTCAGGAAACGCAGCGCAGCAGGTTCAAATTATCATCTCTCTCCTGCGCGGCGATCCTCAGGATTGGGCTTTTTCCCTGATACCTGGGGATCCTGTTTTGAGTGATGTTGATGCATTTTTTCAGGCTTTGGGGTTATTGTACGATGAGCCTAATGTCACTGATCAAGCTGAAAAAGCCTTGTTGGCATTAAATCAGGGGCTTGATGACGCTGAGTTATACTGTCAGAGATTCCGTAGGTGGGCAGTCCTGACCAAGTGGAATGACGACGCTTTGGCGGCCCTTTTCCGGAAGGGTCTGTCGGATAATGTAAAGGATGTTATGGTGGGATTCCCTGTCCCCTCTGGTCTCAATGATTCTATGTCATTAGCGATTCAAATTGACAGACGTTTGCGTGAGCGGAGAAGTATGCGTGGAGTGGTGTTGCCTTGTAAGCCAGCTGCTGAGCCCATGCAGTGTGATGGAGTGGTGTCTGGGGCACAGCGTCATGAGTTTCGAAAGTGCAATGGGTTATGTTTCTACTGTGGTGATGCCTCTCATGCTATTTCAGTCTGCCCTAAGCGGGGAAGACATTTTGCACGCTCAGTTGTCTTGGGTAGTGTTCAGACTAAGTTTTTATTAACTGTCACTCTGATATGCTCTCTGTCCTCATTTTCTGCTCAGGCTTTCGTTGATTCTGGAGCAGCTATTAACCTGATGGATTATGATTTTGCTAAACGTTGTGGGTTTCCCTTGATACCCCTACAGAAGTCTATTCCTTTACTGGGGATCGATTCTACCCCTTTGGCTGAGAATAAACCCCAGTTTTCTACTCAGGTGATAATGAGGGTTGAACCTGATCACCAGGAGTGCTGCAAATTTTTGGTTCTATATAATCTGCATGACATTATAGAGCTGGGTTTCCCTTGGTTACAGTCTCATAATCCTGTTTTGGATTGGAAATATGTGTCTGTAACCAGTTGGGGCTGCCAATGTGTTAATACCAACACTCCTGTTTTTTCTGCCTCCCCCCAGGCTGAGGATGTTCCTGACTTTTTGTTTGATTTTTCTGATGTGTTTAGCGAAAGTAAATCTGCATCCTTACCTCCCCATAGGAGCTATGACTGCGCTATTGAATTAGTGCCAGGTAGTAAATTCCCTAAAGGTCGCCTTTTTAACTTGTCTGTACCTGAACATGACGCTATGCGGTCTTATATCAAGGAATCATTGGAGAAGGGTCATATCAGACCATCCTCTTCACCCTTAGGTGCCGGTTTTTTCTTTGTGGCCAAAAAAGATGGTTCATTAAGGCCGTGTATTGATTATCGTCTCTTGAACAATATTACTGTGAAATATAAATACCCGTTACCCTTGATTTCTGACCTGTTTTCCAGGGTGAAAAACGCTACTTGGTTTACCAAGCTTGACCTCAGGGGGGCGTATAACCTTATTCGCATTAAGCACGGGGATGAATGGAAGATGGCATTTAACACCCCTGAAGGGCATTTTGAGTACCTTGTGATGCCCTTTGGGCTCACTAATGCTCCTTCCGTCTTCCAGTCCTTCATGAATGACATTTTCAGGGATTTTGTGGACAAGTTTCTGATTGTTTATTTGGATGATATCTTGATTTTTTCTAATGACTGGGACTCTCATGTGAAACATGTTCGAACTGTATTCCAGATTTTGAGAGAGAATGCTCTGTATGTGAAGGGATCAAAGTTTCTTTTTGGCGTACAGAAGATCTAATTTCTGGATTCATTTTGTCCCCATCTGTTATTGAAATGGACCCGGTCAAGGTTCAGGCCATCTGTGATTGGGTCCAACCTACTTCATTAAAGGCTCTTCAGAGATTTTTGGGTTTTGCCAATTTTTATCGTAAATTTATTGGTAATTTCTCGGTTATTGTTAAACTATTAACTGATTTGACCAGAAAGGGTTCTGATGTGGTGAATTGGCCTCCTGAGGCAGTCTCTGCGTTTCAGGAACTTAAGCAGAGATTCACTTCTGCTCCTGTTCTACGGCAGCCTGATGTTTCTCTGCCATTTCAGGTGGAGGTTGATGCCTCTGAAATTGGGGCAGGTGCCGTTTTGTCCCAAAAAGATCCAGAGACCTCTAAAAGTAACCCTTGTGCCTTTTTCTCTCGAAAATTTTCTCCTACTGAACGTAATTATGACGTGGGTAATCGGGAGTTATTGGCCATGAAGTGGGCTTTTGAAGAGTGGAGACATTGGCTGGAGGGAGCCAAACATCAGGTGGTGGTCCTTACGGACCATAAGAATCTGGTCTATCTGGAATCTGCCAAGCGACTCAATCCTAGACAGGCCAGGTGGGCCTTGTTTTTCACACGTTTTAATTTTGTGGTTTCCTTTCTTCCTGGCACTAAGAATGTTAAGGCGGATGCCCTCTCGAGGAGTTTCCTTGCGTACTCTCCTGAGCTATCTGATCCCTCTGTTATTTTGAAGGAGGGTGTAGTTCTTTCCGCCATCTCGCCCAATTTGAGACTTGCTCTGGAGGGGTGTCAGGAGGATAGGCCCGAGCGCTGCCCTGTTGGAAAATTGTTTGTCCCGGACCAATGGAAAAAGAGTGTGATGTCTGAGATTCATTGTTCCGCATTGGCTGGGCATCCCGGAATTTTTGGTACCAGAGACTTGGTTAGTCGGTCCTTTTGGTGGCCTACCTTGTCTCGCGATGTCAGGGAATTTGTGCAGTCCTGCGGGACTTGCTCTCGCTCCAAGCCTTGCTCTCGCTCTAGTGGTTTTTGATGCCATTGCCTGTGCCCAAGAGACCATGGACCCATATCTCTATGGATTTCATTTCCGATCTTCCTGTTTCTCAGAGAATGACCACCATCTGGGTAATTTGTGATAGGTTTTCCAAAATGATACATCTTGTGCCATTACCTAAGTTGCCTTCCTCCTCTGAATTGGTGCCGTTGTTCCTTCAGCACGTGGTTCGTTTACACGGCATTCCTGAGAACATTGTGTCTGACAGAGGAGTCCAGTTTGTTTCCAGATTTTGGAGGACTTTTTGTTCTAAACTGGGTGTTCAATTGTCTTTCTCCTCGGCATTTCATCCTCAGACCAATGGTCAAACTGAGAGAACAAACCAGACATTGGAGACTTATCTAAGATGCTTTGTGTCTGCTGATCAGGATGAC
>JARQOD010000004.1:188509833-188549654 GCA_033576555.1 Oophaga sylvatica | reverse complement strand
CCCCCACATATGGGGTATTGGCGTACTCAGAAGAAATTGCATAACAACCTTATCTGTCCATTTTCTCCTTTTACCCTTGTGAAAATAAAAAAAAAGTTTGTAAAAGATCATTTTTGTGGCTAAAAAGTAAAATATTCATTTTTTCCTTCCACGTTGCTTTAGTTACTGTGAAGCACCTGAAGGGTTAATAAACTTCTTGAATGTGGTTTTGAGTACCTTGAGGGGTGCAGTTTTTAGAATGGTGTCACTTTTGGGTATTTTCTGCCATATAGACCCCTCAAAGTGACTTCAAATGTGAGGTGGTCCCTAAAAAAAATGGCTTTGTAAATTTTGTTGTAAAAATGAGAACTCGCTGGTCAACTTTTAACCTTATAACTTCCTAACAAAAAAAAATTTTGGTTCCAAAATTGTGCTGATGTAAAGTAGACATGTGGGAAATGTTATTTCTTAACTATTTTGTGTGATATATTTCTCTGTTTTAAGGGAATAAAAATTCAAAGTTTGAAAATTGCAAAATTTTAAAAATTTTCGCCATATTTGCGTTTTTTTCAAAAATAAACGCAAGTTATATCGAATAAATTTTACCACTAACATGAAGTACAATATGTCACGAGAAAACAATCTCAGAATCGCGAAGATCCGTTGAAGCGTTCCAGAGTTATAACCTCATAAAGAGATAGTGGTCAGAATTGTAAAAATTGGCCCGGTCATTAACGTGCAAACCACCCTTGGGGGTGAAGGGGTTAAAATAGATGGATTTTCACGCTGTACTTTGAAACAGATCTGGCTGTATTCTGCAGAGTCAACAAGCAAATGGAGAAAAAAGGGGGTTTCTGGATTGCTTTGGAATAAAATAATCAGGATTAAGATGCAAAAAAAATTATTCCTGGCCACTGATACCTGGGACTATGTTCACGGTCAATATATGTAATAGGCAGCAGCAGACAGAAATGGAATGGACCCTCTCGATGTATTCAATGAAGTATGTCACATACAATGCGTGCCTGCTACTGATATCAATATACCCAAATACAGTGCCTGCATGCCTTGCACTGATATGTATATACCCACATATACTCGCTGCCTACCTAGCACTGCAATCTATATACCCCATAATTAGTCCTTAGAATTAATGTTGGATTTGTGTATTTTATTATGGTATACCTACAGTAACTTATAAACCCCAAATCTGACACTATCTCGGCAGCAGCCCTCCCTACATTAGCTGATTCCGGAGCTGGTTGTGATGAGAATGGCAGCGCCAGGTCTCTTAAAGACCTGATGATGCTGTGCGGCCAGCCAATCACTGTAATACCTCAACTAAGATTGCTGCGGCATTACAGTGTGAGGCAGACAATCCCTACATGTTGATTGGCAAACATGCAGGGCGGGGACCCCAATTCCTGCCGAACAATCCCGGAAATGCTCGGCGTTTGCTGAGTACCGCGAGTACAGTGATGCTCGGGCGAGTACCGAGCATTACCGAGTATGCTCGCTCATCACTATGTATGACATTAGTAACAGAAGAATTTTTGGGGGCGTGTCGATAAGGCCTGTATAAGATTGAGTAGATGCTCCAAACAATTTCAAAGTCACCTGTCCTCTATTGTATGACGTCAGTAATAGAATAATTTTTTCCATACTTCTGGGACTTCTCCTGTTCTCCAAGAATTTTCAAAGATTATGGAGTGGTTCAAAAATTTCTTCTGCTATCTCCTTCAGTACTCTGGGGTGTAATTCATCTGGACCTGGACCTTTGGCCTTCTCAACATCCTTTCTTATCATTTCATCATTTTCATCCTGTAAAAATCCTATAGAATCTTTGACTTTTCTTTTACTTTTGTCATATCCCCAAAATCCTTTTTTTTATTGCTTTTGACATCTCTTGCAAGCCTTAATTCATTGTCAGCATTATATTCTTCTTTAGATATGTCTCCCTCTTTTCATTTGATAAACATTTCTTTCTTCCTTTTTAGCATGTGTTTAAGTTTTGTGTTCATCCATCCAGGTTTCCTTAAATGCTTCCTATTCTTCCCTCTTTTCGGAATTGTTAATAATTGTGCTTTGAAAATCTCATTTTTCAAAATTTCCCATCCTTCCTGGACATTTTTGTCCTTAAGGCTATCCAGCCATTGGATTCCTCCAATTCTCTTTCTGAGTTCCTTATAATCTGCTTTTCTGAAATCTACCCTTGAAGTCTGAGTCTTCACAGGTCTTCCTCCTCTAGTTATCCAAAATCTAAAATGGCATGGTCGCTACCTCCTAGGGTCCCAGCCACTCTTACCTCCTCAACCATTTCCTCCCTGTTTATAAGGATTAGATCCAAGGTAGCAGATCCCCTTGTTTTCTCCCCTACCTTTTGGAAGATAAAGTTGTCAGCAAGAGAGGATAAGAAATTGTTTGACCTGTTAGAGAGATTCTCAACAAATGTCTGAATAGTTGAAATCTCCCATGACAACTATGTCATACTTTTTGGAGAACTTGGCCATTTAATGCATAAAGAGTTCATCCATATCTTCAGCTTGCACAGGCGGCCTGTAGTAAACATCTACAATGTTGTCCTTTCCATTGTTCTCTCCTTGCATTCTTACCCACACAATTTCCACAGAACTCCCAGTCTCTGAAGCTACAATCTCTGTGCAGATATAATCCTTTCTAACATATAATGTGACACCTCCTCCTTGTTTATCAAGTCTGTTTCTTGTAAATAAGTTATATCCTTCTAGACTTGTATTCCAATCATGTGTATGGTCCCACCAAGTTTGTGATTCCAATGACATATTTCTTTTCCTGCGTTAGTAGTTCCAGTTCTCCTTGTTGCCCATGCTTTGTGCATTTGTATAAAAACACTTTAGTTGTGATTGGTTTTTCTTTCTACAATATTTTTATTATTTAGATTTTTTTGTCTTTGTTCTTCTCTTCCGCTTCTAATAGCAGAGTTCTCAATAGTATTTCTCAGGTGCATGGCTTTTTCTGGCCTTTTGCTTCCCTTCGCATATTGTTCTAGTTTAAAGCTCTCCTGATCAGTATAGCAAGGTGACTTCCAAATACATGTTTTTCAGTCTTTGTAAGGTGCACCCCATCTCTAGCAAGTAGTCCATCGTATAGGTAATTCACTCCATGATCCAGAAATCCAAATCCTTGCTGACGGCACAAACAATTTAGCCATTTGTTCACCGGCAGAATCTTATTCCACCTCCTTGTTCCATGGCCATACACTGGAAGGATGGAAGAGAAGACTACCTGCACTCCCAGTTCTTTCACTTTCTTGCCTAAGTATTCAAAGTCACTGCAGCTGGTTTCTAGGTCATTTCTTGCAGTGTCATTTATACCCACCTGTATTAGCAGGAATGGGTAGTCATCTGTAGGTCTGAAGAGTCCTGATATCCTGTCAGACACATCTTTAATTTTTGCACCTGGAAAACAGCACATTTCTCTTAAGTATATATCTGGTCTGCAGATAGCGGCCTCTGTTCCCCTCAACAGGAAATCCCCCATGACCACAACTCTCCGTTTCTTCTTCACAACATTTTTCTTTCTCCATCCAGGAGGACTCTGAAGGTGTACAAGGTTGTTGTTTGTAGGCAAAGTCTTATCCTGATGTATTTCTCCATTGTTCTCCTGCGTGAGATCCTTGTTCTGGTTCCTGAGCAGTATGGGTGCTGACTGCATCCCGATCCTCCTGCTTCTCTTGGTCACATGCTTCCATTCCTCTGTTTCTTCAGTCTTCAGGTGCACTTTGAATTTCTTCTCTTTCTGTAACATGAAGAGCTAGTTTTGCTCTGTCTAAGAACTCTTCACCTTCCTTAATGATTTTCAATGTAGCTAACCTTTCTTCTAGATTTTGCAACTTTTCCTCCAACAGGGACACAAGCTTGCATTTCTGGCATGTGAAGTTTGGCTTTTACACTGGTAAGTCTGTGAACATGTAGCAAGAAATGCAGCTCACCAAATGGCTCCTGGCCTCTTCCATGTTCTTATTGTTAAAGAGATATCAAAGCGGTGAAAAATGTGCCAAAATTTGCACGCCAGTAGGCGCGCGGTTTACCAATGTCCTCCTTTCAGCTGCAACAGCCAAAATCCAGTGTTCTTTGAACTCGCAAAGACTTCACTTATCCCAGATGGCACTGGGACTATGCAAATTCTCTCCTCAGGTCTCTTCACCTGGTTATAAGATTGAGTGGATGCTCCAAACAATTTCAAAGTGACATGTCAAAAAAATTTTGGGATGGGAATGTACAACAGGATCAATAACAGAGCAGCTATGGGAAGTTCAAGATCCAGGATCCAGCCTACAACTGTTACGCATCTCCCCAACACCAATTACCAGAGAGTGTTTGATGCTCATCAGAAGATAGGTGTAACGTGTGTCTCAAACTAGGTATAAAAGATGCCCGTGAGAAATTGGATGCCAAAGATGCACATAATCTAGGAGATAGGCTCCAAACAATTTCAAAGTGGGATGTCCCCTACTGTATGACGTTAGTAACAAAAGAATCTTTTTGGGACTGTCGATAAGGCCTGTATAAGATTGAGTGGATGTTCGAAACAGTTTAAAATTGACATGTCCCCTACTATATGACGTTAATAACAGGAATTTTTTGGGCCTGTCGATAAGACCTGGATAAGGTTGAGTGGATGCTCCAAATAATTTAAAAGTGACATGTCCCCTACTGAATGACGTTAGTAACAAAATAATTTTTTTTGGGTGGGAATGGGAACGTACAAGAGGATCAATAACAGGATGGCTATGGGAAGTACAAGATCCAGCATCCAGCCTACAGCTATTACTCATCTACCCAACACCAATTACCAGAGAGCGTCTGATGCTCGACAGAAGATAAGTGTAACAGAAACGCATCTCAAGCTGGGTAAAAAACACCTGTGAGAAATTGGATGCCAAAGAAGCACATAATCTAGAAGATAGGCTCAAAACAATTTCAAACTCAGATCTCGGCTGCTGTACCACATTTGTAAAAAAAATAAAAATAAATTAATTTTAATGTGCAACAGCTCTGTACATAGAACAATTTCAACGCCACTAAATGAAAAGGTTGGATATAGTGGGCTGTATCACATTTATCTACAGAAAAGAAAACATTATTTTAATGTGCTTGAGGTCTGCAGACAGCTTCATATCACCAACCCAAATTGCAATGTGGGATACGGTGGGATGTATCACTGTTATGATTTGGTAGCCAAGGAGGACAGTAGTCTGTTATGATTTGGTAGCTGAGGAGAGCAGGCAAAAAGGAAATACACCAGAGCAGTTGGAAACTATGAGATTGCAGTACCCTGACTAACCACCACAACTAGAGGCAGCCGTGGAGCGTTCCTACGTTGGTCCTAGACGCCTCGTCACAGCCTGAGAAACTAACTACACCTAAAGATAGAAAGAGGAAAGCTATCTGCCCGGAGCAGATCCCCAAAGAACATAGAAAGCCCCAAATATGTAACGGCGGTTAGAGAAGAAGAAATACTGACACAGACAGAAAATAGTATGAGCAAACGCTGGGGCCCAAACTTACTAAATAGAAAAGGATAGGAAGGGCACTTACTGCAATCCCAAAAAAACCCTGAAAAGCACCAACTCTACTGATTTCAAAAACACCTGAGATCACACGACCTCTACCACCTAAATTAGTTCTCTGGTGTAACCAAAAACAAAACAGCAGCCACTGAAAAAACTGGAAAAAGCAAATGTACAAACATCAGTGGCTGAACTGAACTGAGAGGGCAAAATTCCCCCAGAGGGGACCCTGAAGGCCCCCACAGAAGTGCAGGACAAAATGCAAAAATCAAGCACAAAAACAAAAAGAAGAAAATGTCTTATCTGTTAGCAGGAGATTCAGACACGATACAGCAGGCTACCAAGGAAACAGGAATCAAGGATTGAGACCAGAACAATTGATCACCGGCAACCCTGATGGGAAGGCGACTCCCTTATATAAGACCAGTCAGTAACACCTCATTCCCAATCCTCACAATCTTCACTGGACAGTCCAGTACCGTTTGTAACCACCAGAGGGAGCTTCTGCTCAGAACTCATTTCCAGCCTATTCACAACAGTACCCCCCCCTTAAGGAGGGGTCACCGAACCCTCATTTGAGCAACCAGGTCGGTCAGGATGAGTTCTATGATACGCACGGATGAGTCTCCTAGCATGGATGTCCGAAGCAAACACCCAAGAATTGTCCTCCTGACCATAACCTCTCCATTTAACCAAATACTGGAGTTTCCGTCTAGAAAAACGAGAATTCAATATTTTCTCAACCACATACTCCAGATTGCCCTTAACCAAAACAGGGTCAGGAGGCACAGTAGTAGGAACCACTGGCTCAACAAACCTCTTCAACAAGGACTTGTGGAACACGTTATGGATCTTAAATGTCCCTGGAAGAAGCAAACGAAAAGAAACAGGATTAAGAATCTCCATGATCTTATAAGGTCCAATGAACCTAGGCTTAAATTTAGGAGATGCCACTCTCATAGGAATATTTCTTGAGGACAACCAGACCAAGTCCCCCACTTTAAACCGAGGACCATCAGTCCTATGCCGGTTAGCAAACCGCTGGGCCCTCTCCTCAGAGAGGGACAACCTCTCCACTACCTGGTCCCAAATCTGTTGCATACGCTCCACAATAGAGTCAACACCTGGACAGACAGAAGCCTCCGTCTGTCCTGAAGAAAATCGAGGGTGAAACCCAGAATTACAGAAAAATGGAGACATCAAAATGGCAGAGCTAGCCCTATTATTAAGAGCAAACTCAGCCAAAGGCAAAAAAGAGACCCAGTCATCCTGATCAGCAGACACAAAGCATCTTAGATAAGTCTCCAATGTCTGGTTTATTCTCTCAGTTTGACCATTGGTCTGAGGATGAAACGCTGAGGAGAAAGACAATTGAACACCAATTTTAGAACAAAAGGTCCTCCAAAATCTGGAAACAAACTGGACTCCTCTGTCAGACACAATGTTCTCAGGAATGCCGTGTAAACGAACCACGTGCTGAAGGAACAAAGGCACCAATTCAGAGGAGGAAGGCAACTTAGGTAATGGCACAAGATGTATCATCTTGGAAAACCTATCGCAAATCACCCAGATGACGGTCATTCACTGAGAAACAGGGAGGTCGGAAATGAAATCCATAGAGATATGGGTCCATGGTCTCTTGGGCACAGGTAATGGCATCAACAAACCACTAGAACGAGAGCAAGGCTTGGAGCGAGAGCAAGTCCCGCAGGACAGCACAAACTCCCTGACATCACGAGACAAGGTAGACCACCAAAAGGACCGACTAACCAAGTCTCTGGTACCAAAAATTCCGGGATGACCGGCCAACGCGGAACAATGAATCTCAGACATTACACTCTTTTTCCACTGGTCCGGGACAAACAATTTCCCAACAGGGTAGCACTCGGGATTATCCTCCTGACACCCCTCCAGAGCCAGTCTCAAATTGGGCGAGATGGCGGAAAGAACTACACCCTCTTTCAAAATAACAGAAGGATCAGATA
Organism: Oophaga sylvatica; assembly: GCA_033576555.1. Lineage (NCBI taxonomy): Eukaryota > Metazoa > Chordata > Amphibia > Anura > Dendrobatidae > Oophaga > Oophaga sylvatica. The sequence goes on along the minus strand of JARQOD010000004.1, from coordinate 188,542,139 downwards.
ACTCAGGAGAGTCCGCCAGGAAACTCCTCGAGAGGGCATCCGCCTTAACATTTTTAGTGCCAGGAAGAAATGAAACCACAAAATTAAAACGTGTGAAAAACAAGGCCCACCTGGCCTGTCTAGGATTGAGTCGCTTGGCAGATTCCAGATAAACTAGATTCTTATGGTCCGTAAGGACCACCACCTGATGTTTGGCTCCCTCCAGCCAATGTCTCCACTCTTCAAAAGCCCACTTCATGGCTAATAACTCCCGATTACCCACGTCATAATTACGTTCAGTGGGAGAAAATTTTCGAGAGAAAAAGGCACAAGGGTTACTTTTAGAGGTCTCTGGATCTCTTTGAGACAAAACGGCACCTGCCCCAATTTCAGAGGCATCAACCTCCACCTGAAATGGTAGAGAAACATCAGGCTGCCGTAGAACAGGAGCAGAAGTGAATCTCTGCTTAAGTTCCTGAAATGCAGAGACTGCCTCAGGAGGCCAATTCACCACATCAGAACCCTTCTTGGTCAAATCAGTTAATGGTTTAACAATAACAGAGAAATTACCAATAAATTTACGATAAAAATTGGCAAAACCCAAGAATCTTTGAAGAGCCTTTAATGAAGTAGGTTGGACCCAATCACAGATGGCCTGAACTTTGACCGGGTCCATTTCAATAACAGATGGGGACAAAATGAATCCCAGAAATGAGATCCTCTGAACGCCAAAAAGACACTTTGATCCCTTCACATACAGAGCGTTCTCTCTCAAAATCTGGAACACAGTCCGAACATGTTTTACATGAGAGTCCCAGTCATTGGAAAAAATCAAGATATCATCCAAATAAACAATCAGAAATTTATCCACAAAATCCCTGAAAATGTCATTCATGAAGGACTGGAAGACAGAAGGAGCATTAGTGAGCCCAAAGGGCATCACAAGGTACTCAAAATGCCCTTCAGGGGTATTAAATGCCATCTTCCATTCATCCCCGTGCTTAATGCGAATAAGGTTATATGCCCCCCTGAGGTCAAGCTTGGTAAACCAAGTAGCGTTTTTCACCCTGGAAAACAGATCAGAGATCAAGGGTAAAGGATATTGATATTTCACAGTAATATTGTTCAAGAGACGATAATCAATACACGGCCTTAATGAACCATCCTTTTTGGCTACAAAGAAAAAACCGGCACCTAAGGGTGAAGAGGATGGTCTGATATGACCCTTCTCCAATGACTCCTTGATATAAGACCGCATTGCGTCATGTTCAGGTACAGACAAGTTAAAAAGGCGACCTTTAGGGAATTTACTACCAGGCACTAATTCAATAGCGCAGTCATAGCTCCTATGGGGAGGTAAGGATGCAGATTTACTTTCGCTAAACACATCAGAAAAATCAATCAAAAAGTCAGGAACATCCTGAGCCTGGGGGGAGGCAGAAAAAACAGGAGTGTTGGTATTAACACATTGGCAGCCCCAACTGGTAACAGACACAGATTTCCAATCCAAAACAGGATTATGAGACTGTAACCAAGGGAAACCCAGTACGATAATGTCATGCAGATTATACAGAACCAAAAATTTGCAACTCTCCTGATGATCAGGTTCTACCCTCATTATCACCTGAGTAGAGAACTGAGGTTTATTCTCAGCCAAAGGGGTAGAATCGATCCCCAGTAGGGGAATAGACTTCCGTAGGGGTATCAAGGGAAACCCACAACGTTTAGCAAAATCAAAATCCATCAGGTTAATAGCTGCTCCAGAACCAACAAAAGCCTGAGCAGAAAATGAGGACAGAGAGCATATCAGGGTAACAGTTAATAAAAACTTAGTCTGAACACTACCCAAGACAACTGAGCGTGCAAAACGTCTTCCCCGCTTAGGGCAGACTGAAATAGCATGAGAGGCATCACCACAGTAGAAACATAACCCATTGCTCTTTCGAAATTCATGACGCTGTGCCCCAGAAAGCACTCTATCACACTGCATGGATTCAGAAGCAGGTTCACAAGGCAACATTATTCCACGCATACCTTTCCGCTCACGCAAACGTCTGTCAATTTGAATCGCTAATGACATAGAATCATTAAGACCAGAGGGAACAGGGAATCCCACCATAACATCCTTTACATTATCTGACAGTCCCTTCCGAAAAAGAGCTGCCAAAGCGTCGTCATTCCATTTGGTCAGGACTGCCCACCTACGGAATCTCTGACAGTATAACTCAGCGTCCTCAAGCCCCTGACTTAATGCCAACAAAGTTTTTTCAGCTTGATCAGTGACATTAGGCTCATCGTACAATAACCCCAAAGCCTGAAAAAACGCATCAACATCACTCAAAACAGGATCCCCAGGTGTCAGGGAAAAAGCCCAATCCTGAGGGTCGCCGCGCAGGAGAGAGATGACAATTTGAACCTGCTGCGCTGCATTCCCTGAGGACTTAGATTTTAAGGCAAAAAACAATTTACAGTTATTTTTGAAATTCAGAAACTTAGCTCGATCCCCTAAAAACAAATCTGGCATGGGAATCCTAGGTTCCACAACAGGCAACCTAGCAAGATAGGTAGCAATACTCCGAACTTCAGTGGCAAGCTGATCCACACGGCCAGACAACTGTGCAAACTCCATTGAGAGAGAAAAAAAAAAAAAAAAATCTTCCTCAGCACCCAGAGATACAGAGGGAAAAAAAAAATGCAACAAACAGAAAAAAAAAATCTCTGACAACTCTGACAACTTTTTTCTTTCCACAATATTTTTCCCTTCTGTGAGTACCAAATAATTTTCAGTTGTGGCCGGTGATACTGTTATGATTTGGTAGCTGAGGAGAGCAGGCAAAAAGGAAATACACCAGAGCAGTTGGAAACTATGAGATTGCAGTACCCTGACTAACCACCACAACTAGAGGCAGCCGTGGAGCGTTCCTACGTTGGTCCTAGACGCCTCATCACAGCCTGAGAAACTAACTACACCTAAAGATAGAAAGAGGAAAGCTATCTGCCCCGGAGCAGATCCCCAAAGAACATAGAAAGCCCCAAACATGTAATGGCGGTTAGACAAGAAGAAAAACTGACACAGACAGAAAATAGTATGAGCAAACGCTGGGGCCCAAACTTCCTAAATAGAAAAGGATAGCAAGGGCACTTACTGCAATCCCAAAAAACCCTGAAAAGCACCAACTCTACTAATTTCAAAAACACCTGAGATCACACGACCTCTACCACCTAAATTAGTTCTCTGGTGTAACCAAAAACAAAACAGCAGCCACTGAAAAAACTGGAAAAAGCAAATGTACAAACATCAGTGGCTGAACTGAACTGAGAGGGCAAAAACCCCCAGAGGGGACCCTGAAGGCCCCCACAGAAGTGCAGGACAAAATGCAAAAATCAAGCACAAAAACAAAAAAGAAAATGTCTTATCTGTTAGCAGGAGATTCAGACACGATACAGCAGGCTACCAAGGAAACAGGAATCAAGGATTGAGACCAGAACAATTGATCACCGGCAACCCTGATGGGAAGGCGACTCCCTTATATAAGACCAGTCAGTAACACCTGATTCCCAATCCTCACAATCTTCACTGGACAGTCCAGTACCGTTTGTAACCACCAGAGGGAGCTTCTGCTCAGAACTCATTTCCAGCCTATTCACAACAGTAGTCAAAATAGCCAAGGCAGCCAGACACCCCGAGAGGTTAGTAGCTAGCGGATTGCAGCCCCCTAAACTAACCGCACATCTAGAAGTACCCGTGGGACGTACCTACGTTGACCTAGATGCCTCGTCACAGCCGGAGAATTAACTACGCGTAAAGATAGAAAGGGGAAAGCTAACTGCCCCTGAGAAGCGCCCCATATGAATAGGTAGCTCCCACACATATATTGGTGTTGAGACAGAAAATAGAGTAAGCAAACGCTGGGACCCAAAACTATCTAGATAGGACAAGACAGGAAATAATAATGTCTGCAATCCGGCAAAACCCTAGGAAAAATTCCAACCAGTCTGATTTCCAAAACTACTGAGAACACACGATCTCTCCCCAGCTAGATCAGAACTCTGGTGTGAACAGGTAACTGACCAGCAGACACTGAGATAACAGGGATTGAACAAATAAACAGTGGTAAATGAGAAACAGAGACCAGCACAGGCCCCAGCCGGGGAACCTGGCTGACCTCACTCCAGAAGGGCAGAAAAACAAAAGGAAAACAAAAGCCACAGAAACAAGCAGCAAATAACTTATCTGAAAGTTGCAGGAGACAGCAAGAAGCAAGCTGACTTCCAAATGGGACCAGGAAGAACAAATCACCGGCGAGGATCATGGGAAGGTTGCTCAGTTATATCTCCCCAGTCAGCAACCCCTAATTGCCAATCGTCCCCAGATGATGGACCTCTGCTAGCTAAATCAGCTTCATTACTATTCGCAGCCACCAGAGGGAGCCCAGACACAGAATTCAGATCCAAGGCGTTCACAACATATCACATTCAGCAACAGAAAAAGATAGAACCTTTTTTTTTAATGTGTGTTAGGTCTTGCAGACAGGTTCATAACACCACCACCACAATATGACAATGTGGGATACGGCGGGATGTATCTCATTCAGCAAAAGAAAATATTCTAATTTTTTTTAATGCGCCTTAAGTCTGCAGACAGGTTCATATCACTGCCACAACATGACAATGTGGGATACGGCAGGCTGTATAACATTCAGCAACAGAAAAAATTAGATTTTTTATAATGTGTTTTAGGTCTGCAGATGGGTTTATATCACCGCCACAACATGACAACGTGGGGTATGGCAGGCTCTTTCACATTTAGCAACAGAAAAAAATTATACTTTTTTTAATGTATTGTAGGTCTGCAAACAGTTTCATATCACCACAGCATTAAATGACAAGCAGGCTTTTTCACATTTAGCTATTTTTAAAAATATTATTTAGAATGCTATACTTGTGCATGGAGCACAATAAAAGCAGTGAACAACACTCTTGTAGGACATGTGCCCTGCTGACTTTGTCTGTAGACCTCAGTAATGGCCCCCCCAAAAAAAATCCAGAAGGTAAATTTTACAGCTACACTGGACACTATCTAGCTACTAGTGTTGAGCGATACGATAATGCAAATATCGGCTATCGGCCGATATTAGCTCTATCGGCCTTTCGATAATTCGTTTCGATATTTTCGTCATATCGAATACCGGAATCGGATTTGTCACTGTCACTGTCTGTGTCCGTCGGTCGGGTCTGTCACTGTCAGTGTCCGTCGGTCGGGTCTGTCAGGAGTCAGCGGCACTTACCTGGCAGAAGATCTCCGGCGGTCACGTCCTGGACTGCTTCATGGCCGCCATCCTCTTCTCCCCGGCGGTCACATGCAGTTTCTCGCGATAACTGCAGTGACTGCTGGGTAATCCCGGCCGTAAAGCAGTCAGTCCGATGACGTCACCCCGGGGAAGCAGGTAATCAGCTGTGCTGCGTTGCGATGACAGGCTCTGCCTGTCATTGCGATGTAGCAGAGCTGGATCGTCGTGGGACTGTCGTTACTATGGACTGCGTCGGACAGGTGGTATACTGTTGGTTTGTTTTTTTTCTTTTTTTACAGGAGATCGATGGCGTCGCAGGAATGAGAGTGCAATAAAAGAAATGAAAACTGTGTTGTCTCTTTTATTTCATTAAAAGACTTTTTTCTTGCTTTGTCTTTTTTTTATGCATTTAAAAACTTTGGGATTAATAATGGATCGGTGTCTTATTGACACCTCTCCATTATTAACCGGGCTTATTGTCACCGTGCAATCAACGGTGACATTAACCCCCTTATTACCCCGCTTGCCACCGCTACAGGGCAAGTGGGAAGAGCCGGGTAAAGTGCCACAATTGGCACATCTTTTGATGCGCCAAATGTGGGGCTGCTGTAGCCTGGTATTATCAGGCTGTTGAGGGCCAAAATCCATCGGCCTTGACAGTCTTTTAATACCAGGCCGCAGCAGTCTGCATTTTACTTGGCTGGTTAACAAAAATAGGGGGACCCCTACGCCGTTTTTTTTTTGAGGGGATCCCCTATTTTTGTTAACCAGCCAAGCTAAGCAGACTGCTGTGGCCTGGTATTATCAGGCTTGCAAGGTCCATGGATATTGGATCCTTACCAGCCTGAAAAACCAGGCCTCAGCGGTCTGCTTCATCTGGCTGGTTAACAAAAATAGGGGGGACCCCACGCCAATTTTTTTCGAGGGGATCCCCTATTTTTGTTAATCAGCCAAGATATGCAGACTGCTGTGGCCTGGTTTTATCAGGCTGGCAAGGTCCATGGATCTTGGCTCCTTAACAGCCTGAAAATCCAGGCCTCAGCGGTCTGCTTCATCTGGCTGGTTAACAAAAATAGGGGGGACCCCACGCCAATTTTTTTCGAGGGATCCCCTATTTTTGTTAACCAGTTCCCTCTGACGTCACTGATTGTGTCCCTGGCTGACCTGAAGTGAAAGTGGAAAGCAATCAATTAAGCTTTCCACTTCCTCTCCTGTCAGCCAGGAGAGGAACTCATTCATTTGGGGGTTTACTGTGAGGCTGCAGCATTAGCTGCGGTCCCTGCAGTAAACATTAACCCTTTCTGAAGGATTACACCGTGGGACCTGACTGTACATCGGATTGGTAAGAATAATTTTGCTTTATTATTTTATTTTTATTACAGGAAATGGTTTTAGCAGGAAAATAAAATATGGTCAAAAACTGTGTGATTATTTCATTAAACTTCTTTTTTATTAAAGTGTGTGTGTTTGATTTTTCTTTCATACAATAGGATTAATAATTGATAGTTGTCTAATTGACAGCTCTCAATTATTAACCTGGCTTAAAGTGACCTTTCAATCGCAAGGTCATTTTAACCCCTTATTAACCCATTCGCCACCGCTACAGGGCAATGGGAATAGACGGGCAAAGTGCCAGAAAGGGCAAATCTAATTAGAGATTTGCCCTTTCTGGGGTGTCTGGGGGCAGATGTTAGTAGCCGGGGGGGGCAAAAATAATGGTCCCTCTCTGGGCTATTATTATCTGCCCCCACTCACTGGCTTTGTCTGTCTGGTTGCGAAAATAGGGCGGGAGCCCACGCATTTTTTTTCAGCAGTTTTACACCTCATATATATATATACATGTCATTAAATTTGTGACACATATATATATATATATATATATATATATTTATATTTATAGTTCATACACTTCTACATAGTATAATAGCCGCTAATTCAATTGCCGGCTTTTGTGAAAATGCAGAACCCGACATGAAATGACACTTGGTGTACATAGGGTTAACCATGTCCTTTGCTATCTGATTTGCACAAACAATTAAATCAGTCTATGTGTGCAAAATTTCACACCTGCAGGGGTTAATTAAAGGTGTAAATTCGTAGCAAAAAAGTCCGTTTTTTTAACAACGAATTTACACCTTTAATTAACCCCTACAGGTGTGAAATTTTGCAAACATAGACTGATTTAATTGTTTGTGCAAATCAGATAGCAAACGACATGAAAAGACATGGTTAACCCTATGTACACCAAGTGTCATTTCATGTCGGGTGCTTCTGTCTTTTCACTGAAGCCGGCTTTACCCGGCAATTGAATCAGAGGATATTTTACTATGTAGAAGTGTATAAACTATACATATATGTATATATATATATATATATGTCACAATGACATGTATATATATATATATATATATGTATTCTATGTGTGTATATTTAGTGTTTACAAGGAAATAAAGGTTTTTTTTTAATTTCGATATTTTGTTCCCATAGACTTACATGGGACTTCCGCTATCGAAATCGGATATCGACGATATTTAGTGCTATCGGCGATACAATTTCGATACGATATTTTTAGATATCGAGCAATATCGCTCAACACTACTAGCTACACTATCTGACTGATTTACAACTGCCTAACTAACTAGCTAAAATCTTGCTGTTAACAGTGCCAGTATCAGGAGAACCCTCTTTGTGCTGTTACAGCATCAAAATGGAGCTAAAACAAGATGTTCACTATTTATATGGAGAGGGACATGTGATTTCAGCAGCAAATGACACAAGCTGTAGTGTCAGGACATTGTGGGTGTTTCCTGCTACTTGATTGGCTAGCCGCAGTGTGCACACATAAAGTTAGAAAAAAAAATGTCTGCTGTACTGTGCTTACAAGAACGCCGCGCCTCTGAGCTCTGCACACCCCCCTCCCCTCATCAGACACTTGACAAATGCTCATGATACACCATCCTTATCATTGATAAAGTGCTGAAAATATTTTTATGGCAACCCCAATATTTTCCCGCACTTTTACCGAATGTTACCAGTTTTTACCGATTTTATAAAATGTTGCTCGTGTTTCCGATCACGAATCCGAATGTGCCATATTCGTGCCGAATTTATTTTTTGGTCATCGTTTTCGGAACATATTCGCTCATCACTAGTCTTGAGTAAAAACTTGTACGCAGCTTAATACTTAAAATGATACCTGTTAAGACTCAATAACTTTAAAGTACACATCTGCCTCTAAAGCCCCCGTCTCACATAGCGAGATCGCTAGCAAAATCGCTGCTGAGTCACAAGTTATGTGACGCAACAGCGATCTCCCCAGCGATATCGCTGTGTGTGACATTCAGCGATGATCAGCCCCCCTGCTGGGATCGTCGCTGAATGTCCTGGACATTTTTTTGATTGTTGGTCTCCCGCTGGCCAGCACGCAACGCTGCGTGTGGCAGGCGAGAGACCAGCGATAAGCTGGTAACCAAGGTACACATCGGGTTTCTAGGCGCCAGGCGGTGCCTAGAAACCCGATGTGTACGTTAGATACCAGCGCGCTGGTGCAGGGGAGCTGGTTACCAAGGTACACAGCAAGTTTCTAAGCACTGCGCGGTGCCTAATAACTCGATGTGTACCTTGGTTACCAGCTCCCTGCACCAGAGCGCTGGTATCTAACGTACACTGTGGGTAACTAAGCGACGTGCGTTGCTTGTTACCCGCATAGTCGCTGTCCTGATCGCTGCTGAGATCTGCCTGTTTGGCAGCTCAGCAGCGATCATGTAGCGAAACACCAGCGATCCTGACAAGTTCATATCGTTGTCGGGATCACTGGTGTGTCGCTATGTGTGACGGGGCCCTAACACCACTCTAAAGTTGTAATAAATACCCCCAATTTTAATTCTAAGAAGAATACAAGCTATGTGTACATAAATAAGTACATGGCTCTTTGCCTATTGAATTTACTAAGATCATGGCAGTCCAAATTGATTTTTAAGATTCTCTGCCATTATTAGTAGAGTACATTATTTCTTAACGTCTCTTTTTAAAACTAATAGGAATAATCCTATCTAGAGCTGATTGAACTGAAACACCTTCATACTTGACTTCAGAGGTGACATGTAACCTATAGCCATTGCTTTCTGTGTGCATGCAATAAGCATATTTTTTTTACAATCTCAAATGTATCTTGCACCGAAAAATTAAGGCCAAAAATTAAAAAGTTGAATATATAAAAAAATTTAACATTGCACTTTGCAACATTTTGGGGGGATTTAGAAGACTTAAGAAAAATAGTTTTTCATAGTAACAAAAAGATTAGTAAATTTCTCCTGTAAAAAAATAATCGTAAAATAAACTGAAAAAGATAATAGGCGTGTATTTTTATTTTTGAAAGATTTTTACTGTTTTAGGTATATTTTAAATGATTCTTTTTCCCATTCATGTTATGTCCATTTAGCTTGTGACATCTTTATCTCTCCCACTATCCCATTTTCACTGTTGTGTGATCAGGACTGCTGCGTTCTTCCTTTCGTTCCTTCTCATTGTCTTTACTCTTTTTTCCTGTAGTATTCTTTCTTCTTGACAACCCACCTCTCCAGCCTCCAAGCTTATTAGTGTCTGGTCCTTATATAAGTTTTATTTTTTTTCTTTTAAATTGAATGTTTTGTTGGTTTTATACTCATAGGTTAGGTGTTTTTTTGCTACCATCAGCTTGTTAGTAGTGTTGAGCGATACGATACTGCAAATATCGGGTATCGGCCGATATTAGCTGTATCGGGCTTTCGATTCCGAGTACCGATATTTTCGTCATATCGGAAACCGGAATCGGATTTGTCACTGTCACTGTGAGTGTCCGTCGGTCGGGTCTGTCAGGAGTCAGCGGCACTTACCTGGCAGAAGATCTCCGGTGGTCACGTCCTGGACTGCTTGATGGCCGCCATTATCTTCTCCCTGGCGGTCACATGCAGTTTTTCGCGATAACTGCAGTGACTGCTGGGTAATCCCGGCCGTAAAGCAGTCAGTCCGATGACGTCACCGCCGGGGAAGCAGGTAATCAGCTGTGCTGCGCCGGGATGACAGCCTCTGCCTGCCTGCCTGCCTCTGATGTCATTCTGATGTAGCAGAGCTGGATCGTCGTGGGACACTCGTTACTATGGACTGCGTCGGACAGGTGGTATACTGCTGTTTTTTTTTTTTCATTTTTTTACAGGAGATCGATGGCGTCGCAGGATGAGACTGTAATAAAAGTAATGAAAACTGTGTTGTTTTTTTTATTAAATTAAAAAACTTTTTTATGAACATTCACCCGTCCGGGTACATCAACAATTTAACTATTTACATACAGGGACCCTGTCCGGGTTATTTATAATTCTTTGGCAGGGGTGTTCCAGGTACCACCTGGTACTCTTCTGATGCTTGCCAAACATCCGAGACACCAAGGACCACCAGGACCTGATGACGTCGTGTGGCCTGTACAGTCAAGTCGTGACCCGCTATCTGTGTCTGTGTGGCCACCTCTTTCATCTCCCTCCGGGTCTGGAGCCCTATGTCCCGACTGAACGAACCCCAGGGGGCCTAACAGGCGCCGGGTACGGGCCAGCTATCATTATCATGTCCATAGCTGGGGCTGCTGAGGAGACCACTGAGGGAGGCTGGGGAGATTTACGGCGTGGGGTGGGCACTTGTGCAGAGGCCTGGATGTGGGAGGCTGAAGGCTCCGAGGGTCTCACAGGTTCCTGACACTCTGGGGACCAGGGGTCGCACCTGGTGACATTTAGGGCATACCATCCATTGTAACCCCAGTGTCGGGTGTAAGTTACCAAGTCTCCTGGCAACAGGTCCCTCCCCGGGTGTCCTTCTGGGAGGTGAGTCTCCACGTCCCGCCGGGTCACAAACACTTCTAAATAAAGTCCAGGCTCCTGGATGAAGCCCCAACCACCTTTCAATTTAAAGCTCCGTACTGCACCCTTACGCTGCGGCTCCATCAGGGTTCCTTTATCTTTTCTCATCCGGTCCTTATCTGCCCGGTCCTTCTCGATGTGACGTTGGCGAAGCTTCTGGGATTCGCGCTGCTCCCTTTGTCGCTCGGCTTCTCTCTCCCAACGTCTCCACTCTTCCTCCTGACGCCGGTTGTAATTCTCCTCCACCAGCATCTCCATGTCTCCACCATCAAACTGCAGCTCTCCTGGCGCCCGACAGTCCTGGCGGTGCTCACCTGCGGAGGAAGCAGCCGGCTCTGGAACAGATGACAGTCGGGGCTCCGGTACAGACAGGTAGACCTCTGGTGCCTGCGCGGCCTCCTCCATGAGTACGGGTGTCGCTTCTTCTGTCTCAGCGACGGGGGCAGACAGCGGGATCTGGGGTGCTGCCGGTGCAGCGTTTTTTGCAGGAACGGGTGCCTCCACTGCGACAACGTCAACCGGATCACATTGCAAGGGCTGGGATGCCCGCACGGACTCCTCTACTAGAAAGGGTGCCTCACCATCCGGTACAGACACTTCAGGTAAGAGGGATTGGCACCGCTCCAAGTTTAGTTTTAGGGCACGCCAGCTGGCTTCCATCCTGGCGACCTCCTCCCGGTGCCGGGCCAGGCCTCTTAGGGTATCCTCCGCTTCTTGCAGCGTAGGAGGGTTTACAGGCCGGGTGCCCAACGGTGGTTCTGTGGCGATCGGGTCGCTTCCGTGGGGGGAGAGCTCTGACTGCTCCATCCCTTCACACTTCTGCTCGTGTCCATTAGCCATCTCTGCCAATCACATGTGTCATTAGCATCTGGAAAGGGCCCCTCTTTTGTAGTGAGGCGGGACCTTCGTGTTAGTTTCCGCACACTGAGGAGGATGAGGAGGCGGAACTCAAGAGCTGTGGGGCACGATCTTACATTGCAGTACCATTTAGAGTGGTCGGCCATCGTTTTCGCGCCACTGAGTGAGTGTACACCCACGAAGAGCTCACCCTTCTTCACCAGTGCCTCGTCGTGACGCAGATATGGCGGAAAAATGGCAAATACATTCTCTGATGATTTTAGCAATTCTCAAGCACAAAACCAGTTCAATTCAGGCACACAGGACTCGCTTATAGCGAGCTACAGAATCCTGTTCGTGGCGCCCAAGTTTAGTCGCACAGAGCCAGAGTTTTTGGGGGTACTCGGCACCGAGCCCGTCGACTTCTATGGGGTATGTCACGGCTTTACCCGGCAATTGAATCAGAGTCTATTTTACTATGTAGAAGTGTATAAACTATAAATATATGTATATATATATATATATGTCACAATGACATGTATATATATATATATATATATATATGTATTCTATGTGTGTATATTTTGTGTTTACAACGAAAGAAAGTGTTTTTTTAGTTGCAATATTTTGTTCCCATAGACTTACATTGGACTTCCGGTATCGGAATCGGATATCGACGATATTTAGTGATATCGGTGATACCATTCCGATCCGATATTTTTAGATATCGAGCAGTATCGCTCAACACTACTTGTTAGGAAACTTGAGGATGTTCTCTGACCTGCTGACCACTTTTGCTTTTTATTGGTACTCATTTACTGCCTGCTTATGAATTTTTTATACAATTGTGGTATTATTAATGTATTGTACTTATATAAGTCATTTTTTAAATTTATTTCCAGCTTGTATGTATCTCTTCGCTTTAAACATATTTTTATATTAATTAAATATTTACAATTTTATGTGACATGTAGAGATGAGCGACTTTGCCTCCGGGAGGGTCGAGTCGGGTTTTGGACGACCCGACTTTCACAAAAGTCGAGTCGAACGAAATCGGCCGACTATCGGCAGAAGTTGAAGGACCAACTGAAACAAGAAACCCAATGCAAGTCACTGGGGAAGAAAAGTCGGCAGGGAGTGGGGGACAGTAAACACACCTACAGTGCCCATTTCAATGCCAACAACATCAAATCTAATTACTTAAAGGGAATCTGTCACCCCATTTTTGCCCTATGAGATAGGGCCACTGCCATCAGGGGCTTATCTACAGCATTCTGTAATGTTGTAGATAAGCCCCCAACGTCACCTGAAAGTGAAGAAAAACGAGTTATATTATACTCACCCAGGGGCGGTCCTCCGTCCGGTCGGGTCCGATGGGCGTCGTGGGCCGGTCTGGGGCCTCCCATCTTGTAGCGAAGCCGGCCTCTTCTTTCCGTCCTGTCGCTGCTCCTGCGCAGGCACACTGGTGAGGGCAGAGCAGAGAACTACAGTGCGCAGGACCTCTCTGACCTTTCCCGGCACCTGAGCACTGCAGTACTCTGCTCTACCCTCACCAGGGCAGAGCAGTGCGCCTGAGCAGGAGCCGCGACAGGACGGAAAGAAGAGGCCAGCTTCGCTACAAGATGGGAGGCCCCCGACTGGACTGCGACGCCCATCGGACCCGACCGGACGGCGGAACGCCCCTGGGTGAGTATAATATAACTCGTTTTTCTTCACTTTCAGGTGACATCGGGGGCTTACCTACAGCATTACAGAATGCTGTAGATAAGCCCCTGATGGCGGTGGCCCTATCTCATAGGGCAAAAATGGGGTGACAGATTCCCTTTAAAATTGTCAACCTTAATTTACTTTATAATAGTTATGAATTGAAAACTGGGGGTTATTTGGCTAAAGTTGTGGGGGGGGTAGGGCTGGCTCCAGGTTTTCGTGTGCCCCGGGCCAAAGAGTGTCAGTGAGCCCCTTTAACACATACCACAATTCATGATGCTCCGATACGGCAGAGAAATATAGGTATAGTACAATGACAAATACTTCACTTCTTACATTACATGAGTGATATCTATTTTAAATTCTACAATAGCTCAAAAACAATATATTCCTCTATACAGGTTTATGGCCACCACATAGTGCGCCATACAGAGTAATGAGCCCATATATTGCTCCAGAAATAATTTGTCCCATATAATGTTCCATACAGTATATGATGAGCTCCAAATAATGCTACAGTTTATGATGGTCCCCATGGATGATGCTTCAGTGTATGATGGGCCTATATAATGTTCCATATATAATGGGCCCCATATGATGCTCCAGTATATGATGGCCCCATGGATGATGCTCCAGTGTATGATGGGCCCCATGGATGCTGCTCCAGTGTATGATGGGCCTATATAATGCTCCATATATAATGGGCCCCATATGATGCTCCAGTATATGATGGGCCTCAGGGATGATGCTCCAGTGTATGATGGGCCTATATAATGCTCCAGTGTATGATGGGCCCTGTACATGATGCTCCAGTTTATGATGGTCCCCATTTATAATGCTCCAGTGTATGATGGGCCCCATGGATGATGCTCCAGTGCATGATGGGCCTATATAATGCTCCATATATAATGGGCCCCATATGATTCTCCAGTATATGATGGGCCCCATGGATGATGCTCCAGTGTATGATGGGCCTATATAATGCTCCATATATAATGGGCCCCATATGATTCTCCAGTATATGATGGGCCCCATGGATGATGCTCCAGTGTATGATGGGCCTATATAATGCTCCAGTGTATGATGGGCCCTGTACATGATGCTCCAGTTTATGATGGTCCCCATTTATAATGCTCCAGTGTATGATGGGCCCCATGGATGATGCTCCAGTGTATGATGGGCCTATATAATGCTCCATATATGATGGGCCCCATGTGATGCTTCAGTATATGATGGGCCCCATGGATGATGCTCCAGTGTATGATGGGACTATATAATGCTCCATATATAATGGGCCTCATATGATGCTCCAGTATATGATGGCCCCATGGATGATGCTCCAGTGTATGATGAGCTTATATAATGCTCCAGTGTATAATGGGCCCCGTATATGATGCTCCAGTGTATGATGGGCCCCATTTATAATGCTCCAGTGTATGATGGCCCCCATGGATGCTGCTCCAGTGTATGATGAGCCTATATAATGCTCCATATATAATGGGCCCCATATGATGCTCCAGTATATGATGGGCCTCAGGGATGATGCTCCAGTGTATGATGGGCCTATGTAATGCTCCAGTGTATGATGGGCCCCATTTATAGTTCTCCAGAGTATGATGGGCCCCATGGATGATGCTCCAGTGTATGATGGGCCTATATAATGCTCCATATATAATGGGCCCCATAAGATGCTCCAGTATAGGATGGGCCCCATGGATGCTGCTCCAGTGTATGATGGGCCTATATAATGCTCCAGTGTATAAAGAGCCCTGTATATGATGCTCCAGTGTATGATGGGCCCCATGGATGATGCTCCAGTTTTTGATGAGCCTATATAATGCTTCATATATAATGAGCCCCATATGAAGCTCCGGTATATGATGGGCCCCATGGATGCTGCTCCAGTGTATGATGGGCCTATATAATGCTCCATAAATAATGGGCCCCATATGATGCTCCAGTATATGATGAACCCCATGGATGCTGCTCCAGTGTATGATGGGCCTATATAATGCTCCATGTATAATGGGCCCCATATGATGCTCCAGTGTATGATGGGCCCCATAGATGATGCTCCAGTGTATGATGAGCCCCACATAATGCTCCAAATATAATGGTCCCCATATATAATGCTCCATATATAATGGGCCCCATAAGATGCTCCAGTATAGGATGGGCCCCATGGATGCTGCTCCAGTGTATGATGGGCCTATATAATGCTCCAGTGTATAAAGAGCCCTGTATATGATGCTCCAGTGTATGATGGGCCCCATGGATGATGCTCCAGTTTTTGATGAGCCTATATAATGCTTCATATATAATGGGCCCCATATGATGCTCCAGTATATGATGGGCCCCATGGATGATGCTCCAGTGTATTATGGGCCTATATAATGCTCCATATATAATGGGCCCCATATGATGCTCCAGTATATGATGGGCCCCATGGATGATGCTCCAGTGTATTATGGGCCTATATAATGCTCCATATATAATGGTCCCCATATGATGCTCCAGTGTTTAATGCGCCCTATCTATGATGCTTAAGTGTATGATGGGCCCCATATATAATTCTCCAGTGTATAATGCTCCCCATATATTGCTCCAAACATAAAAAAAATGAAATACCTCTCCTCACTGGGCACTGCTCTACTCTGGACTCCTCAGCTTTGCCATCTTCCAGCTCTCTGCACTGTGATTGTTCAGGCAGAGGACGCATAGACGTGACGTCATCACGCTCTCTGACCTGAATGTCACTGTCAGGAAACGTGGAAGACGTCACAGCGGTGGAGCAGGGAGAGGTAAGTATTGCAAGTGCTGGGGCCCTTAGCAAGCAGGGGGGACCCTCTCGTAGGTGCCGGTACTGGCTCAGGGCCCCTCATAGCACGCCAATGTCTGACAGCGAATGGGCCCCCCACCTGCTCAGGGCCCCAGCACTTGCTGGGGTGCGCCAGGTGCTGACGCCGGCACTGGGGAGCGTACAGACCAGTTAGGGTGGTGGAAAAACTGACATATGTTGAGGTGTAGGCTGGACGTTCAGCAGCTGCAAATGGAGGAATTGGAGAAGTCGGAGGAAGAGGAGGACAAAGCGAACCATTTTGCTGGCAACCTATGTGTCATCAGGGGAAGGTGGGACAAAATCCTTTGAAACCCAACCATGGTTCATTTTAATGAAGGTGAGATCACCAACATTTTGGGTCAACAGCCGGGTCCTTCTTCCTGTCAGGATTGATGCAGCAGCACTGAAGAATCTTTCTGATGGCACACTACCAGCAGGGCAAGCGAGCTCCTGTAAGGCATATTGTGCCAATTCAGGCCAGGTGTCCAGTTTACAGGCCCAGTAGTCAAAGGGGAATGAACAGTGAGGGAGAACATCGATAGGGGAGGAGAGGTTATTTTGAACCATAGTTGACAACTGCTGTCTCCTGTCTGTTGTAATCAATTCAGTATTAATAGTCCTGTGAGTGGTACTCGAGAAATCAGTCCACAACATGGTCATGAAACCCCTGTCTCCAATGCCACTTCGGCTGTGTGCACCACGAACACTTCTTCCATTTGGCCCAGTACGGCTCGTGGTAGAACCTGCACCGCTGCTGTGTGATGGGAATGCCTCTAACAAACGGTTTACCAGAGTTGCTTGTTTGTTCACCAATATTAGCTCTAGGTTCTCCTGTGGCATGATGTTCTGTAATTTGCCTTTATAGCATGGATCGAGGATGCTCGCCAACTAGTAGTCGTCATCCTTCATAATTTTGGCAATGCGGGGGTCCCTTTTTAGGATCCGCAAGACATAATCACAGATGTGGGCCAATGTTCCAGGTGTCAATGATGCACTGCATCCCCCTCATCCTCCTCCTCTTCCTCTTCTTCCTCCACCTCGTTCAGGACAGTTCCCTGAGCAGACAATGGCTAACTGTCATCAAGGCTTCCCTCCTCCTCCTCCTCTTCCTCCTCCGCTGCAGACGCCTGATCCTTAATGTGTGTCAAAGTTTGCATGAGCAGACGCATAAGTTGGATGCTCATGCTTATGATGGCGTCGTCTGCGCTTACCGGCCGTGTGCATTCCTCAAAACACTGAAGGACATTACAGAGGTCTTTCAGCTTTGACCACTGCACACCCGACAACTCGATGTCTGTCCTCAAACTGCCTGCCTATGTACCCTCCCACAAATGCATTACAGCCTGCCTCTGTTCGCACAGCCGCTCAACCATGTGCATGGTAAAGTTCCACCTTGTTGCAACGTCTATGATTAGGCGGTGCTTGGGGAGGTGGAGCAACCGCTGCAGCCTCTGCATACGACTGGAGTCTATGGGCGAGCGACGAATGTGCGAGCACAGTCTTCGCACCTTATGGAGCAGGGCTGTTAACTCCGGATAATTATTTATGAAGCACTGCACCAGCAGGTTCAAGGTGTGAGCCAGGCAAGGTATGTGTCTAAATTTTGCCAGGGCTATGGCTGCCACAAAATTACAGCCGTTATCACTGACTACCTTGCCTGGCTCAAGATGTAGACTGCCCAGCCATGACTCAGTGTCTCGCTGCAAGTAGTTGGCCAGTACCTCTGCGGTGTGTCTGTTGTCGCCCAAAGACATCATCTTTAAAACAGCCTGCTGACGCTTACCACTAGCTGTTCGATAGTGGGACACTTCGTGTGCAACACTGGCAGCTGCGGATGGAGTGCTCGTGCGACTGCGCTCTGTCGACGAGCTTTCGCTTCTGGAGGAGGAGGAGGTCCGAACGCCCCAGCCAACTATTGCCTATGCCGAGGGCTAGGCAGCACTGTCCCACCGCCGCTGTCCCCTGTGGACCCTGCATCCACCACATTAACCCAGTGCACAGTGATGGACAAGTAATGGCCCTGGCCATGCCTACTGGCCCATGCATCTTTTGTGAGGTGCACCTTTCCACTCACTGATTGTTTGAGTGCATGGACAATGCAGTCTTTCACATGTAGGTGGAGGGCAGGGACGGCTTTTCTAGAAAAGAAGTGCCGACTGGGTAGGTCATAGCGTGGGACAGCGTAGGCCATGAGCTCTCGGAACGCTATGCTTTCAACCAAACGGAAGGGCATCATCTCTAATGAGATCAGTTTGGCAATGTAGGCGTTCAAAGCCCGTGTACGCGGATGAGATGAGTACTTTCTTGTACTACTCAGAGTGTCTGCTAGGGTGAGCTGTACTTGAGAGCTGCTTATGGGGAAACTAGCAGTGGACATGGCAGACTGTGAGAGGGGTTAGTGATGGTGATGGTGGTTGTGGTGGTGATGGCCTAGATTCAATTTTTCATTGCAAAAACGTTGTGATTCCCAGACTGCTTTGGCCTTGCGACGACACCAAAATTTCTTGCTGGTGGTGTGCTAACCGGTGGGCTAACAGTGGGGGGAAGCAATGTAGCATTGCTGGCTACCTTCAGTCGCAGTAGGTGCACATGTGCTACCTGAGGATTTGTAGTCTGCCCACGCTTGCAAGTGCATGGTGTTTAAATGTCTTTGCATGCAACTGGTATTCAAATTTCAGAGATTTTTCCCTCGGCTAAAGGTCCTTCCGCACTTCTTACAGATAACCTTTGCCTCATCAATAGGATTTTGGTCTAAAAAGTGCCACACTGCACTCTTCCTACTATGGGATAAATTTTCAGGGCTTGCACGCTGTGCAAATTTGACCGTCTGGCCAAGCTGTCCTGCAACTCTTTTGTTTTTTTTTAACACGTTTTTGGACTGCTACGGGCCTGCCAGATAACCGCAGCTGCGATGTCGATGCCTTCTGCAGATCCTCCTCCTCTTCTGAGCTATTGCCAGCGGCACCCTCTTCCCCAATGGATGCCAATCTGGGTCAACAGCTGGGTCATCCATCACCTCCTCTTCAATTTCATCTGCACCTTCCTCTGTGTCACCGTGTAAGGTGGTATAGTATGCGGGAAGGGGCAACTGAGTTTCATCAGGGTCAGATTCTGGCTCAGTAGACTGCGAGGGCAATGTAGTGCTCTGGGTGAATTGTTGTGAATGTGCTAGAAATGAATTCTGAGCAGAAGCTCCCTCTGGTGGTTACAAACAGTACTGAACTATCCAATGAAGATTGTGAAGATTGGCGATCAGGTGTTACTGACTGGTCTTATATAAGGGAGGTTCCCTCCCATCAGGGTTGCCGGTGATCAATTGTTCTGGTCTCATCTTTGATTCCTGTTCACTTTGTAGCTTGCTGTTTCATGCCTGCATCTTCTGCTAACAGATAAGACATTTTCTTCTTTTAGTTTTTTGTGCTTGCTTTTTGCATTTTGTCCTGCACTTCTGTGGGGGTCTGCCGGGTCCCCTCCGGGGGCTTGTGCTCCTCTCAGTTTAGTTCAGCCACTGTTGTTTGTTCATTTGCCTTTTCCAGTTTTTTCAGTGGCTGCTGTTTAGTTTTTGTTACACCAGAGAACTAATTTAGGTGGTAGAGGTCGTGTGATCTCAGGTGTTTTTGTAATAAGTAGAGTTGGTACTTTTCAGGGTTTTTTGGGATTGCATTAAGTGTTCTTCCTATCCTTTTCTATTTAGGAAGTTTGGGCCCCAACGTTTGCTCATACTATTTTCTGTCTGTGTCTGTATTTCCTCTTGTCTAACCGCCATTACATGTTTGGGGGCTTTCTATGTTCTTTGGGGATCTGCTCCGGGGCAGATAGTTTTCCTCTTTCTGTCTTTAGGTGTAGTTAGCTTCTCAGGCTGTGACGAGGCGTCTAGGACCAACGTAGGTACGCTCCACGGCTGCCTTTAGTTGTGGTGGTTAGTCAGGGTACTGCAATCCCATAGATTCCAACCTCTCTGGTGTATTTCCTTTTTGCCTGCTCTCCTCAGCTACCAAATCATAACAGTGAATGTACCAGCAGAATCATATAGCAGTGGCTGTGCATCAGTGCACTCCATGTCAGATTCATCTTAGACTGGGGAATTCAGGATTTCACTTGATAACCCAGGCATGGTATGTGAAAAAAGCTCCATGGAGTAATCTCAAGTGTGACCTGCTGCATCCTTCAATTTTGGTGGGGGTGAAGGACACAAGGAAAGGTGTAGTTCCTGACCAGGAGCCTGCATTGACGACTCGGTGCTTGCATTTTTTGAAACTTCAGAAGAGGAGGCGATAGAGCTGGAGGCTGTTTTGGCAATGTAAGCCAAAACCTGTTACTGATGCTCCGGCTTTAAAAGTAGTTTACCTACTCCCAGAAAAGGGAGACTTCCAGGCCTTCTGGAGCCAGACGATGACGCAGCCCCAACACCTCCTGTCTTAGGTGCTATTGTGCTTTTGACACTTCCAGCAGATGCACCACCATCACCATCAGTACCAGCTGACCCCCCACGTCCGCGGCCTCTTCCACCATACATCCTCATGTTTGAGAAAATTTACCAAAAATACCAGCAGATATATGGTACTGTATCAGAAGCATACAGCTGTATACGGTGAAGGGGAAATTGTAAATCTCAGTCAATATTTTTCCGTAGTCACAAACAGATGCTTACTCAGTATGGATTACAACAGAATATAAAAAGCAGAAAAACGGTACTGTATCAGAAGCGTACAGCTATATACAGTATAGGCGTAATTGTAAATCTCCGTATATATTTCCGGAGTCACACACAGACGCTCTCAGGCTCAGTATGGATTAGACCAGAATATAAAAAGCAGAAAAAGGGTACTGTATCAGAAGATACAAGGTGTATATAGTATAGGGGAAAATTTCAATCTCCGTATATATTTCCGTAGTCACACACAGACACTCACAGGCTCAGTATGGATTACACCAGAATATAAATGGCAGAAAAACGGTGCTGTATCCAAAGATACCATGTGTCTATAGTATAGGGGAAAACTGTAAATCTCCGTATATATTTCCGGAGTCACACACAGATGCTCTCAGGCTCAGTACGGATTGGAACAAAATATTAAAAGCAGAAAAATTGTGCTGTATCAGAAGATACCAGGTGTATATATTATAGCGGAAAATTGTAAATCTCCATATATATTTCCGGAGTCACACAAATGCTATCAGGCTCAGTATGGATTAGACCAGAATATAAAAAGCAGGAAAAGGGTACTGTATCAGAAGATACCAGTTGTATGTAGTATAGGGGAAAATTTCAATCTCTGTATATATTTCCGGAGTTGCATACAGACGCTCAGTCTCAGTATAGATTACACAAGAATATAAAAATCAGAAAAAGGGTGCTGTATCAGAAGATACCAGGTGTATAAAGTATAGGGGAAAATTGTAAATCTCCATATATATTTCCGGAGTCACATACAGACGCTATCAGGCTCAGTATGGATTAGACAAGAATATAAAAAGCAGAAAAATGGTACTGTATCAGAAGATACAAGGTGTATATAGCATAGGGGAAAATTTCAATCTCCGTATATATTTCCGGAGTCACACAGACACTCACAGGCTCAGTATGGATTACACCAGAATATAAAAAGCAGAAAAGGAAACTATCAGAAGATACCAGGTGTATATAGTATGGGGGAATATTTAAATCTACGTATATATTTCCGGAGTCACACACAGACGCTCAGACTCAGTATGGATTAGACCAGAATATAAAAATCAGAAAAAGGGTACTGTATCAGAAAATACCAGGTGTATATAGTTAAGGGGAAAATTTCAATCTCCGTATATATTTCCGGAGTCACACACAGACGCTCACAGGATCAGTATGTTTTACAACCGAAATATAAAAAGCAGAAAAATGGTACTGTATCAGAAGATACCAGGTGTATATAGTTAAGGGGAAAATTTCAATTTCCGTATATATTTCCGGGGTCACATACAGATGCTCTCAGGCTCAGTATGGATTAGATCAGAATATAAAAAGCAGAAAAAGGATAGTGTATCAGAAGATACCAGGTGTATATAGTATAGGGAAAAATTGTAAATCTCCATGTATATTTCTGGAGTCACACACAGACGCTCAGTCTCAGTATGCATTAGACCAGAATATAAAAAGCAGAAAAAGGGTACTTTATCAGAAGATACCAGGTTTATATAGTATAGGGGAAAATTTCAATCTCCGTTTATATTTCCAGAGTCACACACAGACTCTCACAGGCTCAGCATGGATTACACAAGAATATAAAAAGCAGCAAAAGGGTGCTTTATCAGAAGATACCAGGTATATAGTATAGGGGAAAATTGTAAATCTCCGTATATATTTCCGGAGTCACACACAGACGCTCAGACTCAGTATGGATTAGACCAGAATATAAAAATCAGAAAAAGGGTACTGTATCAGAAAATACCAGGTGTATATACTTAAGGGGAAAATTTCAATCTCCGTTTATATTTCCAGAGTCACACACAGACTCTCACAGGCTCAGCATGGATTACACAAGAATATAAAAAGCAGCAAAAGGGTGCTTTATCAGAAGATACCAGGTATATAGTATAGGGGAAAATTGTAAATCTCCGTATATATTTCCGGAGTCACACACAGACGCTCAGACTCAGTATGGATTAGACCAGAAATAAAAAATCAGAAAAAGGGTACTGTATCAGAAAATACCAGGTTTATATAGTATAGGGGAAAATTTCAATCTCCGTTTATATTTCCAGAGTCACACACAGACTCTCACAGGCTCAGCATGGATTACACAAGAATATAAAAAGCAGCAAAAGGGTGCTTTATCAGAAGATACCAGGTATATAGTATAGGGGAAAATTGTAAATCTCCGTATATATTTCCGGAGTCACACACAGACGCTCAGACTCAGTATGGATTAGACCAGAATATAAAAATCAGAAAAAGGGTACTGTATCAGAAAATACCAGGTGTATATAGTTAAGGGGAAAATTTCAATCTCCGTATATATTTCCGGAGTCACACACAGACGCTCACAGGATCAGTATGTTTTACACCGAAATATAAAAAGCAGAAAAATGGTACTGTATCAGAAGATACCAGGTGTATATAGTTAAGGGGAAAATTTCAATTTCCGTATATATTTCCGGTGTCACATACAGATGCTCTCAGGCTCAGTATGGATTAGATCAGAATATAAAAAGCAGAAAAAGGATAGTGTATCAGAAGATACCAGGTGTATATAGTATAGGGAAAAATTGTAAATCTCCATGTATATTTCTGGAGTCACACACAGACGCTCAGTCTCAGTATGCATTAGACCAGAATATAAAAAGCAGAAAAAGGGTACTTTATCAGAAGATACCAGGTTTATATAGTATAGGGGAAAATTTCAATCTCCGTTTATATTTCCAGAGTCACACACAGACTCTCACAGGCTCAGCATGGATTACACAAGAATATAAAAAGCTGCAAAAGGGTGCTTTATCAGAAGATACCAGGTATATAGTATAGGGGAAAATTGTAAATCTCCGTATATATTTCCGGAGTCACACACAGACGGTCTCAGGCTTAGTATGGATCAGACCAGAATATAAAAAGCAGAAAAAGGGTACTGTATCAGAAGATACTGTTATGTTCTGCTACAAGCACTAAGGAAAGAAAGGGATATCTGTCCCTACAATAGAACTAAGCTCAATCCCTACGATGTAACGGGGATCCTGATCCTGCGATCAGACCCGCTAAAGTCCTCAACTAGTCTGAACGAAGACCTATAGATGCGACGAAGGGATCCCTACAAGCACTAGGGGCTGGGATAAAGATGGACACCTCCTAACAGAAGTTGAAGCAGTAAAAAGAAAAACAAAACAACATAGAACATAGAGGTCTGAAGACCAAGCAAAACTATTTGAGTAAGGTAACAAAGTACCCGGCTAGCTTAAGAGTAGAAATTACAATGAAGTCCAGCAAAGCCAGAAGGGTGGAGCAGGACTAAATAGGCCACAAAGTTCATGTGACCAGCAAGATAGAAAAAACCTAACAGGAGAGTTCTAACAGATACCAGGTGTATATAGTATAGGGGAAAATATCAATCTCCGTATATATTTCCGGAGTCACACACAGACGCTCACAGGCTCAGTATGGATTAGACCAGAATATAAAAAGCAGAAAAAGGGTACTTTATCAGAAGATACCAGGTGTATATAGTATAGGGGAAAATTTCAATCTCCGTTTATATTTCCGGAGTCACACACACTCACAGGCTCAGCATGGATTACACAAGAATATAAAAAGCAGAAAAAGGGTACTGTATCAGAAGATAACAGGTGTATATAGCATAAGGGAAAATTGTATGTACACACTGTGCGGTCTGCTGGTCACTTTTTGGGACAATTATTTAGCCGTATTTGGGCAGTTGTCATTATGAGCAGTGACCGTTATGCAGCACCATATGTGATAGCTATGGGATAGTGAAACCTGTTACAGCATTATATAAGGCGACATATGTACATTGGAGACAGAGTAGGGCACTGTGCCCAATGGTGGGATAGTAATTGTTGAACATACTTATTGGTATCTATGACAGTGTGTCTTTGTACAGTTTCAGGCACCCTGTAAACCCCTTGAGGAAGGCACAATAGCCGAAACGCGCGTCGGGGTGGACGCACCTGGTGTCAGTCTCTCATCTAAACAGGTATACCATTACTTACCATGGCATCAATTACAATTTTGGTGATGTCCCATGTGTTTAGTTAGCCTATGTGTCTGGGATACTATAATAAACTTTGATGCATACTTTATGTGTAGAACTATGGAGATAATATTAGTATCTTGGGACAATTTGACTGTTATCTGAAATTTCATAGCTATACCAAAATCTTAAAGACTGTTTTGGCCATTTTCTATATTTATATGTGATCTCTGCATTTGCAGATTTTGATTATTCGTTGTTAATTCAATGTGGTCAAATTTTCACCAGTGTGTGTCCTATTTCTCCCACTAGTGCTTATTGGCATGAGCTTTTGTTGCTTTTGTTCTCCTGTTTTTTTAAACCTATGACTAATAAAATATTTTGTATTTTATCTTGGGACTCATTGATCGTTTTCTTTCCATTGATACCCTGTAAACCCTGGAGATAAATAGCGTTGCATTGTAGCTTCTTGTTGGAAATAATCGGGGTGCTTATTTGATGTATGTACCTTACTCTATGTACATGTTGCATATCCTTATCTCTCTGTGTCTTATGATAATTAATCCCATTTAATTGATGATTTTGGCAAATACAGTCATGGCCAAAAGTTTTGAGAATGACACAAATATTATATTTTCACATGATCTGCTGCCCTCTGGTTTTTATGTGTGTTTGACAGATGTTTTTATCACAGACAGAAATATAATAATTGCAAACATATGAGTAACAAAAGCTTATATTGACAGTTAGAATGAGTTAATGCAGCAAGTCAATATTTGCAGTGTTGACCCTTCTTCTTCAGGACCTCTGCAATTCTCCCTGGCATGCTCTCAATCAACTTCTGGACCAAATTCTGACTGATAGCAGCCCATTCTTGCACAATCAATGCTTTCATTTTGTCAGAATTTTTAGGTTTTTGTTTGTCCACCCGTCTCTTGATGATTGACCACAAGTTCTCAATGGGATTAAGATCTGGGGAGTTTCCAGGCCATGGACCCAAAATCTCTGTTTTGTTCCTTGAGCCATTTAGTTATCACCTTTGCTTTATGGCAAGGTGCTCCATCATGCTGGAAAAGGCATTGTTGATCGCCAAACTGCTCTTGGAGGGTTGGGAGAAGTTGCTCTTGGAGGACATTCTGGTACCATTCTTTATGCATGGCTGTGTTTTTAGGAAAGACTGTGAGAGAGCTGATTCCCTTGGCTGAGAAGCAACCCCACACATGAATAGTTTCAGGATGCTTAATAGTTGGCATGAGACAAGACTGCTGGTATCGCTCACCTTGTCTTCTCCGAATGAGGCGTTTTCCTGATGTCCCAAACAATCGAAAGGGGATTAATCAGAGAAAATAACTTTACCCCAGTCCTCAGCAGTCCACTGCCTGTACCTTTTGCAGAATATCAGTCTGTCCATGATGTTTTTTCTGGAGAGAAGTGGCTTCTTTGCTGCCCTCCTTGAGACCAGGCCTTGCTCCAAGAGTCTCCGCCTCACAGTGCGTGCAGATGTACCCACTCACACCTGCCTGCTGCCATTCCTGAGCAAGCTCTGCACTGCTGGTAGCCCGATCCCGCCGCTGAAACACTTTTAAGAGATGGTCCTGGCGCTTGCTAGTCTTTCTTGGGCGCCCTGGAGCCTTTTTGGCAACAATGGAACCTCTCTCCTTGAAGTTCTTGATGATGCGATAGATTGTTGACTGAGGTGAAATCTTTCTAGCTGCGATACTCTTCCCTGTTAGGCCATTTTTGTGCATTGCAATGATGACTGCACATGTTTCTTTAGAGATAACCATGGTTAACAGAAGAGAAACAATGATGCCAAGCACCAGCCTCCTTTTAAAGTGTCCAGTGGTGTCATTCTTACTTAATCATGACAGATTGATCTCCAGCCATGTCCTCATCAATACCCACACCTGTGTTAATGGAGCAATCACTGAAAAGAGGTTAGCTGGTCCTTTTAAGGCAGGGCTGCAATGATGTTGAAATGTGTTTTGGGGATAAAGTTCATTTTCTAGCCAAATATTGACTTTGCAAGTAATTGCTGTTAAGCTGATCACTCTTATAACATTATGGAGTATATGCAAATTGCCATTAGAAAAAGTGAAACAGTAGACTTTGTAAACTTTTGAAACTTAAATATATTAGTATTATTGCTACCATGAGTCTTGGTCTCGCCTGTTATTATCAGTATGGATTAGACCAGAATATAAAAAGCAGAAAAAGGGTAATTGTAAATCTCCGTACATAAATCGGAGTCACAAATGCCTAGAAAAGGAAACAGTGGACTTGTAACCAAATTAATAAAAAGCAACAAATCTGTTAGCTGTTTTTACAGAATAACCAGGTTATAAGAGGGGAAATTGTAAATCTCCGTATATAATTCTGGAGTCACACACAGACGCTCACAGGCACAGAATGGATTAGACCAGAATTAAAAAGCAGAAAAAGGGTACTGTATCAGAAGATACCAGGTGTTTATAGTATAGGGGAAAATTGTAAATCTCCGTATATTTTTCCGGAGTCACACACAGACGCTCTCAGGCTCAGTATGGATTAGACCAGAATATAAAAAGCATTAAAAAGGTACTGTATCAGAAGATACCAGGTTTATGTAGTATAGGGGAAAATTGTAAATCTCTGTATATATTTCCGGAGTCACACACAGATACTCACAGGCTCAGTATGGATTAGACCAGAATATATAAAGCAGAAAAAGGGTACTGTATCAGAAGATACCAGGTGTATATAGTATAGTGGAAAATTTCAATCTCCGTATATATTTCCTGAGTCACACACAGACGCTCTCAGGCTCAGTATGGATTAGAACAGAATATAAAAAGCAATAAAACGGTGCTGTATCAGAAGCATATAGCTGTATACAGTGTAGTGGTAATTGTAAATCTCCGTATATATTTCCGGAGTCACACACAATCACTCAGTGTGGATTTGACCAGAATACAAAAAGCAGAAAAAAGATACTGTATCAGAAGATACCAGTTGTATATTGTGTAGGGGAAAATTTCAATCTCCTGTAAGGTTTCACTCACTCGGCTGCTTCAGAGGTAATCAGGAGACTCGATCTTATGCAAAAAGTCCTTAGGTTTATTACATCATAAACCATATGGTAACATATAATACAGCTCTTCAATGCTTCAGCTCCTGCCTGGAGCCTCACTCTTCAGTCACAGAGACCTCTCTGTAATGTCCTGCCTTGGACACATGGAAGTCTGTTCACACTCACAGACTCCCACACACTCTCTCTCAGGTGCAAAGCACACTCAGTTACATAGCCGTAACCCCGCCTACAGATGAGGTCAGGATCACATGGTTAGGTCACCTGATCATGACCTCATCACAGGTCCTTTACCACAACATCACATACAGGTTTTATCCCAGGTATTTAGACACAAGCCCCTTGGGTGGGTTTGTAGGTGACTAGACCCACCCAGCTCTCCTAGTCACCTGGAAGCCTCCCAATATATAGCAAAACTCTCAGCAGTATATCTGCTGAACAAAACATGCTCAGGCTTCCATCACAGGGCCACCCATCTCTGTGATACATAACGTCCATCCATCACATGCCTCCATGCATATCCCGAGGTCCATACACAGTGCCCCCTAGCTGCATCAGGGGTCATTACACCACATACCTCCCCCTCTGTTCAAACTTGTGGGGTTGAACACTTTTTACCCGACCAGAGATCCTTCTCGGTCGTCTCTGCCAGTCAAACCGTCTCTCTAAGTCGGACCTTCTGTCAGACCACCCGCCTCCCCAGCGGTCAGTACGGCGTCGCAATTCACTTGCACCCATACGTCCTGTCTGGTCTGGGTCCTTTTCATTTTTTCCACTATAGGTTCTCCTACTTAAGTCACTCATCACTGAGCTAACTGAGGCATCACTACTTCTATCTCTTCTCCTCTCAATACCACGGGTTGAAGGTGGAGGCCATCTTCTTTCTATTTTCTGCAGGTTCCTGTTGACCTGGTCCCTCTCAAGTCGTAGTTGCTCTACTTCTCTCAGGTAGGACACATGATACTCCAGGAGCATCCGGATATTCCCAAGGCTCTCCCTGGATCCGACAACGAGGAACGGAACCATCCCGTCTTCACCCACGACCTGGACTTCGTCATCAGCCTGAATCCTGACTCTCGTCACACCGGACTTATTCACCATCTCCTGCATCATTTTCCCAAGTCTTCCGATGACTTTCTTCACCAGACCTCTGGGCACTTGAATGATGTCCTCCATTAATCCAAGCTGACTTTGAGCCTTTCTTGCTTGCTCCAAACGTCGAGTGGCTTCGTGATTTCTCAACAGGATCAGTTGCTTTGTGCGGAGACAATGTAGGTGCATGTCTGTCAGGACAGCCACTCGCTTCAGTGTGACTTCCTTAGTCGATAGTATGACTAACTGTTTCATCTCTGGCACCCAGTTCACACTACATGCTTCTACCGCTTTTCTAAAGGCCTCATGTACATCCTCACTGGCACAAGCTTCTTGCATGTCTTCGGGTACCTCTATCATACACTTGAAAAGCGATGTC
Source organism: Oophaga sylvatica (assembly GCA_033576555.1). Lineage (NCBI taxonomy): Eukaryota > Metazoa > Chordata > Amphibia > Anura > Dendrobatidae > Oophaga > Oophaga sylvatica. The sequence continues at coordinate 188,512,385 of JARQOD010000004.1, read as the reverse complement.
TCCTTTTCCTGAACATGCTGTTGGACCTCCTCCTCCTGAGCATCAGCGCAGTTCTCCAAGACCTCAGCATTCTTGTGTGGCCATCTGTGTGGCACTTTGCTTGCTGTACTTCATCTCCCGTGGATTTCTGGAGCTGGGCATTAGTCTCTTTCTCCATCTTGAGCTTACGAAGAACTCCTCTGCCAAGCCGCGACACTCATCCTCCCTCCGGAGAAGTTCCTGCTGATGCTTCTCCTGGGCCTCTCTGAGCACCTCCATATCTTTCCATAGGGCCTTGTTCATACTATGACACGCTGACAGATGATCTCTGAGTAGGGTTGAGCATTCCGATACTGCAAATATCGGGTATCGGCCGATATTGGCTGTATCGGAATTCCGATTCCGAGTTCCGATATTTTCGTCATATCGGATACCGGAATCGGGATTGTCACTGTCACTGTCAGTGTCCGTCGGTCGGGTCTGTCAGGAGTCAGCGGCACTTACCTGGCAGAAGATCTCCGGCGGTCACGTCCTGGACTGCTTGATGGCCACAATCTTCTTTCCCCGGCAGTCACATGCAGTTTCTCGCGATAACTGCAGTGACTGCTGGGTAATCCCGGCCGTAAAGCAGTCAGTCCGATGACGTCACCGCCGGGGAACCAGGTAATCAGCTGTGCTGTGTCGCGATGACAGGCTCTGCCTGTCATTGCGATGTAGCAGAGTTGGATCGTCGTGGGACTGTCGTTATGGACTGCGTCGGACAGGTGGTATACTGTTGGTTTGTTTTTTTTTCATTTTTTTACAGGAGATCGATGGCGTCGCAGGAATGAGAGTACAATAAAATTAATGAAAACTGTGTTGTCTCTTTTATTTCATTAAAATACTTTTTTCTTGCTGTGTCTTTTTTTTAAACATTTAAAAACTTTGGGATTAATAATGGATCGGTGTCTTATTGACACCTCTCCATTATTAACCAGGCTTATTGTCACCGTGCAATCAAGGTGACATTAACCCCTTATTACCCCGCTTGCCACCGCTACAGGGCAAGTGCGAAGAGCCGGGTAAAGTGCCACAATTGGCACATCTTTTGATGCGCCAAATGTGGGGCTGCTGTAGCCTGGTATTATCAGGCTGTTGAGGGCCAAAATCCATGGGCCTTGACAGTCTTTTAATACCAGGCCGCAGCAGTCTGCATTTTACTTGGCTGGTTAACAAAAATAGGGGGGATCCCCACGCCGTTTTTTTTTCGAGGGGATCCCCTATTTTTGTTAACCAGCCAAGCTAAGCAGACTGCTGTGGCCTGGTATTATCAGGCTGGCAAGGTCCATGGATATTGGATCCTTACCAGCCTGAAAAACCAGGCCTCAGCGGTCTGCTTCATCTGGCTGGTTAACAAAAATAGGGGGGACCCCACGCCAATTTTTTTCGAGGGGATCCCCTATTTTTGTTAATCAGCCAAGATATGCAGACTGCTGTGGCCTAGTATTATCAGGCTGGCAAGGTCCATGGATCTTGGCTCCTTAACAGCCTGAAAATCCAGGCCTCAGCGGTCTGCTTCATCTGGCTGGTTAACAAAAATAGGGGGGACCCCACGCCAATTTTTTTCGAGGGGATCCCCTATTTTTGTTAATCAGCCAAGATATGCAGACTGCTGTGGCCTAGTATTATCAGGCTGGCAAGGTCCATGGATCTTGGCTCCTTAACAGCCTGAAAATCCAGGCCTCAGCGGTCTGCTTCATCTGGCTGGTTAACAAAAATAGGGGGGACCCCACGCCATTTTTTTTTCGAAGGGAACCCCTATTTTTGTTAATCAGTTCCCTCTGACGTCACTGATTGTGTCCCTGGCTGACCTGAAGTGAAAGTGGAAAGCAATCAATTAAGCTTTCCACTTAAGGGCCCGTCTCACATAGCGATATCGCTACCGAGATCGCTGCTGAGTCACTAGTTTTGTGACGCAGCAGCGAGCTCACCAGCGATATCGCTGTGTGTGACATTCAGCGACGATCAGCCCCCCTGCCGGGTATCGCTGATCGTCGCTGAAATGTCAGGACCTTTTTTTGATCGCTGGTTTCCCGCTGACAGGCACACATCGCTGCGTGTGACAGGCGGGAGACCAGCGATCCGCTGGTAACCAAGGTACACAGCGGGTTTCCAGGCGCGGGGCTGTGCCTAGAAACCCGCTGTGTACCTTGGATACCAGCGCCCTGATGCAGGGAGCTGGTATCCAAGGTACACAGCGGGTTTCCAAGCGCTGCGCGGTGCCTGGAAACCCGCTGTGTACCTTGGTTACCAGCGGATCGCTGGTCTCCCGCCTGTCACACGCAGCGATGCGTGCCTGTCAGAGGGAAACCAGCGATCAAAAAAAGGTCCTGACATTTCTGCGACGATCAGCGATACCCGGCAGGGGGGCTGTTCGTCGCTGAATGTCACACACAGCGATATCGCTGGTGAGCTCGCTGCTGCGTCACAAAACTAGTGACTCAGCAGCGATCTCGGTAGCGATATCGCTATGTGAGACGGGCCCTTAAGCGATGTTACCCGCAGTGTCGCTGTCCCAGATCGCTGCCTGAGCT
>JARQOD010000004.1:188471397-188509733 GCA_033576555.1 Oophaga sylvatica | reverse complement strand
TATGTCCCAAAAGTAATTCAAAAATAATTTTTGCCCATTTACTTTACATCAGAAAATTTTACGGGGTAAAAAAGTTGACCACGTTTCTCATTTTTCCAACAAATTTACAAAACCATTTTTTTGGAACGAATCCATTTGAAGGCTTTGAGGGCCTTTTTCACAAAAAACTAAAAAGTGCCCCCTTTTAAAAAAAACTGCAGTTGAAATTCACCGCAGTGAAACTCCCCTGGTAATTCGTTTCTCCCCCATGCCCTTCTCCGGTGCTACTGGGATCTAAGAAGTCATCGCAGTTCCCCGGGGTTTAAAAACGCAACCTCGTGACATCACCACTGTCACTCCCCGCTGGGCTCCAGCCACTCAGTCACCAGTGGTTCTCCCTTGGATGTTCGCACTTGGCACTGTCCATAAAAATTTTTTCCCCCCCCAGACATGGTTTTTGGGGCGTGGGACAGAAACATACAGGTATTTATATTTTTTGTTTTTTTTTTTGGTTTATTACAGGAAATAAGGGTTTTTTGGGAAATTGGGGTTTAAATAGGGTTTTAATTAAAATTAAAGGAGTCTGGTTTTTTTTCAATTAAAGGAATTTTTTCTGGGTGTCTGTTTTTTTACAATGTGACTAGGGGGTAAAAATGGGGGGCTTATTGCGCCTCTCCATTACTCCTGGGGATTGATTCACTGACAATAAAAGGGGGACATCAACCCAACTTCACCCCACTGCCACCTTTAGGGGGAATTTTGGAAAAAGGGCGAGGTCAATTCCCAAAAAATTGGCACATAAAGATGCTCTTTTTCGGGGTGGCGAGAGCTATATTTTTAGTGGGGAACCAGTATCCATGGACCCTTTTTTGGGGCTATTAATATCAGCCCACACTGCGCATAATTTCGCGGGTTGTTAATATAGAGAGCCCTATGTTTTTTTTTTAGGGTCCCCTTTTAAAACCAGAAAAGGTAAGTATACGCTTACGATTTAAAAGTGGGGGAACCCCCCCATGGGTATTCCCGGGGGCATAAACATTGCCTCCCAGCTGCACTTTCCCCTGGGGGTTACAAAAAATTACCGCCCCCACCCATTTTTTTTTTCAGAAAAATAATCTTTTTTTAATTAAAAACATGTACATACCTTCCAACATAAAAAAATTGTATTTGTCACGGGGCATTATATATCAACTTATTCTTAGTATTTACTGTATGTAACCATTTTTTATCCTGTGGGTTCTGTGTTTTTTTTACTCCCCCGGCTACTGAATTAGTATATATATATATGCAATATGTGTGTCACTAAATCTATATATTTTTTATGAGTATTACGTATATTCATTTTATTTCCTGTCTCTCTGTATTTTACTGAACCGCACATGAATTACCGTTTTTTTTCTATCTTTTCGAATGTTTTCCCTTTTTTTTTTTCCATTTTAAAAAAAATTTTTTGTGTTACCGACACAAACTAAAAATCCCCCCCCTGTGCCGAATTATGTTTTTGGGAATTTTTTTCCAAAATTTCACTCATTTTTTTTGGCCTTCAACCCCCAGATTTCTCAAAATTTTTTAAAGGGAATGTGAAAATAAAAAAAAATCATTTTTTTTACAAAAATGATATTTAGGGACTTTTTTTTTTTTTAAAAAGGGAACGGATAAAGTGGCCCCAAAAAAATTTTTTTTTCAATTTTCCTGGTATCCAATACCATTGTAGGGAAAAAACCCGGTTTGGGTGCAAGCGGGTTCAAAAGGGGGGAGCAAAGGGGGCTTTTGAAAACCAAAATTTTTGGAATCGAGAGATGAATCATGTCACTTTGGAGGGGGTGATGTGCCCTTTTAAATGGAAACCCCCCACAAAAGTACTTTTGTAAAAAGAGGGCCCCAAGGGGAATTTTTCCAGTATATGGTGAGCATCTTGAACCCCAGATGCTTTACAGAAGTTTAAAAAAAAAAAATCCGTAAAATAAAAAATTACATTTTTTTCTACAAAAATTATCTTTTAGCCCCCCAAATTTTCTTTAAAAGGGAAACAGGAGAAACCAGACCAAAAAATTGTTTTTGCAATTCTTCCTAAGTATGGAGATACCCCATATGTGGGAGAAAACACTGTTTGGGTGCCCAAAACTATGGAAAGCCAAGAAATATCCAGACAAGAAATATATAATATAATAAAAGATATATCTTTATTAAATAAAATGACAAAAAAGTGATACTATATAGAATGTGCACGTATCAAGACTCAAATGGTTAGCATAAAAAAGAAAGAAAATATAAGAACAGATATTTTATGTATATAAAAAACAATATTGCAATTGGTGGATTAACACTAGGACTACTGGACTCGTGACCCCGCCTAGAACTACTGAAAGGAGTCATTTCGACTCCTTGCTTGTTTTCGTTTATTTTTAGAGTTTCATTTATGGTTATTTATTAATAATTATATTTTTTGTAATGTATTATTATTGTGAGATCCAACAGTAATGCTTTTGATTGTTTTTTTTCTGCTTTTCTTATTTTTCTACAGAAAATAACAATAATTATAATAGACGTTTTTCAAACATTTTTTTTTATTCAAGTGCACACATATAAACAACAACTGAAGAACAAAAAGCAGAGAAAATGTAGGTGGAGGAGCATAAAAATGAAAATATGGCGCAGAATTCACCTTCTAAACATTTGGTGTTTCGCATTTTAGGCATTGCCTTTGATTTATGGCAGTACATTGCCCACACAAAGACTTACCACAAGTCTTACAATTGCCGACAGATCTATTTTTCTTGCACTTTTCTTTGATCTGGCAAAATTTTGTTTGAACCATCACTTCTGAGCATGTAGAAACTTGGGACGTGGAACCCTTTTCCCTATCTGTGACATAAGGACCACTCAACTCTCTCACAAGCGTTTGCAAAAATGCCTTGCGTGACATTTTTTGGTGGGTTATCTCATTGAATATTATCCATGCATTTATACCCGCAAAGTCTAAGGCATTTTCAAATGCATGAACAGGCCATCTCCTTGTGCATGTTCGTGTGGTATATTTTCGTGCCATCTGATCCACTACATCTACTCCATATTTTGTTTCATTGTAAAACTTTACCGTTTCTGGAGTTTTTTTTAGCGGAATCAGACGCAACAACAACATCTGGATGGACGGAACTCAAAATGACAACATTTTTGTTGGGCTTTCCTTGATATACTGTAAGTGTAAAATTGTCTTCATTTCTAAACACTTTAGTGTAAGGTTCTTTGTACATGTTCCTGAAACTCAGTTTTTCGTCAGCCATTTTACTTTCTGTCTTGCTGCAGCTATTTTGCCCTCAGTCAATATGGAGTTTTCAGCTTTCATGTTCCCGCCCTGATTCTCTCCCTCTTGCTTCTTAAGCAGCCACAGCTGAGCAATCAGTGCTTCAGAATCTAGCCTGCAGTGAACCTGTGACCTGACTCCTGGAAGCCTTGGATTTTGTACTCCAGCTATTCCTACTGAGGAACTCTGGAACTTTTGTGTGGACTCTGGAACCCTGCTCTTTGAAAGACTCACGTTTGCATGGACTTACGGTAACAGAGAAGAAGATCCTGAACCTGTTGTGAAGAGTGATTGCTGAGCTTAAGTTATTCTGGCCTGCTGTGTATCCTGCTTCTGTATCTGCAAACTGTGTGACTATTTTTGCCAACTTGTATGAAGTAATACAAGACCTTCTATATCAAACCTGTGTCTCATGTATTTTCATCGCACCCAAGCACAAGACGCTATATGAACTGTACTACATACATTACAAGATTCAGAAGCCAAACGTTAGTGTCTGCTGGGTCTGGGAAGGCTGTGTCTGCTGTAACTGTGGATATCAGATGTCCGGTTGAACTTCTGTGATGATAGTGGTTGTGACTTCTCACAACCATTCCAGGTGAGCAGTTCCCTTAATTTTTTTTTCTCTCTGCAGTGTTACACAGGTAAACACTATTGTTTTTTTTTTTTCTCCTCTCCTTCCAGTACTCCTGTCTTAAAAGATCTGGAAAATGGAGGCCCGCATAAAGGAACTTTGCGGAGTGACTGATAATATCCTTGCAGATTTACAGACTATAAAAACCCGTTTTACAAACCTACAGGACCTCACTAATCACAATTTGCAAGTGTTTGGACAGACTGCCCAGGATTTGCGAGCCAGGATTGAGGTTCTAGAGGAGCGAGTCCAGGCTCCTGCCGTAGCCCCGAGTTCTGGGATTCCCAAGTTGCCCCCTTTTCGTTTTGGCGGTGAACGTGAAAAATTCAGGGGATTTATTAACCAATGCAATCTGTTTTTTTCTGCACATGCTTCACAATTTCCCACTGAACGATCTAAAGTGCTTACTATAATTATGTTACTTACCAACAAGGCTTTGATGTGGGCAAACCCTCTGATTGAGACTGAGGATGAATGTTTGGATCATCTTGATGCTTTCATTTCAGCCATGGGGCAGGTGTTTGATGACCCCAATCGAGGTGCAACAGCTGAAGCAGCCATGTTAACTTTGCGCCAAGGTAAGCACTCGGTAGCCGAATATGCCTTGGATTTCAGGAGATGGGCCCTTGATACCACCTGGGACAGTTCCGCCAAAAAATCTATTTTTCGAAAGGGGTTGTCTCCACTAATTAAGGATGAACTTGCTCGTGCCGACCCTCCCACTGCGTTAGGTGACTTTATTAACTACTGCATCCGTATTGATGCTCGCCTGACTGAACGCAGGCAAGAGAGATGGTTTGAAAGCAATCGCACTAACCTTTTCCTACCTTCCTCCCCAGCTAAGGAACCTTTGAGTAGGATCACACGGGAACCTGAACCTGAACCCATGCAGGTAGACTCTTTACAAAGACGGGTTAGTGATGCACGCAAAGAACATCGTTTTAAGGAAAATCTATGTTTCTATTGTGGTAAGTCAGGGCACTTCATTATAAACTGCCCCAGCCGTTCTCGTAAGACTACTGCAGCACTCATTCACTGTGAGTGTTGCGAGAGGAGATCTGTCAGGTCCGAGCCTCAGGCTCCAGAGAGATCTGCAGCAACAGATCTTGATTTCTCGGACTTAAACTCCGTTACTTCTGAGGACGATGACTGTGTAAATGCTGCAATTTTTCAAGTTTCCTCGGCGGTGTCCCAGCTGAGTTGTAAGAAAAACAATTCTCATTGCTTTCTTTCCATCAAACTCTGGGTTGACTCAGCCTGGGTGTCTAGCTCTGCTATGATCGACTCAGGGGCAAGTGGAAATTTTATGGATGTCTCCTTTGCTCTGAAACAGGGGATACGTTCAGTGAAGAAGGCTACTCCAGTACAGATGGAAACTGTGGATGGCTCCCTGCTGACCTCTGGACCAGTGGATCAGGAAACAGAGCCTTTGAGGGTCCTTATGGGTAAAGATCATCAAGAGAAACTGTCCTTTATGCTTATCTCTTCTCCCCACTTTCCCATTATTCTAGGGCTACCATGGCTGCAGGCTCAGAACCCTACCATTAACTGGGAGACCAAGGAATTACACTTTCCAGAGAAACAGATGACTCCAGAAGTTTCAGCGTGCTCTGTTCCTAAAGGAACCATGTCAGTCCCTGAACTACCAGCTGTGTACCAGGACTATGTGGATTTATGTGACAAGAAGAACGCTGACCAGCTTCCCCCTCACCGTCCATATGATTGTCCAATTGAATTATTGCCTGGAGCAGAGATACCTTTTGGTAAGATCTACCCCTGGCGGGGCCTGAGCTAAAGGCTTTAAAGGATTACATAGACGAAAATCTAGCCAAGGGCTTCATACGCCCCTCTTCATCTCCTGCAGGTGCACCCATCTTCTTTGTAAAGAAGAAAGATGGATCTCTGAGACCCTGCGTAGACTATAGGGAACTCAATAAGGTTACTATTAGAAACCGTTATCCATTGCCTTTAATCCCTGAGTTATTGGAGAGAGTGCGGCATGCCAAAATTTTCTCTAAATTGGATCTCCGTGGGGCCTATAACTTGGTCCGTATTAGACCTGGGGATGAGTGGAAGACTGCATTCAGGTCACGCTATGGACACTTTGAATATCTAGTTATGCCTTTTGGTCTGAGTACCGCCCCAGCCACTTTCCAACACTTGGTGAATGACATCTTCAGGGATCTCTTAGATACATTTGTGGTGATTTATTTGGATGATATTCTAATTTTTTCTAACTCCACAGAGGAACATCATGGACATGTGAGAATGGTCTTGGAACGTCTAAGACAAAACCATCTTTACATCAAACTTGAAAAGTGTGAATTCCATAGGACCGAAATTCAATTTCTGGGGTATGTACTGTCTACACAAGGAATTAGTATGGATGGAAGCAAGACCCAAGCCATCAAGGATTGGCCAAGTCCTAGAAATGTGAAGGAGGTGCAGCGCTTCATCGGGTTTGCCAACTTCTATAGACGTTTCATTAGGAATTTCTCTGAGGTAGTGTCACCTATCACCCAACTTACCCGGAAAGAGTCTAGGTTCTCCTGGACTCCCCAAGCCCAGGAAGCATTTTCCCGTCTGAAAGATAAATTTACCACCGCACCTATTTTGGTACATCCCAACCCCGAACTTGCCTTCATAATAGAGGTGGATGCTTCAGACTGTGCCGTTGGAGCTATACTCTCTCAGAGAACAGGTGAGAAGAATGTCTTGCATCCCTGTGCCTTCTTTTCCCAGCAGTTGTCTTCGGCTGAGAGGAACTACGATGTGGGCAATAGAGAGTTGTTGGCCATTATTGCCGCCTTCAAAGAATGGAGACACCTTCTTCAGGGAGCTGCACAGCAAATAGTCGTCCTGACAGACCATCGTAACCTTGAATTTATCAGGTCGGCTAAGTGCCTGACTCCTAGCCAGGCTCGCTGGAATCTTTTCCTAAACCAATTTAATTTTGTAATTTCTTATAGGCCAGGATCGCGCAATGGAAAGGCTGATGCACTCTCTAGGATTCATTCAGCAGAGACCCGTCCACTTACTCCTCCTAAGACTATTCTTCCTGACTCTAGATTCCTGGGAGTGATTCATAATCAAGACCTACTTAAGGACATCAAGGAAGCATACCATGCGGATTCCTTGTTGGCACAACCCCCAAGGGACGTAAGTCTTGTCTTTAAGAATGGTGTGTGGATTCTGGAACAACGTCTATATATTCCTGAAACAGTCAGATTGAGAGTATTGCAACTCATTCACGATTCCAAGATAGCTGGGCATAGAGGAATTCTAAAGACACAGGAATTTCTTTCTCGTTTCTTTTGGTGGACCACTTGCAGGAAGGATGTTTTAAACTATGTCACTTCATGTGAAGTCTGTGCAAGATGCAAAACACCTCGCTCCTCACCAACTGGTCTGTTACAACCTCTTCCCACCCCGTCCCGCCCGTGGGGATCCATTTCTATGGACTTCATTGTGGAGTTACCAACCTCTCAAGGAAGAACACCATTCTAGTGGTGGTTGACCGTCTAACAAAGGCAGCTCATTTTATACCTTGTGTCGGCTTACCCACTGCAAAACAGACATCAGATTTGATGATTAAAGATGTGTTTCGCTTACATGGAGTACCGGATGAGGTTATTTCGGATCGAGGGGTGCAATTCACTTCTAGGTTTTGGCAAAATTTCTGTGCAGCATTGGACATTAAAGTAAACCTTTCTTCTGCTTTTCATCCCCAGACTAATGGACAGACCGAACGAACCAATCAAACCCTGGAGCAGTATCTCCGCTGCTTTATCTGCCACCTACAGGATGATTGGGTGGATCTACTTCCATTAGCTGAGTTCTCTTATAACAACTCTCAGAGTGCCTCCACTAAGCAGTCTCCTTTTTACTCCAATCTAGGTTATCATCCTAACATTCTACCACGATTTCCCATCGAAACGCCTTTACCAGCAGTGGCTGAAAGAATCACGTCTTTACAGAAGAATATGGATCTTCTAAAGGAGAATCTGGAATCGGCTCAGGAAAGGTACAAGAAAGCAGCAGATAAATTTCGTAAACCTGCACCAGCTTTTAAGGTAGGAGACCTGGTCTGGCTGTCAACCAGAAATCTTAAGTTAAGGATTCCATCGTCTAAGTTGGGACATAAGTACATTGGACCCTATAAAATCAGTAAAATTATAAGTGCCGTTGCTTGTCGTCTTCAACTGCCCAGAACTATGAGAATCCACCCTGTCTTTCATGTATCCCTACTAAAGGCTGCAACACCCAATACATTTCCTGGACGTTCTTCTCCTTGCCCTGACCCAGTGCTAGTCGATGGTCAGGAAGAATTTGTGGTGGAAAGGATTCTGGATTCCAGGTTATACAGAAATCAGTTACAATATTTGATTAAATGGCAAGGCTACCCAGTGGAGGACAACTCATGGGAACCAGTCAATAACATTAATGCTCCTCGTTTGCTCCGCCAGTTTCATCAGAGGTACCCAGACAAGCCTGGTCTGAGGCCATCCGGAGGTTGTCCCTAAGGGGGGAGTAATGTAAGGTTCTTTGTACATGTTCCTGAAACTCAGTTTTTCCGTCAGCCATTTTGCTTTCTGTCTTGCTGCAGCTATTTTGCCCTCAGTCAATATGGAGTTTTCAGCTTTCATGTTCCCGCCCTGATTCTCTCCCTCTTGCTTCTTAAGCAGCCACAGCTGAGCAATCAGTGCTTCAGAATCTAGCCTGCAGTGAACCTGTGACCTGACTCCTGGAAGCCTTGGATTTTGTACTCCAGCTATTCCTACTGAGGAACTCTGGAACTTTTGTGTGGACTCTGGAACCCTGCTCTTTGAAAGACTCACGTTTGCATGGACTTACGGTAACAGAGAAGAAGATCCTGAACCTGTTGTGAAGAGTGATTGCTGAGCTTAAGTTATTCTGGCCTGCTGTGTATCCTGCTTCTGTATCTGCAAACTGTGTGACTATTTTTGCCAACTTGTATGAAGTAATACAAGACCTTCTATATCAAACCTGTGTCTCATGTATTTTCATCGCACCCAAGCACAAGACGCTATATGAACTGTACTACATACATTACATTTAGTGTTGTACAATTCCTCTTTCATGGATTTTATTTCTTTAGGCACTTCTCGCCTTATCTTGTTCAGTGTTCCCACGATGGTTGTTCCTTTGCTTTTTAGCTGTTTAGCTAATTTTACTGAAGTAAAATAATTATCGGTTGTAGCATTGCGATCTTTTTTCAAAAACGGGTCCAATAACTTCATTACCACATGGTCAGCTAAACGGTCCTCAGCACGGCGTGTGTCATCTTTGCCTAGATAAGGGAAGCCATTTGCCAGATATTTGCTCTCCTTATCAACAGCTAGCCAATATTTGTGGCCATATTTATCTGGTTTGGAAGGCATGTACTGCGTGAATGGACACCCAGTTTTGCTTGGGAAAAGTTGTTCATCCACCGTTATGTATGGGCCAGGTTTGTAACACGCAATACAATTTTCAATAAACCTGTCCCACACAGTAGAAAATAGAGCAAACTTGTCCGTTTACAGTCTCTCCGATCGAGTAGATTTCTCATCAAATCTGAGAAACCTCATAATTTCAACAAAGCGGTCCCTAGACATTGTCGCTTTGCAAAACGGTATTCCCCAGTCATTACACCAAATACTGCTAATCGAGTGACGGTTCGTGACAGATATTCCACGAGCATAGAATATCGCAATGAATGCATCTAGCTCCTCATCAGATAGAGTAAACTGTAAATTATTGTTCCTGCATGCTTCTGCAAGCGTACAGTTCTTTATATGTGTCAATATATATGAATCAAAAATTAGCATAAGATAAGAGCCTAGAGTAAACAAGCTATTTTGTTCAGCATTACACAGTAATACAAGCAGGTAAAACACAAGGAAAATGTGAAAAGTTGACATGTAAATTGAACTACATCTATATAATCATCAGGGTAAATAAGACAGAGTGAAAAAATTATGCACAAAACTTTATAGCAACATTTAGTGACAAAAGGACCTCAAAATATAGTAGGGAGTCAAAATGACTCCCTTCAGTAGTTCTTGGTAAATTTTGAAAAAAACGCGCAAATTTTTCACCAAAATTATTTATTCTCACAAAATCTTTTTTCACATCATATTTGAGAAAAAGTCACCGAGTTTCAAGTCCGGAATTCTGAAAAATGTAGTCACAGAAGAGAAATAAAAAACGAAAGGAGTCAAAATGACTCCATCAGTAGTTCTAGTGTTAAAGGTATTAGTGACATAATATAAAAAAAATCACATAAGATATAATTGAAATCATATACGTGAATACCCTAAAAATTCATCTAAATTAGCAACAAAGAAGGAAATGAATTGTTCCATACAAGTGTATAAAAAGATATAATCAAAAAGGTACTCAGATGAAGGCTAAAACTAAAGTGCACAAGTGTCAAGGTAGGCAAGATACCTCAATAATGTACGGAAAGTGCATAGTGCTTAAGTGCCATTATGATAAAATAAAAAGGGTAACATACCGCCTGGTCTTTATATCACGCACCCCGATGCGCATTTCGGAAGCAAGTTCCTTCGTCAGGGGGTTGACAAAGGATCTCAAAATTTGTTGTGCAATATCTTCTGAGTGTGCCAATACACTTCATGTGGGGGAATACTCCTTTTTAGGCACAGTGCAAAGCTCAGAAGAAGAAGAAAACCATATTGGATTTCAGATTTTGCTGGAATGGTTTGAGGGTGCCATCAGCAGAGCCCCTGAGGTGCCAGAACAACAGAAACCTCCCATAAGTGATGTTATATTACAAACTGTACCTGTCAATGATTTCATCTAGTGGTGCAGTGATTACATTGACACCATATGTGCCTGACAGAAATTTACACCATTGTGCGGTGAAGAAAGAATAATTACATTTCTTACACTAAAATGTTGCTTTACCCACAAATTAAAATTTTTATAAGGACTAATAATAAAAAATTAACCTCTCATTTTGTTGTGCAATTTTTCCTCAATACCATATATGTAATCGGGAACTACTTTTGAGGTACACTACAGAGCTCAAAAGTTAAGGAGCGCCATATTATTGTGCAGATTTTACTGTTATGGTTTGAGGGTACCATGACTCACTGGGAGAGCCCCTGAGATGCCAGAACAGCAGAATCCCCCATAAGTGAGCCCATTTTACAAACTAAACCTCTCATTAAATTCATTTAGGGGTGCAGTGATCATATTGATACATTGAGCAGTGAAGAAAAAATAACATTTTTACCACCAAAATTTTGTTTCAGCCCAGATTGTACATTTTCACAATTGGAAATTGGTAAAAATTACACCAAAATTTGTCCCATAATTTCTGCTTAATGTAGAAATACCCCATACGTGGTTTTACAGTACTGCTTTGACTACCTGACTTGCTAAAGCAGACAGCTGTGGCTGGTATTCTCAGGCTAGTAAGGGGCCCAGCAAATATGAACCCCACTTGCCATTGATACAGGGCAAGTGGAAAGAGCCGAGCAAAGTGCCAGATTTGGTGCATCTAATAGATGCACCCCTTCTGGGCTGCTATTTTTAGGCAGAGTGGGCCAATGTCCATGTCCCCTTACCACCCTCAGAATACCATCTCCCAAGCTGTCTGCTTTACCTTGGCTGGTTTTTAAAAGAGGAGTACCCACAAAGTCTTTTTACTTATTTATGTAAATAATTAAAAAATATGGCATAGGGACCCCTCTATTCTCGATTAGCAGCCTTGCTTAAACTGACAGTTTAGGGTTGCAGCCGGCAGCAGTCAGATTTTCCTGGCTTATAATCAAAAATGCAGGGAAACCCCATGTCGTTTTTAAAAAAAATGATTTATTTATAGATAAATATAAGCTGCCGCCTGCTCTCACTGTTAACAGTTGAATACAACTCTCAGCATTGTCCACTGCTAGTGTTGATGGCAGTGCAAGCAGTGGACAATGATGTGAGCTGTCTTCACTTCAGCACCTGTCGCCAGGGAACACCATGAACAGTACCGCTGATTCCCAAACACCTATGTGTCACATTGATGTCATTCGTGTGTCAATGTGCTCGCATGTGGGACTTTGCTGCTACCAGAAACACTGATGTCAGAAAGAGCCTTTAGTGAACTTGATCATTTACTACATTTTGGCTGGCTTTTGCCAATTTTTAGGGAAAAAGCTTGGGTATCTGAACACGAATCCAAATGTGCAACGTTCGTGCCGAATTTGAGATTGGCGAACGTTTTCTGAACAAAATAGCCCATCTCTACTCACAGTAGCACAAGCAAAAAATGGCCTGGAATTGTTATAAAACTAACCAGGAATCATAATTCAAGAGGTCATCATTATGATTACGGTGTTACCATATCAATCTAGTATAGCTTTTATTTTATTCTATGTGGTAAAAAAAGAGGAAAATTCAGAACATGAAGACTTGCTACACTCATCAGAAGGGTGTTAAACTAGAAGAAGAGGGGATGGGAAGAAAAACGATAGACATGAACATGAAGCCAGAAAATATACTGATGAAGGATATGAGGTGCAGCAAAGGAGACCCAAGACAACATACTCGAAAGGGAGGTAAGAAAATTTCTAAAACAATCCACAGGTAGGAGATTGGAAAAAATAAAATCCTCTAAACTGCTTGCTCGCAAACGCCAGAAGCCTGACAAACAAGATGGAATAACTAGAAGCAGAAATATCTACAGGTAACTATGACATAGGGGAATAACCGAGACATGGTTAGATGAAAGTTATGACTGGGCAGTTAACTTACAGGGTTACAGTCTGTTTAGAAAGGATCGAAAAAATTGGAGAGGAAGAGGGGTTTGTCTTTATGTAAAGTCTTGTCTAAAGTCCACGTTATGAGAGGATATTAGCGAAGGGAATGAAGATGTCGAGTACATATGGGTCAAAATACATGGAGGGAAAAATAGAAACAAAATTCTTATTGTGGTCTGTTACAAACCCCAAATCTAACAGAAATCATCAAAAGTCTACTACTAAGGCAGATAGATGAAGCTGCAACCCATAATGAGGTCCTTGTTATGGGGGACTTTAACTACCCGGATATTAACTGGGAAACAGAGACCTGCAAAACCCATTAAGGCAACAGGTTTCTGCTAATAACAAAGAAAAATTATATTTCACAATTGGTGCAGAATCCAACCAAAGGAGCAGCACTTTTAGACCTAATACTATCTAATAGACCTGACAGAATAACAATCTGCAGGTCGTTGGGCATCTAGGAAATAGCGACCACAATATTATTGTACAGTTTCACTTGTCTTTCACTAGAGGGACTTGTCAGGGAGTCACAAAAACACTGAACTTTAGGAAGGCAAAGTTTGACCAGCTTAGAGATGCCCTTAATCTGGTTGACTGGGACAATGTCCTCAGAAATAAGAATACAGATAATAAATGGGAAATGTTTAAGAACATCCTTAATAGGCACTGTGAGCGGTTTATACCTTGTGGGAATAAAAGGATAAGAAACAGGAAAAAACAAATGTGGCTAAACAAAAAGGTAAGAGGGGCAATTAACATTAAGAAGAAAGCATTTAAAGAACTAAAGCAGGGTGGCACTGTTGAAGCTCTAAAAAACTATAGGGAGAAAAATACTTTATCTAAATAAACTTATTAAAACTGCCAAAAAGAAAACAGATACGCACATTGCTAAGGAGAGTAAATCTAATCACAAACTGTTCTTCAACTATATCAATAGTAAAAGAATCAAAATTGAAAGTGTAGACCCCTTAAAAAATTGTGAGGAAAG
Organism: Oophaga sylvatica; assembly: GCA_033576555.1. Lineage (NCBI taxonomy): Eukaryota > Metazoa > Chordata > Amphibia > Anura > Dendrobatidae > Oophaga > Oophaga sylvatica. The sequence continues at coordinate 188,496,045 of JARQOD010000004.1, read as the reverse complement.
AATGGTTGTAGATGACGAGGAAAAAGCTAATATATTAAACACCTTCTTCTCCACGATATTCACGGTGGAAAATAAAATGCTAGGTGAAATGGCGAGAGACAAAGAAAGCCCTATTTTAAGAGTCACCAATCTAATCCAAAAAGAGGTGCGAAACCGGCTAAATAAGATTAAAATAGATAAAACTAGGGGTCCGGATGGCATACACCCACGACTACTAAGAGAACTAAGTAATGTAATAGACAAACCATTAATTCTTATATTTAGGGACTCTATAGCGACGGGGTCTGTTCCACAAGACTGGCGCATAACAAATGTGGTACCAATATTCAAAAAGGGCTCTAAAAGTGAACCTGGAAATTATAGGCAAGTAAGTCTAACCTCTAGTGTTGGTAAAATATTTGAAGGGTTTCTTAGGGATGTTATTCTGGATTATCTCAATGAGAATAACTGTTTAACTCCATATCAGCATGGGTTTATGAGGAATCGCTCCTGTCAAACCAATCTAATCAGTTTTTATGAAGAGGTAAGCTATAGACTGGACCAAGGTGAGTGATTGGACGTGATATATCTTAATTTTTCCAAAGCATTTGATACGTGCCACACAAGAGGTTGGTACACAAAATGATAATGCTGGGTCTGGGGGAAAATGTGTGTAAATGGGTAAGTAACTGGCTTAGTGATAGAAAGCAGAGGGTGGTTATAAATGGTATATTCTCTAACTGGGTCGCTGTGACCAGTGGGGTATCGCAGGGGTCGGTGTTGGGACCTATTCTCTTCAACATATTTATTAATGATCTGGTAGAAGGTTTACCCAGTAAAATATCGATATTTGCAGATGATACAAAACTATGCAAAGCAGTCAATACAAGAGAAGACAGTATTCTGCTACAGATGGATCTGGATAAGTTGGAAACTTGGGCCGAAAGGTGGTAGATGCGGTTTAACGATGATAAATGTAAGGTTATACACAGGGGAAGAAAGAATCAATATCGCCATTATTCACTGAACTGGAAACCAATGGGTAAAGCTGACATGGAGAAGGACTTGGGGATCCTAGTTAATGATAAACTTACCTGGAGCAGCCAGTGCCAGGTAGCGGCTGCCAAGGCAAACACTATCATGGGGTGCATTAAAATAGGTCTGGATACACATGATGAGAGCATTTTACTGCTTCTGTACAAATCCCTGGTTAGACCGCACATGGAGTACTGTGTACAGTTTTGGGCACCGATGCTCAGGAAGGATATAATGGAACTAGAGCGAGTACAAAGGAGGGCAACAAAATTAATAAAGGGGATGGGGAACTACAATACCCAGAGAGATTAGCAAAATTAGGATTATTTAATCTAGAAAAAAGATGACTGAGGGGCGATCTAATAACCATGTATAAGTATATAAGGGGACAATACAAATATCTCTCCGAGGATCTGTTTATACCGAGGAAGGTGATGGTCACAAGGGGGCATTCTCTGCGTCTGGAGGAGAGAAGGTTTTTCTACCAACATAGAAGAGGATTCTTTACTGTTAGGGCAGTGAGAATCTGGAATTCCTTGCCTGAAGAGGTGGTGATGGCAAACTCAGTAGAGGGGTTCAAGAGAGGCCTGGATGTCTTCCTGGAGCGTAACAATATTGTTTCTTCAGTTATTAGGTTCTTTCGAAGGACGTAGAGCTGGGGATTTATTCTGACGGAATATAGGCTGAACTGGATGGACAAATGTCTTCTTTCAGCCTTGCTTACTATGTTATGTTACTATGTTATAACAGAAAAAATTAAAAAAACAAAGTTTTCATTGTTACATCAATAGAGTTGTGTGAGGTCTTGTTTTTGCATGGCAAGCTCATATTTTAATTGGCAGCATTTTGATGATGTGAACGCTTCTTGTTGCATTTTTTTTGAGTGTTGCAGCAAAAAGGACAAATTTGTGCTTCAATTTTTTTCTTATTATGCCGTTTAATATTTTTATAGACTAGTCTTTTATGGACAGAGCGATATCAATTGTATATTTTCTTTCATTTCTTTATCCTTAATGTGGGAAATGTGGAGTGATTCAAAGTTTTATCCTTTTTTAAATTATTTATTTTTTTATTTTTACTCTCTTTTAGTCCCTTTGGGGGACTTTAACTCCTTTCCAACATCGGGTGCAATAGTATGACGATGTCGAACACCCTCCTTTTGATGTGGACTCCGACGCTTAGTCCACATCTTTCCCAGCACATGTCAGCTGTTTTGTACAGCTGACATGTGCCTCTAACAGCCACGGGTGGAATCGTGATCCACCCGTGGCTGTTAACCGTTAAATGCCGCTGTCAAACTCTGTCATCGGTATTTAACATGTGCTTCTGGCAAGCGTGCCCCGGAAATCCTGCCCATCAGGACCCATTTCACATGACCGCGGGTCTCCGATTGGTTGGCATGACAACCAGAGGTTTCCAGCAGACCTCTATGGTTGTCACTGCCGGATTGCTATGAGCGCTACCTGTATGTAGCAGAGGCAATTGGGTTATGGCAGCTTCTAATCTCCCACAGAGACTATTGAAGCATGCCAAAAGTAAAAAAAGTTATTAAAAATATTAAAAATAAAAAAAAAGTTCAAATCACCCCATTTTGCCTCATTCAAAATAAAACAATAAAAAAAAATCAAACATACACATATTTGGTATCACCACGTTCAGAATTGCCAGATCTATAAATATAAAAAAAGAATTAACCTGATCGCTAAATTATGTAGCAAGAAAAAAAGTCAAAACGGCAGAATTACGTTTTTTTGGTTGCCGCAAAAAATGCATTAAAATGCAATAACGGGCGATCAGAAGATCGTATCTACACCAAAATGGTTTCTTTAAAAACGTCAGCTCAGCTCGCAAAAAAGTAAGCCCTCACTCGACCCGAAATCACGAAAAATGGAGATGCTACGGGTATCGAAAAAAGTGAGAGGAGCAGTCTCTTGCCACACAGAGCCAGGGATTCAAGCAGAATGCACAAGCATGGACTGGAAGGCAAACTAGGGTTATAAGGCAAGTAAGGCGGATCACATGACCATGAGCGAGGCAGCAGACACCATCTTGAAAAAGAGCTATAAAGCACAAAGATGAACAACGAATCCAGAGTCTTGACAGACAGACAGAGAAGGCATACAATTTATGTCATGCTAAACAGCTTCAGCAGTGTGAGAAATGGTGCTGGTCCAGTTTTTTCGCAGATAATTTGATCTCAAAATTTTCAAATTTGCATGAAAATATGAATTTCAGGAAATTTGACTCAAAATCGATCGTCCACTAATCTATCCACTCATCTCTACTCAGTGCACATCATTTGCCTATGGATATGATGGTCTCCATAGGCAATACCACTCTCTGCTTGAACTCCTGCGTGGACATCCCCAAGGTCTCTTAGACATAAACCAAAAAGACATGAGAACAAATGTATAAATCTCACATAAGTGTAAACATGTAGCTCAAGTGCAATACAGAATTGCAGCACTTATGCTAATCCAAGAATGTATGCAGCGGCTCAAGAAGTTCAGGCAAGAATTTACAACATGTCTACTAAGATCAGATCCTTTCAATGAGGTGAGAGAGTATTATTTCTGGTGCCAACAGTTTACAGTTAGTTTTTTGTATAATGGCAAGGTCCATGTGAGGTCAGAGCAAAAATAAATTATGTGAATTATAAGGTTAATGTAAGCAAAAATAATAGCAAAAAATATGGTATATCCTTTAAGATTAGTATTAATTAGCAGCAACAGGATAATATTAAAACTTAACATTTATTAACCAAAAAGTTAAAAATGGACACATATACAAAAACCATCCTCAAAAAATGTGTAAAAGAGGACATATGATATATTCAGAGAGATGATCAAGATTATGATTAGCCAGTATTTTATCAAACCAATAATCTATTAAGGAGAATGACACAAATGGGGGTATATTATTTTTCAACCTTGCACCGCTAAAGTTGAAACCCTCACTTATGTATTATTATTTTTGTATTATATCTATTACAATAGGCCATAAATATATTGATTAGAAATACCGTATATACTCGTGTACAAGCCGAGATTTTCAGCACCTTTTTTCGTGCTGAAAATGCCCCCTCGGCTTATACACGAGTCATAGGGCAGAAACCAGCGGGGGAGGGGATGCCGCGGCAGGAGCCGGTGACTGGGATCATACTCACCCCTCCCTGTGCCATCGCTGAGGGTCCCTGCAATCCTGCGTTCTCCCCGGCTTCCTGCAGCTCTCCAGCACTGAGCGGTGATGTAATACCCGCTCATTAAGGTCATGTAATATGGACGCGGCGCCACTCCCATGGGCGTGGCCTCCATATTCATGGCCTTAATGAGCGGTATTACATCACCGCTCAGTGTTGGAGAGCTGCAGGAAGCCGGGGAGGACGCAGGATTGCAGGGACGCTCAGCGATGGCACGGGGAGGGGTGAGTATGATGGAGGAGAGGACAAGGAGCACGGAGCTGGACTGGGGATAGAACGGTGGACGGGGGAAGCATGGAGGAGGACGGGGAGCAGAATGGAGGACGGGGGAAGCATGGAGGAGGACGGGGAAAGCATGGAGGAGGACGGGGGAAGCATGGAGGAGGACGGGGGAGGACGGGGGAAGCATGGTGGAGGACGGGGGGAGAACGGAGGATGGGGAAGCATGGAGGAGGACAATGAGCACGGAGCAGGACGGGGGGAGGATGGAGGGCACAGAGGAGCACGGAGCAGGACGGGGGGAGAGGATGGAGGGCAGGGGGGGCACAGGAGGACGGAGAAGGAATGGGGGAGCACAGCGGAGGACGGAGCAGTAGGGGAGAGTACAGAGGAGAATGGGGGAGCACAGATCTGGATGGGGGAGCAAGGAGCAGGACGGGGGCAGCACAGAGCAGGAGGGCAGTTTATACACCCGGCTTATACACGAGGCAATAAGTTTTCCCAGTTTTTTGTGGCAAAATTAGGGGGTCGGCTTATACACGGGTCGGCTTATACACGAGTATATACGGTACATCATGGGGTCATTCAGAGGTAAATTGGAATACTCTCACCCATAAAGATGTCAGTTTCATGTGTCCTCTCCTCATTATAAAAGAATCCAAAGATGTCATAAATTCAGAACATCATAGGCCGTTTCCCAACGCGTTTCCTCCATTGTGGATTCATCAGGGGATATGGCAATATAGACCTCAGTGCATCTTCATCATTTTGGCACTGACTATAGCTCTCCTAAGGGATTCATAAACAAGTACTTCCTTATATCAATTAAAAGAACACTCCCATTCACAAGCAAACACCAACCAGTGAACAAAAACACAAACACCAATCACCAACAAAAGTGTTTAATTAAACTATACAAACACCTGTGTGCCGGGTGCATTATTGCGTTGAAACGCACGCCGCACATGTAAACACCATTCACCTATTTAATCAGCGTTGAGTTCGCCTGCCTGAAAGTGACCTCCGCCACATCTCACGGCAAGCGCATGTGCACTGTTCTCCAAATGACTCACAGGCATGGAGGAAAAGGACTTCCGGTTTAAACATATGACTACTTCCTGTTTGGCTCTCGCACACGCACCGTACAATATGGGGTCTCCATCTTGGATTCCCTAGACATGCGCAGTTTGAACGAGACATCCATCTTGGATTCCCATCAGCCGCGCATGTGCTATACAAAATAGGGTCTCGATCTTGGATTTCCTAGACACGCGCAGTTTAACCCGCGCCCGCGTCATAAATTAGGGTCTCAAACTTGGAATCAATAGTCCTGCGCGATGTGTATGACATGTTCATCTCGGTTACCCTATATTCGCGTAATATAGCATGAAACCACTATATTTAAATCTCAAAACAATTAATGGCATATTATCGGTGCAATATTAAAAAAAGATTACATCCAACAGGTTAATTACTTCAGTCTCATATTATGTCAGTAAGTATAGCAAAAAGAGTTAAACCAGAAGTACCTCTTATTTAAAACTCATATTGTTTTGCCTAAACAAAGGTATAACATTTAATCCTGAACAATTGTTCAACAGGACAAAAATGATCTGGGAGTGACAATTAAATGTGTCCCAAAACCACCATTTTAGCATAGGATACCAAAAAATGGAGATAAATTACTGGAGAATGACTCCAGAGAAACAAAAAATAAAGCTTCGGCTGAATTCCAACACCACCAAGAAAAGAAAAAAAGATCATATTAATCTTGGAGGAAAATATTCAGTTGTAGTACAGAATTAAAAAGGAAACCGAAAAATTGAGAACCAAAAATTATAAGGTTACTCAATCAGAAAAAAATAAAGCCTCTCCATATATATCACATCAATTTACTCAAACCCTGGAAAGACTGGCAGGTTATATCTACTGTACATCAGCCCAGAGAGTTGCCTTGTAATTTTTTGCACAAAATTATATTTAAGAAACTTTATCTGCAGTTCAAACACAAGAGATAAGATAGTTTACACAACAGAATAGACATCTTTTCTAAAGTACCAGGCTGGACTTGTCTCCTGATATTGTAACTGAGCTTTGTCAAAATGTTTAATTTGGTCCATATCATGTACCAGAGGCTCTGAGACAAATAATGTCAGAGGAAGTAAAAAAATGCTGTCTCCAGAGGTAATAGAAAAGTCACAAAGTGGTTGATCAAGCCCAGTTGTTCTCAATCCCAAATCAGATGGCGGTCTAAGTATTGTAATTGCTTACAGAGGTTAAATGAAATATCAAAATATGATGCATATCTGATGCCCAAGGTCGATGAGATTTCATAAGTTTATAACGAATCTTACTAACAGCTATTGACATGTTCCTTTAACAGAAGAGACTAAGATAAAAATTGGTTTATTTCACTTTGCATCACCATTTTCAGTGTGTTGTCTTTCCTTTTGGCCTATAGCCACTTTCCAGAGATCGATGGAGCTAATCCCAGAGCCCCACCAAGGTTTAGTACCAGCATATCTAGAAAATGTTACCTTCTTCAGTCTGAAAAGCTAATCTACCCAATGGACAAGCAGTACTGAACTCTTTTTGGGAAGCCAGCTTAACTCCAAAATTCAAAGTGTTTGCAATTGAACTAGATAGAGGAGGCTCACTGACTGTTGTACAAGTGATTCTCAATAAATTAGAATATCATCAAAAAGTTATTTTTTTTTTGTTCTTCAATACAAACAGTGAAACTCATATATTACAAACCGAGTGATCTATTTCAAGTGTTTATTTCTGTTAATGTTGATGATTATGGCTTACAGCCAACGAAAACCCAAAAGTCATTATCTCCCTAAGGGAGAATAATTAACAAAAACACCTGCAAAGACTTCCTAAATGTTTAAAAAGTACCCTTAGTCGGTTTCAGTAGGCTCCACAATCATGGGTAAGACTGCTGACTTGACAGTTGTCCAGAAGGCAGTCATTGACACACTCCACAAGGAGGTTAAGCCACAAAAGGTCATTGCTAAAGAAGCTTTCTGTTCATAGAGTGCTGTATCCAAGCATATTAATGGAAAGTTGAGTGTAAGGAAAAAGTGTGATAGAAAAAGGTGCAAAACCAACTGTGATAACTTCAGCCTTGAAAGGATTGTTAAGAAAAGGCCATTCAAAAATTTGGGGGAGATTCACAAGGAGTGGACTGCTGCTAATCCAGGAAATGGGCTACAAGTGTCACATTCCTTGTTTCAAGCCACTCATGACCAATAGGCGGTGCCAGAAGACTCTTACCTGGGCTAAGGAAAAAAAGAACTGGACTGTTGCTCAGTGATACAAGGTGTTCTTTTCATATGAAAGTAAATTTTGCATTTCATTTGGAAATCAAGGTCCTAGAGTCTGGAGGAAGAGTGGAGAGACACACAATCCAAGCTGCTTGAGGTCTAGTGTGAAGTTCCCACAATCAGTGATGGTTTGGGGAGCCATATCATCTGCTGGTGTAGGTCCACTGTGTTTTAACAAGACCAAATGTCAGCGCAGCCATCTACCAGGAAATTTTAGTTGCTTCCCTCTGCCAACAAGCTTTTTGGAAATGAAAATTTCATTCTCCAGCAGGACTTGGCACATATCCACACTTGTTGTGAATACATTGGAGGCGACTTCGGAGCTGGGGCTCCCTCCGGTGGTTGCTAAGGGTAATGAACCAATTGCTGAATGGCTTTCAGCTGGATCCGAATGGTCTGATATAAGTGACCTGAACTCCCATCAGCCTTGCCGGTAATCAATTGTTCTTCCAGGTCTTGATTGGAGCTCAGTTTGCATTCCTGCTTTCTTTCAGATAGGTGACTTGCTGTTTTTTTTCCTCTGGTTGGATTTTCCTTTCTGGTTTGCTGCCTAGCAGTGGACTTCTGCCTGGTCCCTGTTTGGGGCCTGGCGCTGCATTTGTGCTCAGTTTGTGTTTGCACTTTTGCTCTGTTCCTGTGTCACCTTTTATTTTCTGAATTGCTGTGGGTTACACCAGAGATCTGATTTAGGTGGTAGAGATCGTGTGATCCCAGGTTTTTTGTTAATCCGAAGTGTTGGTATTTTGTCAGGGTTTTTTGGGTTGCAGTCAGAATTCTTTCCTATACTTTTCTATCTAGACAGTATTGGGCCCCAGCATTTGCTCATTCTATTTTCTGTCTGTGTTCGTATTTTCTTCTTGTCTAACTGCCATTACATGTTTGGGGGCTTCCTATTTCTTTGGGGGTTCGGCTATGGGACAGTTAGCTTTCATCTTTCTGTCTTTAGGTGTAGCTATCTCTCCGGCTGTGACGAGGCATCTAGGATCACCATAGGTACGCTCCACGGCTACTTCTAGTGTTGCGGTTAATTTAGGGTTCTGCAACCCAGTAGTTTCCAGCCTCTCTGGTGTATTGCTACTTCGGCTATTTTTGCTATTTCTCCTCAGCTACCGAAACATAATACACACTGCCAAAAGTACCAATACCTAGTTTAAATACCTTGATTGGCCTGCAAACTCGCATGACCTTAACCCGATAATGGGGTATTGTCAAGAGGAAGATGAGAGAAACCAGACCTAACAATGCAGACAAGCTGAAGTCTGCTATCAAAGCAACCTGGGCTCCCATAATACCTCAGCATGTCCACAGGCTGATCGTCTCCATGCCACGCCACATTGATGCTTTAATTGATGCAAAAGGAGCCCCGACCAAGTATTGAGTGCATTTACTGAACATTAATTTCAGTAGGCCAACATTTTGGATTTTAAAATCGTTTTTCAAGCTGGTGTAATAATGTATTCTAATTTAATGAGATAATGACTTTTGGGTTTTCATTGGCTGTAAGCCATAATCATCATTAACAGAAATAAACACATTAAATAGATCACTCTGTTTGTAATGTCGCTATCTAATATATGAATTTCGCTTTTGTATTGAAGAACTGAAATAAATTAACTGTTTAATGATATTCTAATTTAGTTGAGAAGCACTTTTTCTTATGTAAGATACCTGTACCTATACTCCCAACTTCAGGAAAACATTTCTGTAACAGGCAGATGCCTCTGATGTTGGGTTAGGAGCTGTCCTTTCACAATTGGTAAATGAGGAAGAACATCTGTTATGCCTGTGTAGCAACTCATTCGGGAAAATTTATCACTTACTGTATTTACATCTAGCTACTGCTCATAGGTTATTTTGTTTGGCCATGCTGATTGTTTTATAAGATAGTCCTATAATTATTCAAAAATGTATGCTTACCTGTTGTTTCTAAGAAATTAATTCCTTGGATTCATATTCCTTGTGGCCAATAACGAAATACTAGAATCAGAGCACTTTATTCTGAGATCTGTGTAAAATATTTATTTATTTATTCACCTAATTTTCCTGTATATTATCATATTTACCAATTATTGATGTGTGACATATTTATTTTAATTTTATGTGAGCGTCTTCTGTGCCACCACATGCCCAATTCACCAAAATAAAGGTGTTTTAAACTATACTTACCTGTTTAGTACCTCTTTGATCATTCTTCACCTCTTCTTTCTTTGGTCCAACATGTGATAGATAAATAAAAACACCTGTGTAAATCTAGGTAGACTGCAGCCATAATAGCAGAACCCAACGTCCCAGAGAAAAGATGTGTCTTCTGTGGCTCAGTGGAAAAAGAAACCAACAACACAACACAAGCTCAAGGGATCAAATCCAGGAGCATGACAACACCTAATAGTTTGCCTTAGCAGAAGTTGAATTTGGAGCAAAATAATAATTCAATTATAGAAAGAGAATGCCTCATCTTTAAGTGGACCAATAGTTCATTAAGGTGTTATCTACTGAGAAGAAATGTTTAGGCTGTTTAAAGTTCACTCTCCTTTAAAATGGATGGCTCAAAAAAGGGAAGAATATCAGAGTGACTAGGTGATTTTTGTTCCTGCAAGACTGTGATTTCCATGTACAGTAGAACATTGCAGAGGTTCTCAGCAAGGTAATGCAGATGTATTGTCAGAAGTACACTGTTTATGGGCACAAATGTACAGATGGTGTTTATGTTTGGAGTTGAGCAAATATGTTCGGAATCGGTTGCCGAATCTGAATTTGCCATATTCGTACCATATTAGTACACTATTTATGACGAATTTATGTTTGATGATCGGTTCCAAACATATTTGTTCTTTTCTACTCATATTGACTCCAATGATGTTTGGCTGTTCTCGGCAAATATTGCAAAAATCTGAGATAAAATAATGTGATCAAAACGTACTTTTACCACTTTATAAATCACTGGTGAGGCCACATCTAGACTATGGATGCATTTTTGGGCTCCACATTTTAAAAAGGATATCCTGAAGTTAGGATCCGTTCAAAGGCGTGCAACTACATTATTACAAGCGATGGAAGGCCTCTCATATGAGGAGAGGTTTAAAAAGTTAGGCTTGTTTAGCTTAGAAAAAGACGCCACAGAATGGATCTCATTTACATGTATATGTGTGGCCAGTACAAAACACTGACACATGACTTACTCCTTCAAAAGACCATACCGAGGACTAGGGGGCAATCATTACGGGTGGAAGCAAGGTGATTCCAGCAGCTAAACAGGAAAGGGTTCTTTACAGTTAGAGCAGTCAGACTGTGGAATACCCTACTACAAGAGGTAGTAATGGCAGACACTATAACAGCTTTTTAAAAAGGGCTGGATGATTTCCTTGATACACATAACATTGCGAGTTATAGTTAAATTAGTGACAAAATGTACAATTGGTGGAGAAAGGTTGAACTTGATGGACCTAGGTCTTTTTTCAACCTACATAAGTATATAACTATGTAATTATGTATTTTGACATATTGAATAGAGATGAGCGAACTTGTTCGGAAAACGTTCGTGAGTCTCAAATTAGGCACAAACGTAGCACATTTGGATTCGTGTTCGGTTTAGCGAGCATTTTTACTCAAAGTCAGTAAAATTGGTCAAAATTTGGTAAATCATCACATTTCCACTTATACTTTTGTTATTAGTTTGGCTGGGATAGTGGTGCTATATGATGAGCGAGGAGGACTGGGGGATGTGTATAATGAGGGGAGTTGGGTGTCTAGGTCAGAGGAGTATGTCCCTTTCCATATGAAAACCGGACATTTGTTTTAATGGCGTCATTTTCTCAGTGTCAAAGTGCAGAGCAGCTGCTCCTGCTACTGATGCAAGTGATCTTATCAGTTAGCTAGATAGGATCCTGTTCTATGTAGAAACATTTCTCCAGTATCTAAATAAAAAAAATGTGCAAAAACTGCGTTGAAGTGTAAGGAGGCTCTATTTGCTAATCCAAAACATTTGTGATAAAACCATGTTTCAGAGAGAAATCAGAAGGCCAGATTTCCACTTAAAATCATTAGGCCTAGTATTGGGTGCAGTCACGAGGCCCAATTAGCTAATCCAAATCGATTGTGATAAAACTGTGTTTCAGTGGCAAATCAGAAGGCATCAAGTGAGCATTTCTGCTACACTCAGGCAATCTAATCATCACCTGTGTGTAGCAGCGCCGATCAAAGTACTGCAACTTCTTATCTCCCATGGAGGCTATTGAAGCATAAAAAAGTAAAAAAAAAGTTTTAAAAACATTAAAAAAATTAAAAAAATAAAAGTTCTAATCACCTCCCTTCCGCCCGTATCTCCGTATTCAGAATTGCCCAATCTATCAATATAAAAAAATTAATCCGATCGCTAAACAGCGTAGCAAGAAAAAAATTAAAATCGTCAAAATTACATTTATTTTGGTCACAACTAAATTGCAATATTGGGTGATCAAAAGATTGTATCTAAACCAAAATAGTATCAATAAAAACATCAGGTCAGCACGTAAAAAATAAGCCCTCACCCAGCCCCAGATTACAAAAAATTGAGACACTACGTCTCAGAAAATGGCGTCATTTTTTTTTTTAACCAAAGTTATAATTTTTTTTCACCATTAAATAAAAAGAACATAATCATGTTTGGTGTCTATGAACTCGTAATGACCTGGAGAATCATATTGGCAGATTAGTTTTAGCATTTAGTGAACATGATAAAAAAAACAACTGTGAAATTGCACTTTTTTTGAAATTTCACCGCACTTGGAATTTTTTTTCCCGTTTTCCAGTACAAGATATGTTAAAAACAATGGTGTCATTCAAAAGTACAACTTGTCCACAAAAATGTAACTGATAAATATAAACGTTATGGCTCTGGGAAGAAGAAGAGCAAAAAACGAAAACGCAAAAATGAAAATACCTCCATCATGAAGGGGTTAAAAATCATTAAGCCTAATATTGGGTGCAGCCACGAGACCCAATTAGCTAATCCAAATTGTTTGGGATAAACTGTGGTTCAGAGACAAATCAGAAGGCCCGATTTCCACTTAAAAATCTTTAAGCTTAACATGAGGGTGAAACCAGGAGGCCCAATTAACTAATCCAAATTGTTTGTGATAAAACTGTGTTTCAGAGACAAATAAGAAAGCAAGATTTCCACTTAAAAATTTTTAGGTACAAAAATATTGTTCAGGCATACTATTTAAAAAATAAATAGTGATTGCTCATTTATTGACAGGTGACTGACAGCTGTGGGCCTAAGATTGTGAATCAACAGATTGCAAGAGAGGAAGGCAACATACAACATGAATGGGTAAAAGCGAGGTTCTGGTGGAAGGGGCAATAGGCTTGGTGTTCGACGTGTCCGTTGGTTAGGTGTTAATGTGAATGAAAGCTCAACTGAACAAACACTGACTTGTCTTATCCAAAGACATCTGACAACATCTGTTACTGGCCGGCCTACTCTACTCTCTTTCTTTGGCAGCCTCACAGTGGTAAGTATGCCTTATATATGATACTCTTAAAGAGCATGTGTTCCAGTGGATGGCAAGCGCTGCATCAAATGTCCTTGGCCTCTCCTCCTCTTCCTCCACCTTAACATCACACACAGTACAATCCTCAGAGGTGGCACCCAAATCACTATTGTTTCCCCCGCATCACAAATTTCCAAATGCACAACTGACTGTGGGGAACCATAGATGTTCCATTCTGCATGGCCGTTCACACATTCTATTCCATGGTCATTAGAGGTCTGCTACGAAGATTCACAGAATCCAGAGGAGGAAAGCATCTGCACCGATTACCAAAATATTTTCATGTTGATCCGGGGCCGGATGAAGTAGGGTCTGAGAAGAAACTTCATCACAAGACGTTAATCTTCAGAGGTGGAGGTGATACTAATGAGACTCAGATACCAGAAGCGCAAGCGGACTGTGCTGTAGTGTCAGGGCAAGAAGAGGAGGAGGGTGACTCTTAGGATGAGGAGTGTGAGAACAGAGAGGATGATGAGGTTGTAGATCCCACTTAGTGTTAACCCAGAAGTACGCAGCTCAGTAGCTCAGCAGTGGAAGTGGAGGAGGAGGAAGACATGGAGGTTACATTGTTGCTTCCCACACAGACATCTAGTGATGCAACTACGACAAGACCTGCATCTTCAGTCCCAATTCTAGCTGTGGCTTGCAATGGTCGCGAGTGTGCAGTTCGCAGGGGTGGCAAAAGTTGCCTGGCCTGGGCCTTTTTTGTTACTGCAAAGGATGACACAACTGATGTTATCTGCTAAATTTGCCAAAAAAAAAACTCAGTGGAGGCAAAACACGGATTTTGGTAAGAACTTACCTATAAAATCCTTTTCAGCGAAGAAGGAAGGGAGACACACTAGTCATTACTAGTGGGTAGGCGGAGCCCACATAGGATAGAAACACCTCAGATTAAAAAAGTGTTTACCGGCCCCTCCAGCTTATAGGGCTCCTCCTACTCCAGCTCTCCAGTCGTACCCAAGCTAAGGAAGAGCAAATATCACCAGCGTAGTAACATAACCCCTTCTGAAGGACTTCAGAGAAAAAACAAGAAGACAGGTTATGCATATAGCCGAAACAACCACACAGTCCAGGTACTACTCACTGAACCTGACCACTGCGATAAGCTGGCAATGCTGGAACAGAGCCTTAGCGCGCCGACCTCAGTCCAGATAATCGCTATCAGAGAAGGGTCACGCCGCATCTGAAACACAACAACACACTTCTGCCATGGGAGGGATGTGTGTCTCCCTTCCTTCTTCGCTGAAAAGGATTTTACAGGTAAGTTCTTACCAAAATCCGTGTTTCAGTAGCAGATGAAGGAAGGGAGACACACTAGTCATTACTAGTGGGACGTCCCAAAGCAGTCCAAAAATAAGGGTGGGCAAAAAAACCAAAAGAGGCAGATACCCAACAACCTAAATAAATGCGCAACTAGCGCTAACTACAAGTTCACAAGAACTTTAAACTACAGCCGCCTGCAGGACCCTACGTCCTAAGGCCGCATCAGCGGAAGCACTGACGTCCACGTTATAAAATTTTGCAAATGTGTGGACGGAGCGCCAGGTCGCCGCCCGGCAGAGCTGAGCTGCCGAGGCTCCTTGACGAAAAGCCCACGATGAACCCACAGCCCTTGTGGAGTGAGCTCGAATCTTAATCGGGCAAGGTTCGCCCTTAAGTCGGTAAGCCTCTAAAATGGCCGACCGAATCCAACGAGCTATAGAATCCTTGGAAGCTCGTTGCCCACGTCGACGACCTGCTGGAATCACAAACAGAGAATCCGACTTCTGAAAACTTTGAGTAATAGACAAATAGAACTTCAAAGCCCGCACCAAATCCAATGTGTGCAAGGCCCGTTCCTTCGCATTCCTTGGCTCCGGACAAAGCGAGGGCAACACAATATCCTGGTTAACATGAAACTGTGACACCACTTTAGGTAGAAAGTCGCTCCGTGTGTGAAGCACTACGCTATCTGGGTGAAACTCCAGGAAAGGAGGCGAGCAAGAAAGAGCCGCCAACTCAGACACCCTTCTCAAAGAAGTGACTGCCCTAGGAAGGCAACCTTCCAAGAGAGAAAGGAAAGATTAACAGAGCCCATAGGCTCAAAAGGCCCATGTTGAAGAGCCTCTAAGACAAGATTGAGCCGCCAAGGAGACACAAGCGCCTTCCGCGGCGGAAATTGACGGGTTACCCCGCAAAAAAGGAACGTACGTCCCTACGCGAGGCGATAGCCTTCCGAAACAGCAAGGACAGAGCAGAAACCTGTCCTTTCAGAGTGCTAACTGCCAAACCCTTGTCCAGCCCATACTGCAAAAAGGCCAACAAATTGGGAATGGAAAAAATCCTCGGGTTCCTAGAAGAACCCGAACACCACGAAAAGAAGGCTTCCCATCCTAGTAGTAGCCGGACCTCTGGCAGCTCGCAGAGTGGCAATGACTTCGGCTGAAAAAACCTTGACGGGTCAAGATTTCGGTCTCAAGAGCCACGCCGTCAAACGCAGAGACTTCAGATCCGGGTGACGAACGAGCCCTTGGGTTAACAGGTCCGGGCGAAGAGGGAGTGGAAGTGGAGGTGCTGCCAAAAGCGACACCAGTGTCGAGAACCACGTCCTCCTTGGCCAATCTGGGGCTATCAATATAGCCGGGACTCTCTCCAGTCTGATCCGACGCAACACCAGAGGAAGTAAGGATATCGGCGGGAACACATAGATTAGCTCGAATTGGTCCCAAGGAGCCACCAGAGCATCCACCGCCACAGCCTTCGAGTCCTTGTACCTGGACATGAACGTCGGTAACTTGGCTTTGAACCTGGATGCCATCAAATCCACTTGGGGAGTTCCCCAACGGGAGCACAGCAGTGCAAAAATTTTCGGATGAAGACTCCATTCTCCGGAATCCATCTTTTCGCGACTGAGGAAGTCCGCTGTGATATTCTGAACTCCTGGAATGTGAATCACAGAGATGGCTGGCACTCTGGCCTCGGCCCATACCAGAATTCAAGACACTTCCATCATGAGCCTGAAGCTCCTCGTCCCACCTTGATGATTGATATACGCGACCGCCGTCGCGTTGTCTGTCTGCACTCGGACTGGTAGACCGCTTAAAGGGACCGTCCAGTGTTGGAGGTAAAGGAAAATTGCCCTCAATTCCAGGATGTTGATCGGCAGGACAGACTCTTCCAACGACCATACTCCCTGAATCCAGAGATCGTTCCAGACACCCCCCCAGCCCGTCAGGCTGGCATCGGTGGTTACGATCGACCACCTCGGAGGGAGGAAGGACTTCCCCAGGGATAACACTTCCGGACATAACCACCATCCTATAGACTCTCGCACCCTGTGGGAGATGAAGACACTGCAATCCAGTGAAAACTGCGATCGATCCCAACGGTTCAAATTGAGCATTTGGAGAGCCCTGGAATGAAATTGGGCAAACGGAATTACCTCCATCGACGCCACCATCAAACCCAGAAGGCGCATACACCTTCGAAGGGACATTGCTGTCGAAGACTTCATTACATGTCAAAGAAGACTTGCTTGCTTGTCTGGAGGCAGAGACACCACTGCTCGTACCGTGTCGAATGCATTCCCAAAAACAGGATTGACTGTGACGGTTCCAGAGACGACTTCTCCCAATTGACCAGCCACCCGAAGTCCTCCAGGAGCTGAAGGGATAGATTGCGAGCCGTCACCGCCTCCTCCTTTGAGGACGCCACAATCAAAAGGTCGTCCAGATAGGGAAGAATCATAACCCCCTGTCTTCGCAGAATCGCCATGAGCGGTGCCAGAATTTTCGTAAAAACTATGGGTGCTGAGGCCAACCCGAATGGCAGAGCCACAAACTGGTAATGGTCCTGGCCTATGGCAAAACGAAGGAAGCGTTGGTGGGCCCTTCCGACGGGAACATGCAAAAAAGCGTCCCGAATGTCGATTCGTTATGCGACAGGGCCGCCACAACGGAGCGAAGTGACTCCATGCGGAATGTCCGGGTACGGACATGCCAATTCAATCTTTTGAGATCCAGAATGGGGCGAAATTTGTCCTCCTTTTTGGGGACCACAAAGAGGTTGGAATAAAACCCTCTTCCCCGGCCCTCCGCAGAACCGGTACTACCACACCCTTCTGCAGAAGGGAATCGACCTCCCGCAGTAGAGCGGCAAATAGCTCGGGCTCTGACGGAATGCGAGAGTGGCAAAAAACTGTCTGGGAGTCGAGAAAGAAACTCTACGAAGTAGCCTGCCGACACAACCCGCGTCACCCAGGCGTCCGACACGCGGGAAGCCCAAGTCGGTTTGAATTGGAGCAGGTGACCTCCCACTCGAGAGCCCTCGAGTGAGACCCTGGCGTCAGTCCGCCTTAGCGGGCTTTTTGTCAGCTTCCCACTTGTCTTGGCGGAAGCTCTGTTTCCAGGGAGTGCGGGATTTCTGAGCGTTCTTTTTTCCCGAAAAAAGAGGGACGACCCGATCCCCAAGAGGGCTGACCGAACCGTCCCCTGGACCGAAAGGACCGCCGACTACTACCGGCACTATGCCTGCCAGACGCAGAAATCACAGCTCTTTGCTGTGGTAAAGCCGTTTCTTTTGCCTTTGCCTTGGCAATCAGCTCCGTGAGGTCAGATCCAAATAGCTGACCACCCTTGTAAGCTAAGGATAGCAAACCTTGCTTGGAAACCGCGTCTCCGGTCCACTGTCTAAGCCACAGTGCTCTCCTGACTGTGATTGCCTAGGATTGCGCCCTGGGCAGCAGTGATGCAGTATTCAAACCTGCATCACTGTCATATCGGGCTGCATCCTCCAACTTAAAAAGCCCATCTACCTCGGATAGAGGGGATCTATCTTGCCACGCCGTCCGTAGACGGTCTAAAACAGCTTAGAGAAGCTTTACAAGCACACATGCTCTGAATCCATGACCCACGGCCTCGTAGATGGATTTCGCCGCCATCTCCGTTTTTCTGTCCAGCGGATTCTGCAAACTCGCCTTCCCTTTTAACAGGAAGTAATGAGGACTTGCTAAGCTGGGATAAAGGGACATCCACTTCAGGAGAAGGAATCCAATTATCAATCAATTCCGTCGTACACAGATACAGCTGAAAACACTTATCTGGAACAGTCGTTCCTTTAAGCCTACAGCACCTGGAATTCCCAGGCGGTCTCCCATCCAAGTACTAACCAGGCCCAACCCTGCTTAGCTTCCGAGATCAGATGAGATCGGGCGTGTTCAGGGTGGTAATGCTGATCGCGACCTATGCGACTCCTGAAAACATCCGGGCCGAATTACTAGGACGTCTAGTTACCTCCTCCGGTAACTGTAACGCCTCCCTCATGGCTCCAATAAAAGCCTCTGTACGACCCAAAAGAGAAGCAGAGAGTCCCTGCCGATCCTCCTTATCCAAATCGGACACCTCCCCATCTGAGCTTGAAAGGGAAACCCTCCATGCCCGAGATCTCCGAGTCGCTGCGCGGGAATGAAGGCACCGGCCTGTGTCGCTTCCTCTGAGAGGATCTAGCTGACACCCAATAACCTAGAAGGTCAGACAGGCCATCAATAGGACGGGCGAGGGCCTCCATTTTGACATCACTGAAACCTCTGACCGCTGCGCCTGACGCCGTCGAGGTCTGCGTGTCAGATATGCGAGACTGATCCTGTAGCGGATCTGGGAAACGGTCCGCACCTCCTGGACCCTGATCTAACATGTCCTCACACAGTATATGGCAGGTTAAACCTGTCAGTAACTAGGACAGTGTGGTTTCTTAAAGAAGAAACGAACGCTGAAGGGTTAAAGCTCTTAAAGAGAGAGCTACCCCAGCTGTCCCCCAATAAAGGGTTAACCGCCAAAGAAGGGGTTAATGTCGCAGACTCCCCACAACCCTTGTTTAATGAAAAGGGTGTGCGAGCCCCAGGTGCCTCTTATGAGGTAACAGCTGCAGGACAGTGCTCTCAAAGGTATGCTTCTTTTGCCTTTGTACACTAAACAAGAACGCTAAAATATTGCGCTGATTTGTACATCGCAATGACCGCCAAAGTCTCTAAGGGGATCGCTAACCACTTATGCGTCGTCAATGAGATCGCCCACTGTGGCAGCTACTAGCGACATTAAAAACGATCACAAAAAAACGATCGCATTAGTATGCGTCGTTATAATGATCGTTAGCGGTAGCGTTCAGTGTCCTGCGCTGTGGGGGTGAGGGGGTTAAGCTTCTGCCCTGACAGGCAGAAGCGACTCACCCAGCCGGCCGCAGTGTAGAATCTTCGATTGTCGGAAGGAGAGGAGAGTGAGGAAGGAAGCCTTCCGCTTCCAGTAATGGCCGCCGCGCTGTGCTTCTGAGAGAGAAGCCGGAAGAAGTAAAGCGCGCTCAGAGCGCCGCAAAAATTAAAAAAAAAAGGGCGCACGACTCCTCCGCTCTCCATGTCCTGCAGGCATCCACCTGCGGACAAAAGACACTAGTCACCAACATGTCACATGTAACAGCGGCTGCCGCAGCAGTCGCTGAAGCACTCAAACACATTAAAATGTGGAGTACTCACCCCGCTGAGCGCCACAGGGACCCCTCAGAGATTTGTGGCGCTGTGCCCGTAGCTTCCCCCCAGGGCGGGGAACGCAGTGACCCCAGAAGCGCGGTTTGCGTCCCCGCCAGGGAAGCAATCCTCATCCCCCAGGGCCGGCAGGGTTCTGCAGGGACCACCTTACAGGGTAATACAGATCCGCCAAGGGAGAGGTGGGGGTCCAGCAGCGCTGAGACCCCTGAGACCTCTAGACCACTGGCGGTCCAAGTCTCTGCCCGACTAAAATGAAAAAAATTTCTGGAGAGCTGGAGTAGGAGGAGCCCTATAAGCTGGAGGGGCCGGTCAACACTTTTTTAATCTGAGGTGTTTCTATCCTATGTGGGCTCCGCCTATCCACTAGTAATGACTAGTGTGTCTCCCTTCCTACATCTGCTGCTGAAAATTGTGATAATTTGTCAACTGCATGCATGAGCCAGCACATGCCCAATTAACACGTGGGAATCTCAGTGCACAAAAATGCAGATTAGTGGGCTTTGCCAACCACCAGCCATACAATTAAACACATCTGCTGCTTCTTCCTCATCCGTTACCGTACCAAGTCTTTTCACACAGTCGGGGCGAGTGAGAACCCGTCAGCTGTTACCGAAGTGGACACGACTGCTGTTTTTGTGTCACCTAGCACAACATATATTTCTCAATTCACCATACCATCTCCACATGCACCTCACTCATAGTCCAGCAATTTGTCCTGTTCTTCATACTCCACCCTCTCTCAGCACAGCAGCCAGCCCTCAGTCCCACGATTGTGGTCACGTGAAAGAATGTTTCCTCCTACACATGCCAAAGCTAAGAGCTTGAACTCCACTATCTCCAAACTGTTAGCCACGGAAAGCTGCCTTTCCATCTGATGGATAGACAGATTCAGAAAGTTGATGGCTGTCACAGTTCTCCAGTACCAGTTGCCCAGCTGCCATTACTTCTCTAAGAAACCTGTACCTGTGCCAAACCAAAATGTTGCAGACATCACCCGTTCCCTGAAAAAAATCTATGTCTGCCAGTGTGCATTTCACCACTGACACCTGGACAATCAAACATGGTCAGGGGTGTTACATTTTGCTAACTGGACAATGAATGACTCTGGTGGCTGTGAGGGCAGATGGTCAAGGGACTGCTCCACAATTCTTGGAATCCCCAAGGCTTGCCGGACAAACCTTTGTATCTAAAACTTTCTCCATTGCTTCTGGCACCTCCATCTCCTCTAGGGCCTCCACTTGCACCCTCAACCTCTCCCTTAATCAGACACATTCGAATAGTGCAGATAGAATCCCCCCACCTCCATACTGCGCAGCTATGGTTCACCGCAAACAGGCAATGTTCAACTTAATATGCCATGGAGATTGCAGTCACACAGCTGAAGAGTTGTGGATGGCTGTCCAGTAGTGTTGAGCGATACGATACTGCAAATATCGGGTATCGGCCGATATTAGCTGTATCGGGCTTTCGATCCCGAGTACCGATATTTTCGTCATATCGGATACCGGAATCGGATTTGTCACTGTCACTGTGAGTGTCCGTCGGTCGGGTCTGTCAGGAGTCAGCGGCACTTACCTGGCAGAAGATCTCCGGCGGTCACGGGCTGGACTGCTTCATGGCCGCCATCATCTTTCCCCGGCGGTCACATGCAGTCTCTCGCGATAACTGCAGTGACTGCTGGGTAATCCCGGCCGTAAAGCAGTCAGTCCGATGACGTCACCGCCGGGGAAGCAGGTAATCAGCTGTGCTGCGTTGCGATGACAGGCTCTGCCTGTCATTGCGATGTAGCAGAGCTGGATCGTCGTGGGACTGTCGTTACTATGGACTGCGTCGGACAGGTGGTATACTGTTGGTTTGTTTTTTTTTCTTTTTTTACAGGAGATCGATGGCGTCGCAGGAATGAGTGTATAATAAAATTAATGAAAACTGTGTTGTCTCTTTTATTTCATTAAAAGACTTTTTTCTTGCTTTGTCTTTATTTTATACATTTAATAACTTTGGGATTAATAATGGATCGGTGTCTTATTGACACCTCTCCATTATTAACCGGGCTTATTGTCACCGTGCAATCAACGGTGACATTAACCCCTTATTACCCCACTTGCCACCGCTACAGGGCAGTGGGAAGAGCCGGGTAAAGTGCCACAATTGGCACATCTTTTGATGCGCCAAATGTGGGGCTGCTGTAGCCTGGTATTATCAGGCTGTTGAGGGCCAAAATCCATGGGCCTTGACAGTCTTTTAATACCAGGCCGCAGCAGTCTGCATTTTACTTGGCTGGTTAACAAAAAGGGGGACCCCTACGCCGTTTTTTTTTCGAGGGGATCCCCTATTTTTGTTAACCAGCCAAGCTAAGCAGACTGCTGTGGCCTGGTATTATCAGGCTTGCAAGGTCCATGGATATTGGATCCTTACCAGCCTGAAAAACCAGGCCTCAGCGGTCTGCTTCATCTGGCTGGTTAACAAAAATAGGGGGGACCCACGCCAATTTTTTTCGAGGGGATCCCCTATTTTTGTTAATCAGCCAAGATATGCAGACTGCTGTGGCCTGGTATTATCAGGCTGGCAAGGTCCATGGATCTTGGCTCCTTAACAGCCTGAAAATCCAGGCCTCAGCGGTCTGCTTCATCTGGCTGGTTAACAAAAATAGGGGGACCCCACGCCAATTTTTTTCGAGGGGATCCCCTAATTTTGTTAATCAGCCAAAATATGCAGACTGCTGTGGCCTGGTATTATCAGGCTGGCAAGGTCCATGGATCTTGGCTCCTTAACAGCCTGAAAATCTAGGCCTCAGCGGTCTGCTTCATCAGGCTGGTTAACAAAAATAGGGGGGACCCGACGCCATTTTTTATTCGAAGGGAACTCCTATTTTTGTTAATCAGTTCCCTCTGACGTCACTGATTGTGTCCCTGGCTGACCTGAAGTGAAAGTGGAAAGCAATCAATTAAGCTTTCCACTTCCTCTCCTGTCAGCCAGGAGAGGAACTCATTCATTTGGGGGTTTACTGTGAGGCTGCAGCATTAGCTGCGGTCCCTGCAGTAAACATTAACCCTTTCTGAAGGATTACACCGTGGGACCTGAATGTGCATGGGATAGGTAAGAATAATTTTGCTTTTTTATTTTATTTTTATTACAGGAAATGGTTTTTGCAGTCAAATAAAAGATGGTCAAAAACATGTGTCTTTATTTCATTAAAATGATTTTTAATTAAAGTGTGTGTGTTTTATTTTTATTTCATGCAATAGGATTAATAATTGATAGTTGTCTAATTGACAGCTCTCAGTTATTAACCTGGCTTAAGGTCACCTTTCAATTGCAATGTGGCTTTAACCCCATATTAACCCATTCACACCGCTACAGGGCAATGGGAATAGACGGGCAAAGTGCCAGAAAGGGCGAATCTAATTATAGATTTGTCTTTTCTGGGGTGTCTGGGGGCAGATGTTAGTAGCCAGGGGGGGCGAAAAATAATGGTCCCTCTCTGGGCTATAATTATCTGCCCCCATTCGCTGGCTTTGTCTGTCTGGTTGCGAAAATAGGGCGGGAGCCCACGCATTTTTTTTAAACAATTTTACACCTCATAATATATGTATATATATATATATATATATATAATACATGTCATTGAATTTGTGACACATATATATATATTTATATTTATAGTTCATACACTTCTACATAGTATAATAGCCGCTAATTCAATTGACGGCTTTTGTGAAAATGCAGAACCCGACATGAAATGACACTTGGTGTACATAGGGTTAACCATGTCTTTTCATGTCCTTTGCTATCTGATTTTCACAAACAATTACATCAGTCTATGTGTGCAAAATTTCACACCTGTAGGGGTTAATTAAAGGTGTAAATTCGTAGCAAAAAAGTCCGGTTTTTTTGCAACGAATTTACACCTTTAATTAACCCCTACAGGTGTGAAATTTTGCACACATAGACTGATGTAATTGTTTGTGCAAATCAGATTGCAAACGACATGAAAAGACATGGTTAACCCTATGTACATCAAGTGTCATTCCATGTCGGGTGCTTCTGTCTTTTCACAGAAGCCAGCTTTACTCGGCAATTGAATCAGAGGATATTTTACTATGTAGAAGTGTATAAACTATACATATATGTATATATATATGTCACAATGACATGTATATATATATATATATATGTATTCTATGTGTGTATATTTAGTGTTTACAAGGAAATAAAGGTTTTTTTTAGTTGCGATATTTTGTTCCCATAGACTTACATGGGACTTACCGGTATCGGAATCGGATATCGCCGATATTTAGTGATATCGGCGAAACCATTCCGATCCGATATTTTTAGATATTGAGCAGTATCGCTCAACACTACTGTCCAGGCTAAGTTAGAGCAATGGCTGTCTCCACTGAACCTGAGCCAGGGAAAGCTGTGTGTGATAATGGTGCAAGCCTGGTGGTGGCCTATGCCGGGGCAATCTAACACACGTGCCTTGCATGGCTCATGTCCTCAATCTGGTTGTACAGCAATTTCTCCTCCACTATCCTAGTCTGGATGCACTGCTACATAAAACATGGTCACTATGTGCTCACTTCTGGCGATCGCATGCTGCGGGTTATTGAATTGCATCTTTCAGCCTACCGATTAACCATTTGATTTGGAATGTCTCAACATGGTGGAATTCCACGCTGCACATGTTGCAGTGACTTTGGCAGCAAAGACAAGCCTTGGTACAGTATGTCCTTTTGCATAGCCTTGGCCAATGTGGTACGGATATGGTGCAAATCACTCTTGCGGAGTGGGCACAGATGAAGGACCTCTGCACCCTTCTGCACAGTTTCTAAATGGCTA
>JARQOD010000004.1:188445049-188471297 GCA_033576555.1 Oophaga sylvatica | reverse complement strand
AAAAACACTGGTGCATGCCCACATCATCTCCCACCTTCACTACTGAAACCTCCTACTCTGTGGCTTTCCTTCTAACACTGTCGTACCCCTCCAGACTATCCTAAACTCTGCTGCCCCAACAATCTATTTGTCCCCCGCTTTTCCCTGGCCTCTCCTCTTTGCCAATCGCTTCATAGTCCCCCTAAATTTCCAGACACTCCGGTTCAAAATACTGCCCAAGATATAGAAAGCCATCCACAACCTGTCTGCTCCATGCATCTGTGACTTAGTCTCCCGATACTCACCTACACGCAACCTCCGATCCTTATAAGATCTTCTCTACTCCCCTCTTATTTCCTATTCCCACAATCGCTTACAAGATTTCTCCTGTACATCCTCCCTACTCTGGAATGCTCTACTCCAACATATCAGACTCTGAAACCTTCAAATGGAAACCTCTTTTGACAAACTTACAACTTGCAACAACCATCATTCTACTATACCATTGCACGACCAGCTATACCCTCACCTATCGCTTCATAACACATCTCTTGTAGACTGTGAGCCCTTGCAGACAGGGTTCCCTTCACCTCCTGCTGCAGTAGGTAACTTGTATTGTTGCATGATTATTGTTCTTGTTTTTTATTAAGTATATCCTTTCCACATGTAAATCGCCATGGAATAAATGGTGTTATAATAATAAATATAATATAGAATAATAATAAATCTGATTGGGTACACTTTGTTGCAGTGGGATGGCTTTTTATAATCAAAATAGTGTCAACTGTGTTATTTATATGTATCATTACTATTTACTTATTTACTTGTTGTAGTGTGTTTGCTAACTTTGTTTGTATACTATGTTTTCTATTTACCATGTGCAAAGATTTTTGCCTGTCCCATTATTTTTGAGTTATCTTGCTTTTATATATTTTAGCAACATTTTTAGTGGAGAATCTCAATAAAATAATTGTTTTAACATACTGTTAGGGTCTGCGGAACGCACCAAGTATATGATGTAAAGAGGTGCATTTGCAGCCCGGGGTCCACCGTGCAGGCGGAGCCTGCTGCTAGTAAAATGGCGCAAGAAGCGAACTCTGTTATCCCGCAGAGTCGCCAAAATAAACGCCGTAACGCGCTGTGGCAATATGTGCGAACGCTGTTAATCCACAGAGCCGCTAGAAGGAGTGCCGCAGCGCTATATGGCGATGTGTGCGAACTCACTTAACACAACAGAGTCGCAAAATAAACACGCTAGGGCACTGTCTAGCGATGAAAGCGAACCCTGTTTACATCACAGAGCCGCTGAGACAAACTTCTGTGTCCTGTCAGGCACCCAGGTACACAGTTAAGTGCTAAGCGAACATAGAACGTGATCATGCGCTAATGTCCTCGCGGGAGTCACCCGCAATCTATGGCGTCTGAACGCTAGGCCCTGAATGCGGCAATCAAACTCCTCACCGGTTATGCCGGTAATCTAGGGCATCAAGGACACCAACCCTGACCAGCTAGCATACCAAACTCCTCACCGATTAAGTCGGTATTCTAGGGGCTTATTTCAGCCGGGCCCCTATCCACACACACGCATGACCACACTGGCGCAAAGCATATGACGATTGATACTAGCGCATGGCGGCCCAGCCATGCTACCCTTTTATAGTAACAGCTACAGGACCTGCCAGAAACAAGGACCAATGAAACTTGTTCCAGACACCAGTAGTCACAGGACCTTCCTGGCGGACCAATAGGAGCCGCTGCAGTACCTGAGCATGTGACCCCTGATCTCCAATGAGAGATCTCACTCTGGGCATGCTCAGAAGGGCAAAACAAGGACTTTGTCCTAAAGACGTCTGCTCGCCGCTAACCAGTACTGGCCACAATAGCAGAGCCTGGAGGAGCAGCAGTAAACCTCTGCACACTGTTAGACTGGGCGAGACGCTGGGACTAACATCTAAGCTGAGCAGGCTCCACTGCGGACGGAGATGAATGGGGGACCGCAGTGGGACTGGTTCGAGACTCCCCTTGTGCAGCAGTGGGAACTCGAACCTTAACACATACAGTACAGACCAAAAGTTTGGACACACCTTCTCATTCAAAGATTGTTCTGTATTTTCATGACTATGAAAATTGTAGAATCACACTGAAGGCATCAAAACTATGAATTAACACATGTGGAATTACACTTTACAAAAAAGTGTGAAACAACTGAAAATATGTCTTATATTCTAGGTTCTTCAAAGTAGCCACCTTTTGCTTTGATTACTGCTTTGCACGCAGAAAAAGGTGAACGGATGGACTCTACATGCCTAGTTCCCACCGTGAAGCATGGAGGAGGTGGTGTGATGGTGTGGGGGTGCTTTGCTGGTGACACTGCTGGGGATTATTAAAAATTGAAGCGGTGAGCGGTCCAGCTCACCCCAAACCATCTCGATTGTGTTCAGGTCTGGTGACTGTGGAGGCCAGGTCATCTGGCATAGCACCCCAACACTCTCCTTCTTGGTCAAATAGCCCTTACACAGTCTGGAGGTGTGTTTGGGGTTATTGCCCTGTTGAAAAATAAATGATGGTCCAACTAAACGCAAACCGGATGGAATAGCATGCTGCTGCAAGATGCTGTGGTAGCCATGCTGGTTCAGTATGCCTTCAATTTTGAATAAATCCCCAACAGTGTCACCAGCAAAGCACCCCCACACCATCACACCACCTCCTCCATGCTTCACGGTGGGAACCAGGCATGTAGAGTCCATCAGATCACCTTTTCCGTGTGCAAAGCAGTAATCAAAGTAAAAGGTGGCTAATTTGAAGAACCTAGAATATAAGACATATTTTCAGTTGTTTCACACTTTTTTGTAAAGTGTAATGTATAATTCCACATGTGTTAATTCATAGTTTTGATGCCTTCAGTGTGATTCTACAATTTTCACAGTCATGAAAATACAGAAAAATCATTGAATGAGAAGGTGTGTCCAAACTTTTGGTCTGTACTGTACGTATAGGGATTTTGCTTGTCTCACTCTTTAACCTCAGTAAATATACTCAGGAGAACTGGGTTTATAACATAGTCTTAAGATATTTAAAATATTAGCTGTCATGCTCGGGATGGGAAAATCCTGTGGATTGCTCAACACACACAAACAACATGACGAAAAACGGAGAGGAAGAGCCTAACGGTAGGGAGCAAAGGATGGGGCACCTGCTAACCACAAACTGTGCCTATCCCTAAGCTCCACTATGCGGTTTCCTTCCCCCCACCGCTGTCACGTGCCTAGTACCTAGCTGTCACCTCACAATAACCTGGCTAGTGCAATGGATGGCAAGGACGCTAGCCTCACCACTGTAGATAGTATCAACACAGGGGGTAGTGACAAGTATGAGACAGACAATGAAAGGAACAATGATACTTAGCTCCAGTCTCTGCTGTCAAGCTCCACACAGCATAGTTTACAGAACTAGGAACCTGTACTCCACTGAAGCAGCAGATACACCGCTGGAAGCAGAGAGCTCCAAACTCCTAGGCTGGTCTTAATAAACAAACTCTATTATCAACAGTCAGCTAATGCATCATGTGACTATTTAAAGGATGGTGGGAGTGGGCACCACCCACATCATCTGACCAGCAGCAAAGCAGCTGCCAGCAAGGAAACTGACAATAAACCTTGCTGGCCCAAAAGGAATAAACAATGTTTAACTTAAAGCAGAACCAAAGCTGCCCCAAATCCAAAAAATGAATTGTGACATTATTGGTATTTCATGCACCTTTCCTTGAAGCAAACCTGTCACCAGGTTTGTGTCCTAGCAGCTAAAAATATCACCTTATTCAGCGTCTGCTATGCATTACCTAAATCCTTATAGATCCCCCTGACTTCTCTTGTATAACCCCAAAAAACTTTTTTAAATTTCTCCCTCGCTGTATGGTAATCGTCTCTATCCAGTCCGATGGGTGTGGCTTCGGGTCTCTCTATCCCCCATGGCTGCTGCTCTCCATCCTTCTTTAATTGATGTGGATGATGGCTCCTGAGTCATCCACATCGCCGTGCAACATATCGCTCCTGAGTAGAAATATCGTGTCTTGTGCCTGCGCAGTATGCTTTGCCCAATAGTGAGCAAAGCCAAAAAACAGAAGTGCACATGCACCGGCAAACGTATCTCTGGTTCATGCAAGTAGTTGCGGTACATGATCCAGAAATATGTTTGAGGAGCATGTACAATTCTTTTTTTAGGCTTTGCCCGCAGTTGGGCAAAGCACGCTGTGCAGGTGTGAGACTTGATATTTCTGCACATGCACAAGATGTAGCATGGGATGTGGATCATCATCCACATCAATTAAAGAAGGAGGACAGCGAGCAGCAGCCTGTGGTAGGATGAAGAGGCCCAAAGCAACACTCATTGGACCGGACTGAGAAAATTACCATACAGCACGGGAGAAATTAAAAAGATTTTTGAGGGTATACAGGGGGAGTCAGGGAGTCATATACGGATTTGGGGAATATACTGCAGACATTGAATAAGATGATATGTTTAGCAGCTATATCACAAAACTGGTGACAGGTTCCCTTTAACCTTACATATGGCCCCAATGTGGTAAATGAATTAAAAAATCTATTTTGATACAGTAAAGATGTATATCTTCGTAACTTTCTCTCCTTATCTATGAACTGTTCCAATATTTATGCTCATCCCTCTGCCATAATGACTATTCTGCTTCACGTCACTTGTCTTACCTATTGCATTTTTTCTGTGTTTTTGTGTATAAATATGTGATTCTTCAGATTTTGTATTAGTTCAGCCTGATGAAGAGACCTGAGTAGTCTCGAAAGCTTGCAATTTGTTTACCATCTTTTCAGTTAGCCATTAGAGTTGAGCGATACTTTCCGATATCCAAAAGTATCGGAATCGGAATGGTATCGCCGATATCATTAAAATATCGGCGATACCCGATACCTATACCGGAAGTCCCATGTAAGTCTATGGGAACAAAATATCGTAACTAAAAAAAAACCCCATTCTTTCCTTGTAAACACTAAATATACACACATAGAATACATATATATATATATATACATGCCATTGTGACATATATATACATATATGTATAGTTTATACACTTCTACATAGTAAAATATCCTCTGATTCAATT
Source organism: Oophaga sylvatica (assembly GCA_033576555.1). Taxonomy (NCBI): domain Eukaryota; kingdom Metazoa; phylum Chordata; class Amphibia; order Anura; family Dendrobatidae; genus Oophaga; species Oophaga sylvatica. Next base: position 188,466,181 of record JARQOD010000004.1, on the reverse strand, counting down.
GCCGGGTAAGCCGCTTCTGTGAAAAGACAGAAGCACCCGACATGAAATGACACTTGGTGTACATAGGGTTAACCATGTCTTTTCATGTCGTTTGCTATCTAATTTGCACAAACAATTAAATCAGTCTATGTGTGCAAAATTTCACACCTGTAGGGTTAATTAAAGGTGTAAATTCGTAGCAAAAAAGTCCGTTTTTTTACAACGAATTTACACCTTTAATTAACCCCTACAGGTGTGAAATTTTGCACACATAGACTGATGTAATTGTTTGTGCAAATCAGATAGCAAAGGACATGGTTAACCCTATGTACACCAAGTGTCATTTCATGTCGGGTTCTGCATTTTCACAAAAGCCGGCAATTGAATTAGCGGCTATTATACTATGTAGAAGTGTATGAACTACAAATATAAATATATATATATATGTGTCACAAATTCAATGACATGTATATATATATATATGAGGTGTAAAATTGCTGAAAAAAAATGCGTGGGCTCCCGCCCTATTTTCGCAACCAGACAGACAAAGCCAGTGAGTGGGGGCAGATAATAATAGCCCAGAGAGGAACCATTATTTTTGCCCCCCCCGGCTACTAACATCTGCCCCCAGACACCCCAGGAAAGACAAATCTATAATTAGATTCACCCTTTCTGGCACTTTGCCTGTCTATTCCCATTGCCCTGTAGCGGTGGCGAATGGGTTAATATGGGGTTAAAGCCACCTTGCTATTGAAAGGTGACCTTAAGCCAGGTTAATAATTGAGAGCTGTCAATTAGACAACTATCAATTATTAATCCTATTGCATGAAATAAAAATAAAACACACACACTTTAATTAAAAATCATTTTAATGAAATAAAGACACATGTTTTTGACCATCTTTTATTTTACTGCAAAAACCATTTCCTGTAATAAAAATAAAATAAAAAAGCAAAATTATTCTTACCTATCCCATGCACAGTCAGGTCCCACGGTGTAATCCTTCAGAAAGGGTTAATGTTTACTGCAGGGACCGCAGCTAATGCTGCAGCCTCACAGTAAACCCCCAAATGAATGAGTTCCTCTCCTGCTGACAGGAGAGTAAAGGCTGGGTGTCACATAACGATACACCAGCGATCCCGACAACGATATGCACTTGTCAGGATCGCTGGTGTATCGCTACATGATCGCTGCTGAGCTGCCAAACAGGCAGCTCAGGCAGCGATCTGGGACAGCGACACTGCGGGTAACATCGCTTAAGGGCCCGTCTCACATAGCGATATCGCTACCGAGATCGCTGCTGAGTCACTAGTTTTGTGACGCAGCAGCGAGCTCACCAGCGATATCGCTGTGTGTGACATTCAGTGACGATCAGCCCCCCTGCCGGGTATCGCTGATCGTCGCAGAAATGTCAGGACCTTTTTTTGATCGCTGGTTTCCCTCTGACAGGCACGCATCGCTGCGTGTGACAGGCGGGAGACCAGCGATCCGCTGGTAACCAAGGTACACAGCGGGTTTCCAGGCACCGCGCAGCGCTTGGAAACCCGCTGTGTACCTTGGATACCAGCTCCCTGCATCAGGGCGCTGGTATCCAAGGTACACAGCGGGTTTCTAGGCACAGCCCCGCGCCTGGAAACCCGCTGTGTACCTTGGTTACCAGCGGATCGCTGGTCTCCCGCCTGTCACACGCAGCGATGTGTGCCTGTCAGCGGGAAACCAGCGATCAAAAAAAGGTCCTGACATTTCAGCGACGATCAGCGATACCCGGCAGGGGGGCTGATCGTCGCTGAATGTCACACACAGCGATATCGCTGGTGAGCTCGCTGCTGCGTCACAAAACTAGTGACTCAGCAGCGATCTCGGTAGCGATATCGCTATGTGAGACGGGCCCTTAAGTGGAAAGCTTAATTGATTGCTTTCCACTTTCACTTCAGGTCAGCCAGGGACACAATCAGTGACGTCAGAGGGAACTGATTAACAAAAATAGGGGTTCCCTTCGAAAAAAAAAATGGCGTGGGGTCCCCTCTATTTTTGTTAACCAGCCAGATGAAGCAGACCGCTGAGGCCTGGATTTTCAGGCTGTTAAGGAGCCAAGATCCATGGACCTTGCCAGCCTGATAATACCAGGCCACAGCAGTCTGCATATCTTGGCTGATTAACAAAAATAGGGGATCCCCTCGAAAAAAATTGGCGTGGGGTCCCCCCTATTTTTGTTAACCAGCCAGATGAAGCAGACCGCTGAGGCCTGGATTTTCAGGCTGTTAAGGAGCCAAGATCCATGGACCTTGCCAGCCTGATAATACCAGGCCACAGCAGTCTGCATATCTTGGCTGATTAACAAAAATAGGGGATCCCCTCGAAAAAAATTGGCGTGGGGTCCCCCCTATTTTTGTTAACCAGCCAGATGAAGCAGACCGCTGAGGCCTGGATTTTCAGGCTGTTAAGGAGCCAAGATCCATGGACCTTGCCAGCCTGATAATACCAGGCCACAGCAGTCTGCATATCTTGGCTGATTAACAAAAATAGGGGATCCCCTCGAAAAAAATTGGCGTGGGGTCCCCCCTATTTTTGTTAACCAGCCAGATGAAGCAGACCGCTGAGGCCTGGTTTTTCAGGCTGGTAAGGATCCAATATCCATGGACCTTGCCAGCCTGATAATACCAGGCCACAGCAGTCTGCTTAGCTTGGCTGGTTAACAAAAATAGGGGATCCCCTCGAAAAAAAAACGGCGTGGGGATCCCCCTATTTTTGTTAACCAGCTAAGTAAAATGCAGACTGCTGCGGCCTGGTATTAAAAGACTGTCAAGGCCCATGGATTTTGGCCCTCAACAGCCTGATAATACCAGGCTACAGCAGCCCCACATTTGGAGCATCAAAAGATGTGCCAATTGTGGCACTTTACCCGGCTCTTCCCACTTGCCCTGTAGCGGTGGCAAGCGGGGTAATAAGGGGTTAATGTCACCGTTGATTGCACGGTGACAATAAGCCCGGTTAATAATGGAGAGGTGTCAATAAGACACCGATCCATTATTAATCCCAAAGTTTTTAAATGTTTAAAAAAAAGACAAAGCAAGAAAAAAGTCTTTTAATGAAATAAAAGAGACAACACAGTTTTCATTAATTTTATTATACTCTCATTCCTGCGACGCCATCGATCTCCTGTAAAAAAAGAAAAAAAACAAACCAACAGTATACCACCTGTCCGACGCAGTCCATAACGACAGTCCCACGACGATCCAGCTCTGCTACATCGCAATGACAGGCAGAGCCTGTCATTGCAACGCAGCACAGCTGATTACCTGCTTCCCCGGCGGTGACGTCATCGGACTGACTGCTTTACGGCCGGGATTACCCAGCAGTCACTGCAGTTATCGCGAGAAACTGCATGTGACCGCCGGGGAGAAGAGGATGGCGGCCATGAAGCAGTCCAGGACGTGACCGCCGGAGATCTTCTGCCAGGTAAGTGCCACTGACTCCTGACAGACCCGACCGACGGACACTGACAGTGACAGTGACAATCCCAATTCCGGTATCCGATATGACGAAAATATCGGAACTCGGAATCGGAATTCCGATACAGCCAATATCGGCCGATACCCGATATTTGCAGTATCGGAATGCTCAACCCTATTAGCATTAAAAGGTATCAACCACTGAGGACTCTCAACTCTAAATATTTTTTTAAAAAATCTAGACACTCACCTGTCATTTCATAATCTGCACCTCTACCATTGTATTAAATTTTATTTCATAAATCAATAGTAGGTTGAAAATAAGCCACTTTGTAATATTTCTTATCCAAGAGATTTGCTTCTTTTTCTAGCTAAATGAATCATTCATTATCAAAATTCTCAATTCTGAGGTAGTGTCACGCTGTATAGCAGATATATATATGTGATGACAGTAATCTATATCAAAAGGGCAACATACTATATAACATGCGCATAGATATATGATAACATAGATTTTACCTGACAGAATGTCCAGTGGGTCAAAACGGAATCCGTTATACGCTGTCTCCGGCTAGAGGGTGACCGGGGTCTAAGCTGACCCTAAACTGGGGTCCTAACTAATCCCTCAACCTGGAGGTACTGTTAAAGGTACAGAGGTCCAGGCCACCAGCGTAAACCCTGTCTCCTATCAATCCCTGCCAACTGTAATCTAGTCCTAAGAAGGACCCTGAATACCACCAAAGGGAATGACCAGGTAACGGTTAATGAACAGAAAGACATACAAGAAAGATAAGAAATAAAGTAAATAAAGTCTTACATACAACACTCACACACAGTAGGAACACCTTAGGTCTCAGAGATAAACTATAAGCTATAAGAGTAAAACAACTAAGGAGCTCTTAGCTTAAGTATTCCCAGAACCGATCCAGTCTGCTAAACTATATGAATGCTTTCACCGGCATCAAACACCCAGACTGGCAGGATATAAAGGAAACTAATTAGAACATAATCCAAAGCAGCCGGGCGAGGCTGGACCTAGTCTTAGCAAAGAGCTAGGTAAAATTAACTCTCTCATTACCAAACACAAAGAAACAGCAGCTCAGCTGTGAGAAGTCAGAATGTGCAATCGCGACGATCTTCGTGGCGATGCACCCATGACAGTACCCCCCCTTCTACGAGGGGCCTCCGGACCCTCATGACCAGGTCTGTCCGGGTAAATTGTGTGAAAGGTCCGAACCAATCGATCTGCGTTATCATCAGACGCAGGGACCCACGTCCTCTCCTCAGGACCATACCCCCTCCAATGAACTTCCACGTTATCATTGACTACCACTGAAGGAGGAGGTAGAGGTGACGGTATGACTGGTGCCACATACTTTTTAAGTAATGACTTGTGAAACACATTATGAATTTTAAATGTAGGAGGGGGTCCAGACGAAATGCCACAGGATTAATTATGGAACTGATCCTGTATGGCCCGATGAATCTGGGACCCAACCTCCAGGAGGGAACTTTAAGTTTTATATTCCTGGTAGACAACCACACCAGATCGTTCACCCTCAGATCTAGACCAGAAACTCTCCTCCTATCAGCCATCCGTTTGTAAGGGTTCTCCGTAACCTTCAGTCTTAAGCGATCTGGAACTATCAGTCTCCCTGGAAGTCCCACAGGGGCGTCCCCCTGAGCCCCAATACCTCCCCTCAAGCTCAGAGCATACAGCTGACACTACAACTCCCTCCTGAGGAATAGGAACCGGATCATCCGTCTTCCCGGCCCCTGGGAAAGTACGAGATAAGGCATCAGGAAGCAACTTTATTGAGAAGTCATATATGCGATGAGGAGGTAACTCTTTACACCCCTCCTCTGAGAACTTCTCCCAAAAGTCCTCCAGAAAAGGAGGCAAAGTCCTAGGCACAACCGCACCGATGACCGTGCTCATGCAGTTATTCTTGCAAAATTCACCCCACTGGCTTATCTTTCTGGATTGCCAATCAATCACTGGGTTATGTTTAGCCAACCAAGGAAGTCCCAACACAATAGGAGCAGGCAGACCCTCCAACACATAACAAGACAATTGCTCTTTATGTATTGCCCCTACTCGAAGATCTATGTTATGAACAGCTTGTACCAAGCTACCTTGACCAAGAGGTCTAGAATCAATAGAGAGTATAGGGACCGGTTTGGCCAATACACTCAGTTGCATACCATGCACCTGGGCAAACCGAGTGTCCACCAAATTAGCCCCGGACCCACTATCAAGAAAAACAGAAATCCTCTCAGTTCTAGTACCAATCACCACCTCCGCAGGCACGAGAAACTGAGAGGGATTTGGGGACGAAATACACACTCCCAGGTTAACTCCTTGGTTCAAAGAGGTCCGGGATGGACACCCCCCAACATAATGTCCCTCTCTCCCGCAAAAGAAACACCTTCTAGTCTTGCGGCGCACCGCTGATTCCCTCCTACAAAATGATGTCCCTCCCAACTGCATGGGTTCCTCAGAACAGACCAGGGGAACCTCAGTATAAGGGACTTTAGTAGTAGGTGGAGTCATCACGGGAGGCGGAGTTACCTCGCGTCTTCCCCGAAGACGTCTATCAATGCGAATAGCGAGGGCCATAGCAGCCTCCAGTGATGGAGGAGAATCATACTGAGCTAACACATCCTTTAATTTGTCAGACAACCCTTGACAAAACTGGCTCCTAAGAGCTGGGTCATTCCACTGAGTATCTGTTGCCCATCTACGGAACTCAGAAGAATATTCCTCCGCTGGACGATTTCCTTGCCGTATTTTACGTAACCTTGTTTCAGCAAGGGAGACTCGATCCGGATCATCATATACCAGACCCAGGGCAGTAAAAAATCGATCCACTGACTGGAGATCTGGGGAGCCTGGAGGAATAGAGAACGCCCAAGATTGAGGATCCCCTTGTAAGAGCGAGATAACAATTCCCACCCTCTGCTCTTCACTCCCAGATGACCGAGGCCGCAGCCGAAAGTACAATTTACATGCCTCCCGGAAAGTAAAAAATTTGTCCCGCCCACCAGTGAACCTGTCTGGGAGAGCAACCTTAGGTTCAGATCTGGTTTGCTCCGGGGGGGACAAAACCTTGGACTTAATGTCTGCCAACTCCATGGACAATCCCTGCAACTGCCGGGCCAGCTGGGCTACTGGATCCATGACAGCTGGGGAGAATCTTTAGTATGGCCGGTGAAAATGTCACGCTGTATAGCAGATATATATATGTGATGACAGTAATCTATATCAAAAGGGCAACATACTATATAACATGCGCATAGATATATGATAACATAGATTTTACCTGACAGAATGTCCAGTGGGTCAAAACGGAATCCGTTATACGCTGTCTCCGGCTAGAGGGTGACCGGGGTCTAAGCTGACCCTAAACTGGGGTCCTAACTAATCCCTCAACCTGGAGGTACTGTTAAAGGTACAGAGGTCCAGGCCACCAGCGTAAACCCTGTCTCCTATCAATCCCTGCCAACTGTAATCTAGTCCTAAGAAGGACCCTGAATACCACCAAAGGGAATGACCAGGTAACGGTTAATGAACAGAAAGACATACAAGAAAGATAAGAAATAAAGTAAATAAAGTCTTACATACAACACTCACACACAGTAGGAACACCTTAGGTCTCAGAGATAAACTATAAGCTATAAGAGTAAAACAACTAAGGAGCTCTTAGCTTAAGTATTCCCAGAACCGATCCAGTCTGCTAAACTATATGAATGCTTTCACCGGCATCAAACACCCAGACTGGCAGGAATATAAAGGAAACTAATTAGAACATAATCCAAAGCAGCCGGGCGAGGCTGGACCTAGTCTTAGCAAAGAGCTAGGTAAAATTAACTCTCTCATTACCAAACACAAAGAAACAGCAGCTCAGCTGTGAGAAGTCAGAATGTGCAATCGCGACGATCTTCGTGGCGATGCACCCATGACAGGTAGAATCTGTATTCAGTGAAGACACTTTCTTATTACTGAGATAGATGACAATTGCTATATATACAATTCTATGATGGGAGGAGGCAGGAGCTAGAGGCAGAGCTCCTCCGTCCTCCTCTCCCTTCTATCTATATAGAATCTCACCAGTAGTACCTGCTATTTTCTATCTCAGCAATGGGAAAGTGTCTTCACTGAATACAGGTTTTACCTACATAGGTAAAAGTTGCTTATGTTCATGTGTACTATTGATTTATTAAATAAAAATTAAAATGATGGTTATGCTTTGAGCAGTCACATGCCAACCATGCCAAAAGAGAAGGCGAGGTGACCAACAGGAATTACGATGAGCAGGGCAGAGGAGCAGCATACTGTAAGTTTGGAAACTAAGTATATGCATAATTTTTTTAGCACACTAATGCTATACATAAAGGTCAAAAAAGGGAGAAAACCATTTAAATAATGTCAGTTGAACAACTTGAATTATTTCATTATACAGTAGATGAGTAGAAAATGTTTGACACTATTTACTCAATTTGCTTTGTTTTCCTGTACTAATAGTGTATTTGGTTTTGTTACTTTGCTCCCTCCATAAAATATTCAATATATTTAATTTTAATCATTAAAACTGAGTTCAGTAAAACCTAAGTGTGTAATAAAACATTATTTTTAGGGTCTCTGGCATACACATATAAAATTTCCATTACCTTTAAAACTACTCAAAGAATTTAGAAAATTAGAAGCAATTAATGTTTTATTATTTGTGGTATACATTTTTATCTCATTGTAAAACTTTCCATATGTGAATGTGTTCTTACTGAGCTGCAAGAGAAGTAGAGATGGTGAATTTCTCCAGTTTTGTTATAGCTCAATTGTTCCATCATTATTGTTTTACTATGTTATTATTACTTCTGAATTTCAATATTATTGTGTTGATATTTAGTATAAAAAACATTTCAGCTATTATCATGGTTATTTTGAAAATAAAGTACTTTACCTTCATGAGACCTTCTTAAATGCCGAAAATATGCTTATCCTTCTACCAGTATAGTAAAGCGGAAAGTTATAAAGCTTTCTATAATTGCCTTTTTAGTTTTCTGCTATGCTTGTGACTGTAGTTCACAGATTGATGTTCTTTAGAGAATTTTGGGGACAAAGGCTGTGAAGACTTTGTAAACAAAGAACATTAACAGGTTTCAAAAACTTGTCCTCTTTTTGAAAAATATCAGACCATGTTTACTTAATAAGAATTCCACATTTATGTAGTCTCCTACAGGCTAACTTTTAGATCAATGTGAAAATAAATTTAGACTAAAGTGGAGAAGAAAAGGTCCTAATCCTAGTGTAAGATCACACAGCAGATCTGGACAAAGTATGGCCACATCTGGCAATCTGACTGTCTCAGTTCAACACCATACACTGTGCCGCCCCCCTCCGCTTCCTGCTGTCACCACTATCCACATCCTCGAGATGCAGATAGTGGTGAACATTGGTTGAGAATGGGTCCGCCGGCTCCTTCTTCCACCAATTAGCATGTGAGCTAGCATATGCGACGTCTTCACTTCATCACGCTGCTGCTGAGACTCAGTGCACAGGAAACAGGAGCAGAGCACAAGGGAATAAGAGCGAGGTTGGTATGTGTTGTTTTCTTTTTCATGTGTATGGGATGTTTACATGTATATAGGAGGATGTGTGGGAGCTCGTTCTGTATATTGGAGGCTATGTGAGGACTCATATTTTATGAAGGAGGTTATTTGGTGGCTCATTATATATATATATATATATATATATATATATATATATATATATATATATATATTGGAGGCCATGTGGGGACTCATGATTTTTAAGGGAGGCTATTTGGGGGCTCATACTGTATAAATGAGGCTATGTGGGGGCTCATACTGTATGTAGGGGCTATGTGGAGGCTCATGCTTTAAATTGGAAGCTATGTTGGGCTCATGCTGTATTTAGGGAGCCTGTGTGAAGGCTCATACTGTATTTTGGGGCTGTGTGGAGGCTCATGCTGTATATTGGAGGCTATTTGGTGGCTCATACTGAATATAGGCTGTTATGTGGTGGCTCATGCTTTATATAAGAGTCTGTGTGGGGGATCATGCTGCATATAAGGAGGCTGTGTGGGGGCTCATGCTGTATATAGGGGGATGTCAGCATAGTTAATTCTGCTCAATTTTAACTGATAATATAAATATAACAATTATGTTACAATTATATTATAACAATTATAAGTGTAATATGTTAATAAAAATTTTGAGCATAATTAATTTCAATCTCTTCTTAGTCCCCTCAAAGGAAAGGGGCAAAACATGCATTGAGATGGAGAGACGTGGTGTCATTCTACCTAGCAGTCACTGTTCATCTTGCCACAAGGTAATAACCTACACCTCTATCATTTTGTGAGCTTGCTATTTTCAGTGAAATACTTCCTTTAGAATGAGTTATGCTTGATCATCATGACTGAGATATTCTGATTCTGATGTCATATTATAGCAATACCTCTGTGGTAGTTTTCCTAGGCTGGAGTCACACAATCTGATAAAAAATATTTTCGATGCTAAGCCAGAAAAATAGTGTCATGCAAGTGCAATGTGATTTTTCTCACCTACAATCCATATTTAGGGTTTTTGTACTGTCATGGTTATGACTTTTAATTGTTTTATATTTAATATGTCTGTCTGTACCTAATAAAATTTGTATATTGTTTGTGGTGATCCCGGCTGTCTGGTCAGTAGCTTTCTTCTTTATGGTCATTAGTTTATTTACTGACTGCAGGTGTATCTCCTATATCACTTTGTGGTGCACTCCTAACTCTTGTTGTAACATTATTTACTGAGGGATGGCGCTATACATAATAAGCGAATAAACTATATACTAAGTGACTGTGCTATACATAATAAGTGAGTACACTATATAATAAGGGGTTGTGCTGTGCATAATAAGTGAGTACACTATATACTAAGGGACTGTGTTAAACGGAACCTGTCACCTGTTTTGGCTGCTATAAGATGCGGCCACTGCCTTTCAGGGCTTATTAAAAGCATTCTACAATGCTGTAGATAAGCCCCCGATCTGACCTGAAAGATAAGAAAAATACGTTTTATAATACTCACCTGGGAGGTGGTCAGGTCCAATGGGTGTTGCAGGTCTGGGTCCGGCGCCTCTCATCTTCTTGCGATGCCATCCTCCTGCTTGCTTCATGGCTCCCCGGCATTGCGCTCTTGCGCAGGCATACTTATCTGCCCTGTTGAGAGGAGAGCTTAAGCTTTCAGATGACAGCTTGAGCCAGCAGCTGCCACTGTCGGTAAAAAGTTTACAGCCTGTCTCAGAGGCGTCAGCTGATGTGAATACTACCTCCATCAGCCTACACCTGTTGTCGCTGCTAACAGCGAGAGCAAGCGCCGCTGATGAAAGTATTCATCAGCGGCACCTACATTATAAATATATTTTTTTAAATAACGTGGGTCTATTCTATTTTTTATAACCAGGATGGCAAAACTAACAGCTGTGGGCAGCAACCCACAGTTGTCAGCTTTATGATGGCTGATTATAAAGAATAGAAGGGTCCCTATGCCGTTTTTAAATGATTTAAAAATAAATAATAAAAAATAAATATCATGGGAACCTCCTCTTTTTTGACAACCAGCTAAGCAATAGCAGACTGCTTGGGGCTGGTATTCTCAGGCTGGTAAGGGGATATGGATTTTGTCCCCCACCTAAAAACAGCACCCTGCAGCCGCCCCAGAATTACATGCGCCAATTCTTGCACTTTGCCCTGGTTTTTCCACTTGTGATGGCATGTGGGGTAATATTTGTGGACTTGGCGTCACCTTTGTATTGTCAAGTGACATCAAGCACAGAGGTTAGTAATGGGTAGGTTCTTTAAAATGTATACCGATTACTAACCCTATAGTCGTATTGGAAGTAAAAAACACCTACAATAAAGTCCTTCATTTGAAATAAAAATCCACACCCTGTTTTACAAATTTATCTAAAAATAACAAAAAAACTTATGCCCATCTTATTCTCATTCCATTGAAGCCCTTGTCACTTGGAAAAAACAAAATAATAAACAACCATGATACCTGCCTTATGCCTAATCCACCGATGCCCATGTCCCCTATAAAAAAGAAAAATATTAAACAAATATACCACTCACCTGTCTGTAATCCATGTCTGTGATATGTGGTTTGCAACCTGGATGGTGGCATGACGCAACTGTCCAGGCTGAAAACCACAGGAGATTGAGATCCTGCGAGCGCAGCCTCAGTGACTAGCGGTGACATTATTGTGGTTATCATCAGTCACTGAGGCTGCGTTCCCACACTTTACTGTGAGCTGGAACAATGAACAGGGTGACCTCAATTAAATCATCCCTAGCACCTTGAGACATCTCTCCATTATGAACCACTGACCTTGATGTCACCTTACAATACAATGGTGACATCAACTCTGCAAGTATTACTCCACTTGCCACCACCCAAGGGAAATTGGGAAGAGCCAGGCAAAGCACAAAAATTGGTGCATCTAATAGATGCGCCTTTTCTGGGGTGGCTGCGGGCTGTTATTTTTAGCCTGGGGGACCAATATCCTGCCTGAGAATATCCGCCCCCAGCTGTCCGCTTTAGCTTGACTGGTTGTTAAAAATGGGGAGGACCCCACCCTATTTTTTAAATTATTTATTTAAATAATTTAAAAAAAGGTGTGGGACTCCTCTATTTTTGATAACCAGCCAAGATAAAGGGTTGTAGCCCACAGCTGTCAATTTTACTATGATGGTTATCAAAAATAGAACAGACCCCAAGTCATTTAAAAAAAGTGGATTTATTTATAACTCAGGCATCGGCGGATGAACACTTCCATCAGCGGTCAACGACAGCAGGTGTAGGCTGATGGGAGTAGTACTCACATCAGCCGACGACTCTGTGACTGGTAGTAAACTTTTTATTGGCAGTCAGAGCTGATACTTCACGCTTCATCTGACAGCGTGGGAACCGCAGCTCTCTGACCGGCGGTAATAATCTTACTGCTGATCACAGGCAGTGTTTGCCGCACTGTCATGCAGATGACAGTATGACAAACAACAGATATTCAGGCCCCCTATTCATCTGAATGGGGTCCAGGTTTGGGTTCAGGTACCGTTCTTATACCCGAACCAAACCAAAGACGTGAGTGCAGCAAAGACATAATAGTAAAAATAAGGTTAAAATTCAGAAATAGTTTCTATATGACTGGGGATGTGGTAAGGTGCTAAGTATATATGTAAACAATTAGGGCTCACTCACACGAGCGTATAAATCGGATGAGTGCAATGCGAGAAAACATCACATGACACTCTGACCAATGTTAGTAAATTAGTCAGTGCTCATCTGCAAATTTTTCCTCAGCTCTAATCGGATTGAGGAAAAAATTGCAGCACTCTAAGTGAATGCGAGAGTTGGATCGATTTTTATGCACACATCACAAAGAAAATCCAACATTTCATCAGCCAAGTACAGTGAATTCACAGCCAGAATTGTGGCTGATACAATAGATAAATGTTCTGTAGATATTTAAAACCGCTTCATGATGGAGTCTTTTTTTGATTTTGTGTTTCTGTTTTTCGCTCCCCTTCGTCCCAGAGCCATAACTTTTTATTTTTCCGTCAATATGGCCATGAGAAGGCTTGTTTTTTGTGGGACGAGTTGTACTGTTGAATGACACCATTAGTTTTACCATATTGTGTACTCAAAAACGGGAAAAAAAATTCCAAGTGAGGTGAAATTAAAAAAAAATTGCACTTCTGCAACAGTTTTTTGGATTTTTTTTTACCATGTTCGCCAAATGCAAAAACTGACCTGCCATGATTCTTCAGGTTATTACAAGTTCAATGACACCAAACATGTCTAGGTTCTTTTTTATCTATGTGGTGAAAAAAAATCCAAAGTTTGTTAAAAAAATAAATTGCGTCATTTACCGAGACCTGTAGAGTCTCCATTTTTCATGATCTCGGATTGGGTGAGAACTTATTTTTTTCATGCTAAGCTGACGTTTTTAATTATACCATTTTGGTGCAGGTACGATCTTTTGATTGCATGTTATTGCATTTTAATTGAATGCTGCGACGACCAAAAAACTTAATTCTGGCGTTTTTACTTTTTTTCTCGCTATGCCATTCAGCAATCAGATTAATCATTTTTTTTAAAGATAGATCGGGCGATTCTGAATGCGGCAATACCAAATATGTGTATGTTTGATTTTTTTATTTTATTATTTGCTTTTAGCATACTTCAATAGTCTCCATGGGAGACTAGTAGCTGCCATAACCTGATCATCTGTATGTAGCAGAATACCTCACTTGCTATGAGCACCGACCACTGGGTGGCGCTCATAGCAATTCAGCAGTAACAACCATAGAGGTCTCCAGGAGACCTCTGGTTGTCATGTCAACCTATCGATGACCCGCGATCATGTGACGGGGTGACCGATGGGCAGATTTCCAACCTGATTGCCTGAAGCGCGCTTTAAATGCCGCTGTCAGAGTTTGACAGCGGCATTTAACAGCTTAATAGCTGCGGGTGGATCGTGATTCTATCCACGGTTGTTTTGGGCACATATCAGCTGTTCAAAACTTGCTGACATATACCGGGAAACTTGTGGGCTCAGTGCCGGAGTCCACATCAAGGGGGGGGACGACATGTGCAGTACATGTACGGCACATGTTGTGAACGGGTTAATGTCACGAGATCCCTGCATATAAGTTAGCATCCTTTAGTGCCTTTCATGTGGCACTAAAGGGTGTTTAGCCCTTGGCTTGATTCTTTATAGCAACCTCTTGTACAAAAAGCATTGAGACTCGAGAAGTATTGGACCAATTGTCCCGTCTGTCCTGGAGTCCTGAATATAAATGGCTTAGCTGCAACTTTCTTTTGTTGTATTCATGCAAACTTTATGAAATTGGTTTTAAAGCCTTGAAATTTCATCTGTCAAATTATAGAAATTATTCATCGGATTTTTGCACGTGCGGTATATTTTACATGTCACACACTTCCTTATAATTCACAACTTTTTTGTCTATGAGCAGGATTTTTTTTCTTCAGTGCACATTCATTACTATGGGTGCTAAATATTTACCATCTGTTGCGAATTTAGTGATGTCATTTTGGGAACTTAATTGGTTGTATGTTTCTTTAACCCCTTAATGACCAAGCCATTTGTAGGTTAAAGACCAGGCCAATTTTTACAATTCTGACCACTGTCTCTTTATGAGGTTATAACTCTGGAACGCTTCTACGGATCGTGGCGATTCTGAGAATGTTTTCTCGTGACATATTGTACTTCATGATAGTGGTAAAATTTCTTCAATAAACTTGTGTTTATTTATGAAAAAAACGGAAATATGGCAAAAATTTGAAAATTTTGCAATTTTCAAACTTTTAATTTTTGTGACATTAAATCAGAGAGATATGTCACAAAAATTAGTTAATAAATAACATTTCCCACATGTCTACTTTACATCAGCACAATTTTGGAACCAACATTTTTTTTTGTTAGGAAGTTATAAGTGTTAAAAGTTGACCAGCGATTTCTCATTTTTCCAACAAAATTTACAAAACCATTTTTTTAGAGACCACCTCACATTTGAAGTGAATTTGAGGGGTCAATATGACAGAAAATACCCAAAAGTGACACCATTCTAAAAACTGCACCCCTCAACGTGTTCAAAGCCACATTCAAGAAGTTTATTAACCCTTTAGGTACTTCACAAGAATTGAAGCAATGTGGAAGGAAAAAATGAACATTTAACTTTTTTTCCCAAAATTTTTCTTTCGACACAATTTTTTTAAATTTTGTCAAGGGTATCAGGAGAAAATGAACCACAATATTTGTTGTACAATTTCTCCAGAGTACACCGATACCCCATGTGTGGGGGTAAACCACTATTTGGGCGCATGGCAGAGCTCGGAAGGGAAGCAGCACCATTTGACTTTTTTGGCTGGAATTGAGATTGGACGCCATGTCGCATTTGGAGAGTCCCTGTGTGCCTAAACAGTGGAAACCCCCCACAAGTGACCCCATTTTGGAAACTGGACCCCCCAAGGAACTTATCTAAATGTGTTGTGAGAGCTTTTAACCCCAAGGGCTTCACAGAAGGTTATAACGTAGAGCCGTAAATTAAAAAATCATATTTTTTCCACAAAAATGATCTTTTCATCCCAATTTTTATTTTCCAAAGGATAAAAGGACCCCAAAAGTTATTGTGCAATTAGTCCTGAGTACGCTGATACCCCATATGTGGGGGTAAACCACTATTTGGGCGCATGGCAGAGCTCGGAAGGGAAGCAGCGCCATTTGACTTTTTTGGCTGGAATTGAGATTGGACGCCATGTCGTATTTGGAGAGCCCCTGCGTGCCTAAACAGTGGAAACTCCCCACAAGTGACCCCATTTTGGAAACTATACCCCCAAGGAACTTATCTAGATGTGTGGTGAGAGCTTTGAACCCCCAAGGGCTTCACAGAAGGTTATAACGTAGAGCAGTAAAATTAAAAAATCATATCTTTTCCACAAAAATGATCTTTCCACCCCCAATTGTTATTTTCCAAAGGGTAACAGGACCCCAAAAGTTATTGTGCAATTTGTCCTGAGTACGCTGATACCCCATATGTGGGGGTAAACCACTATTTTGACGCATGGCAGAGCTCGAAAGGGAAGGAGCGCCTTTTTCAAATGCAGACTTTGATGGAATGGTCTGCGGGTGTCATGTCACGTTTGGAGAGCCCCTGATGTGCCTAAACAGTAGAAACCCCCCACAAGTGACTCCATTTTGGAAACTAGACCCCCCAAGGAACTTATCTAGATGTGTGGTAAGCACTTTGAACCCCCAAGTGCTTCACAGAAGTTTATAACGTAGAGCCGTGAAAATAAAAAAATCATATTTTTTTCCACAAAAATAATCTTTTTGCCCCCAAATTTTTATTTTTATAAGGGTAACAGGAGAAATAGGACTCCAAAAGCTATTGTGCAATTTGTCCTGAGTACGCTGATATCCCATATGTGGGGGGGAACCACTATTTTGATGCATGGAAGAGATCGGAAGGGAAGGAGCACCGTTTTTAAATGCAGACTTTGATGGAATGGTCTGCGGGTGTCATGTCGCGCTTGGAGAGCCCCTGATGTGCCTAAACAGTAGAAACCCCCACAAATGACCCCATTTTGGAAACTAGACCCCCCAAGGAACTTATCTAGATGTATGGTGAGCACTTTGAACCCCAAGTGCTTCACAGAAGTTTATAACCTAGAGCCGTGAAAATAAAAAAATCATATTTTTTTCCACAAAAATAATTTTTTGCCCCCAAATTTTTATTTTTATAAGGGTAACAGGAGAAATAGGACCCCAAAAGCTATTGTGCATTTTGTCCTGAGTACGCTGATACCCCATATGTGGGGGGGAACCACTGTGATCGCCTTACTGCGATCTTTGGGAGGCACAATGAACAAATCTACAAAAGGTGAAGAATTGGTTTTCTTTTTTACGCCGTTCCTCGTGCGGTATTAGTGATTAGGCGACTTTATTCCTCGGATCGGTGCGATTACAGCGATACCAGATTTACATCCTTTTTTCATGTTTAGCTTCTGTCACACTCTAAAAGATGCTTTTTTTGGAATAATTTTTTGTAAGAAATTTTTGCATCGCCGTATTTTGAGAGCTATCATTTTTCCATATTTCGGCCGACAGAGTTATCTGTGGGCTTATTTTTTGCGGGACGAGCTGACGTATTTATTGGTACCATATTCGGGCACATAACATTTTTTGATCGCTACCTATTCCGATTTTTGTGGAAGCAGAATGAACAAAAACCAGCAATTCAGGAATTGTTTTTTTTTTTTTTTTCCTCCGTTCCGCGTGTGGTAAAATTGATAAAGGAGCTTTATTCTTCGGATCACTACGATTACAGCGATACCTCATTTATATATTTTTTTTATGTTTTGGCGTTTTTTACACAATAAAAAATTTTATAGAAAAAATAATTATTTTTGCATCAGTTTATTCCGCGAGCTATAACTTTTTTATTTTTTCGCTGATGATGCTGTATAGCAGCTTGTTTTTTGCGGGACAAGATGACGTTTTCAGCGGTACCATGATTATTTATATCTGACTTTTTGGTCGCGTGTTATTGCACTTTTTCCAAGCGGTATGATGATACCGCTTGGAAAAAGTATAATTTACTACTTTTTTGTGTTTTTTTTTTACGGCTTTCACTGAAGGGGTTAAACTAGGGTTACGCTTTTATAGATGGGATTTTTACGGACGTGGCGATACCTAACGTGTATTTTTTTTGTTTTTTTTTTTTTTATTATATAAAAATGTGTATTTCTTAGGGGATTTTTTTAAAATTATTTTTTAATATTTTTTTACAATTTTTTTTAAAAAATGATTTTTTTTAACTTGTCCCTTTATGGGACTTTCACTTTTTTTTACTTTTTATTGCAGTTACAATGCATTGCAATGCTCCAGCATTGCAATGCATTGTACCTATGGGGAAAGATGCTGTGACATGATCACAGCAGCTTCCCATAGCTAGATGACCCGGAGGTTGTCATGACAACCCCCGGGTCATCAAGGCAGAGATCGGGCCCTGCAAATACATTGCAGGGCGCCGATCTGAGGCAGAGGAGCTCCCAACCCTCTGCCTCCCCCCTGAGTTCTGCGATCGCGCTGGATCGCAGCAGTCAGGGGGTTAACAGCCAGGGGCGGTGGGGGCTCGCTCCTGGCTGTCAGTGCAGGAAGCCTGGCCACTGCAGCGCTGGCTCCTGCACTGATCGCGCTGGAGAAGCTGAAATTTCAGCTTCTCCTGCACGATCGCTGCTGTGTTTGGTCAGTCAGATTGACTGACCAATCACAGCGCTGTGGGTGCGGGGACCGACGGCAAAGGTCCCCGCACCGCTTGCCGTGCCTGTCAGCTGTCTATGACAGCTGTCGGCACTGATCTACCACTGCGTGTTTACACGCAGTGGTAGATCAAAGGCATGACGTGCACAGTCCGTCCTGGTGCTGGAACTGGCACCTTGCCATGACGGACTGTGCACGTCAGTGGACATTAAGGGGTTAAAAACCTTTTTTGTCCCATTGTTTTTGGTATGGCAGATATATCAATATCCTCCTCTTCATTTGGAGGGGCGATATATCTGCCATGTCTAATTTCATTGCATATATCAATAACAGTACATATGGTTTGTCTTTTATGTCTAATTTTCACCAGTCCTGTTTCTTTTTTAGAACTTAAATTGGAAGGTGTCAATTATAATATTGTAACTTCAACTTTTTCTAATCCCTTATCAGCCAATAAAATTTTACATGCATCCAGCGGCCACCCTAAGGATACTGTCAAAGTAGTTCCAATTGGTGAGTTCACCAGTATTAAGTGCAATTGTAGCAATATTAATAAACTTGAGGATGAGTTGCTGAACTGCATTAAGAAACTAAAATGGAAGGGTTATCTAACATGGGTTCTTAATAGGGCTAGAAATATTGTCCATTATAAAAACCGCACAGAATTAATTTCTTGTACGCCGAGACATGACAAGTCTTTGGATGATAAATCAGGTCTTTCACTCCAGTTTGATCCCCAATTTAATGAAATAAAAAACATTGTCATCTGCCACTGTTATACGAGGATGTTATTCTATCTAAAATCCTGTTGTTTAATTGTGGCAAAAAGCTAGCACTTTATGAAACGTACTGTCATGTAATTCATCCAAATCCAGGATACATTGACACACCTGGCTTACTTGTAAAGGATTCTATAAATGTGATGACGATGGTTGCAGAAAGTTTCGACATGCATATGTAACAAAAATTACTCTAAAATGGATGGGTCACAGTGTTTTGACATCAAAGATTATATTAATTGTAAAAGTGAAAACAAGGTATACATTATCAAATGTTCTCTGTGTGATAAAATGTATGTGGATCGCACATTGCGTAAAATAAAAAAAAACGCATCTATGAACACTTGACTGACATATATAATACATCTGATACTAATCGTGTGATTTCATAGGTTTATTACGTATCTAGGCATTTCATTCAACAGCATAACCGTGAGACCTTGTCACTTCAGGTGTTTGGGAGAGAGAGATTGTTTACACCTCCAAGAACTACAGACATTAAGAGGCGAATGCTCGATCATGAAGCATATTGGATGTACAGTCTGGACATATGTAATTCAAATGGATGGAACATGCGCAAGGAACTCATGTTTCATTATTAAGATAATACATGCACACGTGGCCAAAATTGTTGGTACCCCTCGTTTAATGACAGATAAACCTACAATGGTCACAGAAATAACTTGGATCTGACAAAACTAATAATAAATCAAACATCTACGAAAATGAACAAATGAAATTCAGACATTGCTTTCAACCATGCTTCCACAGATTTTTTTTAAAAAATAAACCTCATTGAATAGGCCTGGACAGAAATGATGGTACCCTTAACTTAATATTTTGTTGCACAACCTTTTGAAGCAATCACTGCGATCAAACGATTCCTATAACTGTCAATTAGACTTCTGCAACTCTCAACAGGTATTTTGGCCCACTCCTCAAGAGCAAACTGCTCCAGTTGTCTCGTGTTTGAAGGTTGCCTTTTCCAGACGGCATATTTCCACTCTTTCCAAAGATTCTCTATAGGATTTTGGTCAGGGCTCATAGAAGGCCACTTCAGAATAGTCCAATGTTTTCCTCTTAGCCTTTCTTGGGTGTTTTTAGCTGTGTGTTTTGGGTCATTATCCTGTTTCAAGACCCATGACCTGTGACTGAGACCAAGATTTCTGACACTGGCAGCACATTTCTCTCTAGAACCCCTTGATAGTCTTGAGATTTCATTGTACCCTGCACAGATTCTAGACACTCTGTGCCAGATGCAACAAAGCAGCCCCAGAACATAATAGAGCCTCCTCCATGTTTCACAGAAGGGACAGTGTTCCATTTTGTCTCATCTGTCCATAGGACATTCTCCCAGAAGTTTGTGGCTTGTCAACATGTAGTTTGGCAAATTCCAGTCTGGCTTTTTTATGAATTTTTTTCCACAATGGTGTCCTCCTTGGTCATGTCTTATGAAGTCCACTTTGACTCATACAATGACGGATGGTGCGATGTGACATTAATGTTCCCCTTGATTTTTAAGTTCATTTTTAAAAATCATTTTTAGAATTTTTTTTTGGGCTCTTTTGTTTACCTTTCTTATTTTTTCCCCCTCTCTTTGATTTGTCATTAATTTTCCCCCCCTGCAGCCACATTTAGGGAGGTTGGCTACTTTCCCCTTTTCTGAAAAATATTGTAACCCCCAGTCCCCAGTAACATTTAAAACTGATGGAGAAGGTCTTATAACTTTTACCTTTTAAAATGTTTGTCTATAGTTTTTTTTTTCTAATTTTCCTGAGACAACTCTTTCCTTTTATTCCTCTGGTCCATGTTGAGTGGATACACACCATGTCACCAAAAAAGCAAAAGTGAGTATTTAAACCCTCTATTCAAAACCCCCTAACTGTTCCAAGATTGTAAGGGGGAAATTCTCAAACATCCTCTGATGAATTTTTATTGAGGAAATGCGCGGGGGAAGACATGTCTGAGAGAACCATTATGGGGTCTGGTTTTTGGAAATTTTTTCCCCCCTCTGTGGAGAAATAAAAAAAGTCAAGGGGAGCTGGAAGTGGTGAAACCCCGTTCCTGT